>WFKR01000002.1:49380421-49803918 GCA_025331145.1 Rosa persica
GGAACAGTGGAATATCCGGAGCTTTGTCCTCTTAAGCCTCTCATTGCAGACCACTTTAGTTCTTTTTGCACCATTCAGAAAGAGAACACCCAGCACATGGCTAACCTTGGTCATCTGGTCAGCGTACTTACTTGCTGATTGGGCTGCTAACTTTGCAGTTGGATTGATCTCCAACAGCCAAGGCGACAGTTCAGTTCCCGATGAGGCCACTGATCTTTTGGTATTTTGGACTCCCTTTCTTTTGTTACACCTTGGTGGTCCAGACACCATCACTGCTTTTGCTCTGGAAGATAATACCCTGTGGCTAAGGCACTTGCTTGGCCTCGTATTCCAGGTTATAGCTTCTGTTTATCTCTTCCTTCAGTCACTACCAAATAAGCTGTGGCTACCAACAGGGCTTCTCTTTGTTGCTGGAATCATTAAGTATGCAGAGAGAACACGTGCTTTGTATCTTGCAAGCTTGGATAACTTCAAGGAATCCATGCTGAAGAAGCCTGATGCTGGACCTAATTATGCTAAGCTTATGGAAGAATACTCCTCAAAGCTAGATGCTCAACTTCCAACTCATATTGAACTCACAGCAGAGCGCAGCAAAGAATCCAGGACAATAACTTATGTGATTGAAAAAGGCGATATGAAGAATGACATTGCAGTGGTACGACATGCTCATCACTTCTTCCAAATCTTCAAGGGTCTTATTGTAGATCTCATTTTCAGCTTTCATGAACGCTACGAGAGCCGTGTGATTTTCCATGAGCGAAACTCAGAAGAAGCTTTCCAATTAATCGCTGTCGAGCTCAACTTTATATATGAAGCTCTCTTCACCAAGGTGGTTGTGGTGCATTCTAGGCTAGGATACTTTTTCCGGGCTATATCCTTTGGTGCAGTTTCTGTAGCTCTTGTTTTCTTCTATAAATTAGAGAAAACAGATTTGCATAGGTATGATGTTAGAATTACCTATGTGTTGCTTTATGGTGCCATTGGCCTGGATTCATTATCTGCTTTCATGGTTCTATTCTCCGATTGGACTGTAGCAGCTCTGAACAAGTATTGGCAAGACTCTTGCATAACCACTGCTATTCTAGGAAAGTATCTCCATCTTAAGAGATCCTGGTGGTCTACCAAAGCAAAAAATGGCAGTGATCAAACTCCAATTGCAAGATCAACAAACTGTTTGGAGTGGACTAGAGTAGTTCTGTTCCGGAGATGGTATGAATCTGTGTCTGCATTCAACTTGATACATTATTCCCTCAAGGAATGTCCAAAAATTTCCCCTACAATTTTGGACTACTTTGGCATTGTCTACATTAAAATCATTGACTTATTGGGTGTTAAGGATCTTCGAGATAGGATAAAATATAGGTCCAGCAAACCACTGACTAAAGATTTATGGGATTTCATTTTCAAAGAGGTGAAAAGTAAATCTCTGCTGGCAGATGATCCTGAAACTGCGAAGAAGATATGTTCGGCCAGAGGTGATTGGGTTCTCCACGATAGTGATTGGACTCTCCGAGATAGCTACTGGGATAGTACTGTGGACAAAAACATGGTGATCAGTAAGTTATTATCTTATGTTGTTGATGTTGATTATGACCAAAGCATTCTACTATGGCATATTGCTACTGAGTTTTGCTATAACATGGATGATTACAATGATGCAAGTGATGATAATGATAGTGGTATTGCTGGTGAGGCTATTGCTGATAGTGGCAGAATCAACAATTTCTTCTCAAAACTTTCAAGACCATTACATATAGGTCTAGATTTTATTAAGAGATTAAAAGGAGCGATATGGGGCCTTGGGGAGGACATGGCCAATTTTTGCCAAAATCTAGTTTCGCATCAAATTGCTGGTGATCATCCACAACATGATGAATGTGCTGGTGCTGCTGATGATGATAGTGATGATAGTATCCATTATTTTAATAGGAGAAAAGAATACAGTAAGACACTGTCTGATTACATGTTATATCTCTTAGTTATGCAGCCTACTATGATGTCTTCTGTACCAGGAATTGGACAAATAAGATTCCGAGATACGTGTGAAGAAGCCAAAAAGTTCTTCAGCAGAAGGGAATTGAGATCTGGAGTGGAAGACGCTTGTAAAAGAATCCTTGATGTAAACACTGATGTCAAACCTGTTGATGTCAAAGGGGATAGAAGTAAATCTGTTTTGTTTGATGCATGCATTTTGGCCAAAGAGCTGCAGAAATTGAAGGAAAATAAATGGGATTTAATAAGTGAAGTGTGGGTGGAATTGTTGTCATTTGCTGCTGGGCATTGCAGAGCAAATGACCATGCTCAGTTGCTGTGTAAAGGTGGAGAGCTTGTCACTTTTGTTTGGTTATTGATGGCTCATTTTGGCATAGGGGAGCAGTTCCAAATAAACGAGGGTCATGCTAGGGCAAAACTTGTTGTGGGAAAGTAAATGTATCTATGTTTTGAATAATGTAGTAAGTGTAGTCTTATCATTAAGTGAATTGGGGATATTACTCTTCTTAGTGATCTGCTTGAAAACCCAGACTTGTTGTATACAAAGTTTTTTCTTTGATTTGCATAGACATTCTGTTGTTGAGTACTTATATATGTTTGAGGACAAGCGAAAATTAACAGAGAGAGGGAGAGAGTAATTGTATGTTTATTCTTCTCACAATGGAGGGTTTATATAGAAATACAAAGCTAGTGTGAATGCTCTAAGAGAAACTTAATTT
Organism: Rosa persica; assembly: GCA_025331145.1. NCBI lineage: Eukaryota > Viridiplantae > Streptophyta > Magnoliopsida > Rosales > Rosaceae > Rosa > Rosa persica. The sequence goes on from WFKR01000002.1 coordinate 49,383,133, forward strand.
GATAACCATGATCATCATCAACAACTCCACTTGGTTGTTCTTCAATCATGAAATCTGCCATGCTTGTTGCCTCTTGGTATAAAGCATGTCACACAAGTCTTTATACCTACATTATACACTCAAGTACCTATTACATGATATCGACATTTATACTATAATACATTTATACTACAACACTCCGCCTTAAATATTTCATGTCAATAGTATTGTTTTGGTGATGCGCTTCTAAGTTGCCTCGTTAAAAACCTTGCCAAGTAATAAAACCCTGTGGGAAAAAACAATCTTGGTCGAAGGAGAAAAAGAGCACAACACGCGTTGAGTGTGGAGTATGTTTCTGGATATTCCCCCTGATTTTGACTCCCCCTAAAGATCATGGGAGTTTGGATAGCTTTCTCAATCCGATGCTCTTCACATGTTTCTCGAAGGGGGATTTCAGTAACGACTTAGTAAATAAGTTCGCTACATTATCCTCTGATCGGATTTGATTTACTTCAATATTTAGAAGTGTTTGTTGTTGCTGGCTGTAAAAGAATTTAGGCGATATATGCTTGGTATTGTCGCCTTTGATGAAACCCAATTTCATTTGCTCAATACAAGCTGCATTACCTTCGTAGATGCATGTAGGTTCATTTGTGGTAAACTTCAAACCACAAGTTCCTCGAATGTGCCCATTTACAAACCTTAGCCATATGCATTCACGCACAGCTTCATGTAGAGCAATAATCTCTGCATGATTTGAGGAAGTAGCAACAAAGGTCTGTTTTGTAGATCTCCAAGATATCGCGTGCTTCCCATGGTAAAGACATAACCTGTTTGGAAGCGACTTTTGTGAGGGTCAGAGAGATACCATGCATCAGCAAAGCCCATCAAAACATTATTATCATTTTGATGGAGGGGAGGAGGAGAACGTCGGTCACCATGGATGGTGTTGCCGGCGTCTACATTACGGAAGGTGGCTGTTTGCCTCGTGGGGTCTGATTCCGTGCTTTCGTCTTTTCTTTTTTCTCTGTAGGGATAAAACAAGCCCATATCAATCGTATCTTTCAGGTATCGAAAGATTGTCTTTATACCAATCCAATGGCGGTGTGTTGGCGCAGAACTATGTCGAGCTAACAAGTTCATTGCTAATGAGATATCCGGTCTTGTGCATTGAGCTAAAAACAATAATGCGCCTATCACACTTAGATATAGTATTTCAGCCTCTAATAAATCTTCGTCCTCATCCTTTGGACGAAACAGATCTTTCCTGGGCTCAAGCCTACAGCCGATCATGGGAGTACTCACAGGTTTTGCTTTATCTTTATTAAAGGGCCTTAATAACTTTTGAGTATACGCTGATTGATGGATCATAATCCCATCACTATGGTGCTCGAGTTCTATTCCGAGACAAAACCGTGTTTTCTTAAGATCTTTCATCTTAAATTCGGATTTCAAATATTTAGCAGTTTCTCTTAACTCATCTAGAGTTCCGATTAGGTTCATGTCATCGACATAAACTGCTACAATTGTAAACCCGAAACTTGTTCTTTTAATGAACACGCAAGAGCATATTTCATTGTTAACATATTCCTTCCCAATCAAGTAGTCAGTTAGACGATTATACCATATCCGTCTGGATTGTTTCAATCCATATAGTGAGCGTCTTAATCTTATTGAAAACGCACTCCGTTGTTTAGAGCCACTTGATTTGGGAAATTAAAGTCCATCTGGAACCTTCATATATATCTCTGAATCTAGATCCCCATAGAGATATGCAGTAACCACATCCATGAGCTGCATGTCTATTTTTTTCAGAAACTACCAAACTGACAAGGTAGTGGAATGTTATAACGTCCATTATGGGAGAATATGTCTCCTCGTAGTTGATTCCAGGGCGTTGTGAGAAACCTTGCGCCACAAGGCGGGATTTGTATCTAACAACCTCATTTTTCTCATTACGCTTTCCAACAAAGACCCATTTATGGCCAACAGGTTTTATATTTGGTGGTGTCAGTGTTATAGACCCAAATACCTGTCTCTTTGTTAGTGAATCCGATTCAGTCTGGATCGCAACTTTCCATTTGGGCCAATCTGCTCTTCGTTGACATTCTTCAACGGAGCGGGGTTCGATATCATTGTATTCTATAATTCTCTCTGCAATATGATATGCAAATGCATCATCAATAGCGATAAAATTTCTATCCATCATTACATGTATACTAGTGTAATTCATGGAGATCTTTCTATTCTCTGAATTGCTTCTGCCATTGGAGCGTCCCCCAATGATGTCTCTTGGATATAACCATAATCTGGAATATTCTCATGAGATGGATTATATGTGTCGATGATTAATGGATTATTTTGTGTCAAACTCGCTTTCTTTCTTAGGCGAGAATCCATCAAACCTATGGGCCTCCCTCGCTTCCTGGCAGGAGCCGTGGGCCTAGCCACTGCATCATCCATATAGGGGACGTCATGTCCTCTAGTTTTAGGGACAACAATCCTTGCAGGTACGTTTGCAGCAGGTATGTGTGATCTTGTCACTTTAGTGATATCAGAAAACGCATCAGGCATCGATTCTGCTACATTCTGAAGATCAAAATTGTCCGCACTTCTATTTTAGACTGTGCGGTTCGGAGATCAAGATGAGACAAAGTGGGGACAAGCCACGATAATTCTTGTCTTTTTTGTTGAACATTAGTATTCATGTCTCCCCCTAATGACGGGAAGACTGTCTCATTAAAGTGACAATCCGCAAATCTAGCGGTAAAAAGATCACCTATCAAGGGTTCTATGTAGCGGATAATGGTTGGAAAGTCAATATCCAACATAAAGGCCTAAGCGTCTTTGAGGACCCATTTTGGTGCGCTGTGGCGGCGGCGCAATTGGCACATAGACTGCACACCCAAATATGCGCAAGTGTGAGACATCAAGCTCATACCCACTCACCATCTGGGACGCAGAAAAGGGTTGGGTGGCAGTGGGTCTCAGATGAATAAGCATAGTTGCGTGCAATATTGCGTAGCCCCAAGCAGAAATAGGGAGATTGGTGCGCATAACCAATGCCCTAGCAAGCATTTGAAGTCTTTTAATGACAGTTTCTGCGAGACCATTTTGGGTGTGTACATGAGGGACAGGGTGTTCAACCTCAATCCCAATGGACATGCAATGATCATCAAAAGTTTTTGATGTAAACTCTCTAGCATTGTCAAGACGAATTGACTTAATAGGATGATCAGGGTGGTGAGCCCTTAATTTAATGATTTGTGCTAGGAGTTTAGCAAATGCAGCATTGCTTGTGGATAAGAGCATGACATGTGACCAACATGTCGATGCATCAACCAACACCATAAAATATCTAAATGGTCCGCAAGTTGGTTGGATTCAATGACTCTAATAGTGGTTGCATACAATCCACTAGAGCGACACATAAGTTTCTCTAATACTCGTGTATTTCTGTAGTTATTAGAGGTGATGCAAATGAACTATTGTCTATTCTCACAATGTGTTTCCACATGAAAATCATTGGCTCTTATGTCTTTAAAGCTTAATAGAGTTCTTCCATCCCTTGGAGCATATAGAGCTTCGGCGACATTAACATTTGTGTCATTTGACAACAAAAATTAAGCTGGTCCTCGATCATGAATCAATTGTGATGGTCTTGCCATTGTAGTTACTGAAGATCGATTAGATGTCATCCATAAAAATAATTGCCTATGTCGCAATATAGTATGTGTGATGCCACTATCAAGAAGGCATTCCAATTTTCCGGAAAACATATTGTTGAAATTCGAAGCAAAATCTCTTCTGAATAGATCCCACTTCAAATGGTTTACAGATCTCAAAACGGCTCCAACAAGGCTGAAATTTGGAGATTAGATAGAAGAGACAGAGATGAACAACTTCGATGAAGAAAGTATTTTGATTAGGGGTCCCGAAAAAGAAGTTTCTCACCATGCAAGCAGGCTGATCTGCACAGGAACGAGTTTGCTGAACAATTCCTACTTCGAATGGTGTACAGGTCTCAAAACGACTTCAACATGTCTGAAATTTGGAGGTTAGATAGAAGAGACATAGATGAACAACTTTGATGAAGAAGGGATTTGGATTAGAGATCCTGAACAAGACTTTTCGGGGCGTGCAAGCAAGCTGATCCGCACAGGAACGAGCGTGCTGAACAGCTTTGAATGATGAACTTCCTCTTCTCTTGTCGATTTGCAATTCGAATCCTAGAGCAATATCGTGCTGATAACGTGTTTGAGGACAAGCGAAAATTAACAAAGAGAGGGAGAGAGTAATTGTGTATTTATTCTTCTCACAATGGAGGGTTTATATAGAAATACAAAGCTAGTGTGAATGTTCTAAGAGAAACTCAATTTGATAACCATGATCATCATCAACAACTCCACTTGGTTGTTCTTCAATCATGAAATCTGCCATACTTGTTGCCTCTTAGTATAAAACATGTCACACAAGTCTTTATACCTACATTATACACTGAAGTACCTATTACATGATATAGACATTTATACTATAATACATTTATACTACAACAATATATCATTTTCAGTTCATTTAATTGTATCTGCCTTGTGGTTTCTCTTTTCGTATGGGGGATGCTTCCATAAAATTTCAAGTAAACCTATAATTCATTATGCTACTCAAACTGCTTATTGTTTAAGAACAAACGTAAATTAACAGAGAGAGGGAGAGAGTTTCGATGGAGAAAATGGAGAGTAATGTGTGTTTATTCTTCTCACAAAAGAGGGTATTTATAGGAATACATTGTAGCGTGAATGCTCTAAGAGAAAACCAATTCGGTAATCATGATCATCATGGCTGCAACTTCACATGGTTGTTTCAATGATGATAATTATCATGCTTGTTGCCTCTTTACATGTTTTATGTCACACAAGTCTTCATACCTATATTTATACACTCAAGTATTATATTTATATACTCAAGTACCTATTACATGATATAAACATTTATACTATAATACATTTATACTATAACACTTATACCTTAAAAATTATCTACTTCCCCATTCATATGCGGGCTGGATCAAGTGCTATCAGAGCAAGAAATCTACAGCTAACTGATCGATGCGGAGCTAATTGGGAAGACATTAATAATAGTGTGCTCTTCATCAACATGATCATTTTCTAATAGAAGAATCTGGCCTGTTGAAGATAATCTAAGAAGCCATAGATTTGACCCTGATTTAGAGCCAGATTAGCCAAATGAAAAACATTGAATCTACCTAATAACCAAAGAGGAAAACTTTATGAACCAATAAAAAAATTGACTCCACCTATTAACAAAACAAAACAAATGCATTGTTTTAATCAATTAGGCAGTCAGTGAACAGCTATTTTGCATGTTACCCATTCACTATGGACAAATTATATTTCTGTCTACTATGAATAGACTGTATCCAATACAGTAAATAAAACAGTCTGCACTGGAGTGACCAAATAACAAATAAAGAAAGACCTCCCTAGTTCTTTAATTCGGAATTCGGCAGTTGCTGTCTATCCTGGTCTGTGTCTGTTGTTGAATCGAGAGATTGTTTATTTAATTTGTTATGTTTTGTAAGTTTTTATTCCATGAAAGAGAAATAAAAAAATGCAGCTGTAAACCTGCTACATTGTATACATAGAAAGAACACTAAGGAGCTAATTAACTGTTTGCTGCCTTCTGAATAATAATTGCTATTCTGTAAGCCGTACACATTTTCCTGCAAAATACAGAAGAACCAGAACAATCATATATGTGGATACTAACGAGTAATAATCATCTAGGTTGCCATGGATTTGACTCTCATCATCAATTACATTGGGAAACTATTGTTCTTACAAACAGATGCATTTCATGTATTTGATAAATATGAACTTGTTTAAGTACAATCGTAAAATGATAAAGAGAGAGAGAGAGAGTTTTGATTCAGAGAGAATGGAGATTCAAGTGTGTTTATTCATCTCATACAATAGGGTATTTATAAGAATACATTGTAGTGTGAATGCTCAAAGAGAAAACCAAAATGATAACAATCTCAATGATAAAATCTGCCATGCTTGTTACCCCTTGGTAAAGCATGTCACACAAGTCTTCATACACTCAAGTACCTATGTTTATACACTCAAGTACCTATCTATACACTTAAGTATTTGTTACATGATATAGACATATATAGTATAATACATTTATACTACGACACTCCCTCTTGGATATTTCATATCAATAATATTGTATTGGTGGTGCGCTTCGAAGTTGCCTCGTTAAAAACCCTGCTAAGTAATAAAACTCTGTGGGAAAAAACAACCTTGGTCAAAGGAGAAAAAGAGCACAACACTCGTTGAGTGTGGAGTATGTTTCTGGATACTCCCCCTGATTTAGATTCCCCTTGAGGATCGTGGGAGTTCGGATATCATTCTCAATCCGATGCTCTTTACATGTTTCTCAAAAGGGGATTTTGGTAATGACTTAGTAAATAAGTCAGCTACATTATCTTCTGATCAGATTTGATTTATTTCAATGTTCAGAAGTGTTTGTTATTGCTGACTGTAGAAGAATTTCGGCGATATATGCTTGGTATTGTCGCCTTTGATGAAACCTAATTTCATTTGCTCAATACAAGCTGCATTATCCTCGTAAATACATATAGGTTCATTTGTGGTAAATTTCAAACCACAAGTTCCTCGAATGTGTCTATTTACAGACCTTAGCCATATGCACTCACGCATGGCTTCATGTAGGGCAATAATCTCTGCATGATTTGAGGAAGTAGCAACAAGGGTCTGTTTTGTAGATCTCCAAGATATCGCTGTGCTTCCCATGGTAAAGACATAACCTGTTTGGAAGCGACCTTTGTGAGGGTCAGAGAAATACCCTGCATCAGCAAAGCCCATCAAAACATCATTATCATTTTGATGGAGGAGAGGAGGAGAACGTCGATCACTATGGATAGTGTTGCAGGCGTTTACATTTCTTTTCTCTCTGTACGGATGAAACAAGCCCATATCAATCGTACCTTTCAGGTATCGAAAGATTGTCTTTATACCAATCCAATGGCAGCGTGTTGGTGCAGAACTATGTCGAGCTAACAAGTTTACTACGAATGAGATATTCTGTCTTATGCATTGAGTTAAATACAATAATACGCCTATCGCACTTAGATATGGTATTTCAGCATCTAATAAATCTTCGTCCTCATCCATTGGAGGAAACAGATCTTTCCTAGGCTCAAGACTACGGTTGATCATGGGAATACTCACAGGCTTTGGTTTATCTTCATTAAAGCGCCTTAGTAACTTTTGAGTATATGCTGACTGATGGATCATAATCCCATCATTACGTTGCTCGAGTTCTATTTCGAGACAAAACCGTGTTTTCCCGAGATCTTTCATCTCAAATTCGGATTTCAAATATTTAGCAGTTTCTTTTAACTCATCTAGAGTTCCAATTAGGTTCATGTCATCGACATAAACTGCTACAATTGCAAATCCGGATCTTGTCCTTTTAATGAACACGCAAGGGCATATTTCATGGTTAACATATCCCTTCTCAATCAAGTAGTCACTTAGACGGTTATACTACATCCGTCTTGATTTTTTCAATCCATATAGTGAGTGTCTTAATCTTATTAAAAACGCGCTCCATGGTTTAGAGCCACTTGATTTGGATAATTGAAGTCCATCTGGAACCTTCATATATATCTCTGAATCTAGATCCCCATAGAGATATGCTGTAACCACATCCATAAGCTGCATGTCAAGTTTTTCGGAAACTACCAAACTGACGAGGTAGCGGAATGTTATAATGTCCATTACATGAGAATATGTCTCCTCGTAGTCGATTCCAGGGCGTTGTGAGAAACCTTGTGCCACAAGGCGGGCTTTGTATCTAACAACCTCATTTTTCTCATTACGCTTTCTAACAAAGACCCATTTATGGCCAACAGGTTTTATATTTGGTGGTGTCAGTGTTATAGACCCAAATACCTGTCTCTTTGTAGTGAATCCAATTCAGTCTGGATTGCATCTTTCCATTTGGACCAATCTGCTCTTCTTTGACATTCTTCAATGGAGCGAGATTCGATATCATCGTATTCTATAATTCATTTTGCAATATGATATGCAAATGCATCATCAATAACCATAGAATTTCTGTCCATAACCATCATTACATGTATACTAGTGTAATTCATGGAGATATCTCTATTCTCTAGAATTGGTTCTGCCATTGGAGCATCCTCCAATGATGGCTCTTGGACATAACCATAATCCGAAATTTTTTCATGAGATGGATTATTTGTATCGATGATTAATGGATTATTTTGTGTCAAACTCGCTTTCTTTGTTGGGCGAGAATCCATCGAACCTATGGACCTCCCGCGCTTCCTGGCAGGAGCCGTGGGCCTAGCCACTGTATCACCCATATAGGGGATGTCATGTCCTTTGGTTTTAAGGACATCAATCCTTGCAGGTACGTTTGCAGCAGGTATCTGTGATCTTGTCACTTTAGCGATATCAGAAAACGCATCAGGCATCGATTCTGCTACATTCTGAAGATCGAGAATCCTCCGCACTTCTATTTCAGACTGTGTGGTTTGGGGATCAAGATGAGACAAAGTGGGGACATACCACGACAATTCCTGTCTTTTCTATTGAACATTAGTGTTCATGTCTCCCCCTAATGACTGGAAGACTGTCTCATCAAAGTGACAATCCGCAAATCTAGCGGTAAATAGATCACCTGTCAAGGGTTCTATATAGCGGATAATGGTTGGAGAATTATATCCAACATAAAGGCCTAAGTGTCTTTGAGGTCCAATTTTGGTGCGCTGTGGTGGCGCAATTGGCACATAGACTGCATACCTAAATATGCATAAGTGTGAGACATCAGACTCATACCTAGTCACCATCTAGGACGCAGAAAAGGGTTGGGTGGCAGTGGGTCTCAGACGAATAAGCACTGCTGCCTGCAATATTGCATAGCCCCAAGTAGAAATAGAGAGATTGGTGTGCATTACCAATGCCCTAGCAACCATTTGAAGTCTTTTAATGACAGCTTCTGCGAGACCATTTTGGGTGTGTACATGAGGGACAGGGTGTTCCACCTCAATCCCAATGGACATGCAATAATCATAAAAAGTTTTTGATGTAAACTCTCCAGCATTGTCAAGACGAATTGACTTAATAGGATGATCATGGTGGTGAGCCCTAGGAGTTTAGCAAATGCAGCATTTCTTATGGATAAGAGCATGACATGTAACCAACGTGTCGATGCATCAACCAACACCATAAAATATCTAAATGGTCCGCAAGTTGGTTGGATAGGTCCACAAATATCACCTTGTATTCTTTGTAAGAATGATATATTTTCTTTAGTGTCCTTTGCATAGGATGGTCTCGATCCTACCTTTGCTAAAGAGCAACTTTGCAAAACGAATGATATGCTTTAGAAGTAACTCTTTGGACTAATGTTTGGTTCATACTTCTTTTCGTTTTGAAGAATGGATGCCCGTGCGATGTTTTTAATATATGGAGCATCATATCACGACCTGGATGTCCCAAACGGTCGTGCCAAAGCTTGTATGTGTCAGGATCCCATAAATTTTCATTCATGACATGGTTGGATTCAATGACTAATAATAGTGGTTGCATACAATCCACTAGAGCGACACATAAGTTTCTCTAATACTCGTGTATTTCCGTAGTTATTAGAGGTGATGCAAAGGAACTCTTGTTTATTCTCACAATGTGTTTCCACATAAAAATTATTGGCTCTTATGTCTTTAAAGCTTAATAGGGTTCTTCCAGCCCTTGGAGCATATAAAGCTTCGGCGACATTAATATTTGTGCCATTTGGCAACAAAAATTGAGCTGGTCCTTGACCATGAATCAATTGTGATGGTCCTGCCATTGTAGTTACTGAAGATCGACTAGGCGTCATCTATAAAAACAATTTCCTATGTCGCAATATAGTATGTGTGGTGCCACTATCAAGAAGGCATTCTAATTATTCGGAAAACATACTTGAAATAGTGTTGCTGGAAAATTTTGCCCGAAAAAGTTATCGGAAGGATCGCTGGAAAAAATCCAGAAAATTGTCGGAAAAGTCGTCGAAAACTTGCCCTGCAGATCTGTCGGCAGATCTGTCAGCAACTGCCGAAGGCCTGCCGAGCAGCTGCTCGGCAGCTTCTCGGCAACTGCTGCTCAGGTGCTCGGTAGGTCCTCGGCAGCTCTCGGCAGGTGCTGTCTGTAGGTGTCTGCAGGTCCTCTCGACAGGTCTCGGCAGGTCCGCTCGGCATCTTCTCGGCAGCTGCTGCATAGCTCCTCGGCAGCGGTCCGACATCAATTCCAAACTTCTGGCTGCCGGTTCAGGCTATTTCCGTCCGGTTCTGGCGGTTCTGATGCTGGTTCTGGGCTTCTTGGCTCAAGGGCTTTGATATGTGCTAGGGTTTGAAGGTTTTTTGTAGGTTTGGAAAAATGACTTCGATTGGATGATGAACTTCCTTTCTCTTGTCGATTTTCGATTCTAATTCTAGAGCAACTTCGTGCTGATAACGTGTTTAAGTACAAACATAAAATGACAAAGAGAGAGAGAGAGTTTTGATTCAGAGAGAATGAAAATTCAAGTCTGTTTATTCATCTCATACAAGAGTGTATTTATAGGAATACATTGTAGTGTGAATGCTCAAAGAGAAAACCAAAATGATAACAATCTCAATGATGAAATCTGCCATGCTTGTTACCCCTTGGTAAAGCATGTCATACAAGTCTTCATACACTCAAGTACCTATGTTTATAGACTCAAGTACCTATCTATACACTTAAATATTTGTTACATGATATAGACATATATAGTATAATACATTTATACTGCAACAGAACTTTACTTATCTTCAACAGAAACAAAAGAATGTAGTAGACTAGATTCACTTACAAATTTATAGTTGCTAGAGAACTCATAACACAAGGGAGGAAATCCTGAAAGGTTTATAGAAGAACTTATAAATACAGCCTTACTTGATTAAGTCACATTATAAATTCACACAGAAAGTACAGCTATCTGACTAGCTTTTATTCGTAGCATTGATATACCTATCTGATATATCGCCTTCCACTTTGCTCCAAACAATGTCTTTATCATATGTATCCCCTTGACTCAGATGGCAGTCGATTTTCTCCAAGTACCGCAGATGAGGAAACTCTTGCTGCAACTGTTGAAATCCTATCTCCAGCTTCTTTAAGTACTTGAGACGCAAGACTTCAACTTTCCAATCTTCAGTCTCCTTATGATTTAAACTATCAAGCCCCCCACCCCTAATGTAGAGCTTCTTTAACTTCTTCAATTTGCTAGGGTTCAAGCATTCAGGTACTTGTCTTAGGGGGATGCCTTGAAGTTCTAATTTTTCTAAATCCGGTGGGAATGAGAGTTTCAAGGACTGTTGAGAGACCTTTTTCCTCAACTTTGGAGCAACCACACCCCATGATACTTTGAGGCGGTGTAGAGATTCAATTTTCTCCAACTCCTCCAACTCCCCATCCTTAACTTCAGCCTCATTCCCCATGTGTATGCTGAGCCGCTTTAGTCTCTTCAACTTGGCAAGATCACCAATTCTGCAGGGAGTTCTTTTCGGACCTCCTATCACATAACCTTCCAGAACTTCAAGGCAAGAGAGTTTGTCAATCCCTTTTGGCATTATGTCAAGCAAATAACACTCTGACACATCCAAATGTGTGAGTTTCCTCAACGATGAAATATCCGAAGGCAATTTCTCCAAGTTGTGACATGCTCTCATATCTAGAATTTCAAGGTTGATGAGCTTAAGGAGAGCTGAAGGGAGCTTGGCAATTGTTGACATTCCGCGGAGGCTAAAATACTTCAAGTGCTTCAGGGCTCCTAATCCATCTAAAAATGCTTCATCATCCACTTCAATATGATGAGAAGTCGAGTTCTTCCACCGTCCCAGCTGGAGAACCGTGAGTGTCTTCAACCCGATTAGCCATTCTGGTTTCAGTATGAGATATTGGGCACTTACATTGAAAACTGTCTGTATTACATTGTCGAAGCCAGCTGGAGGTAACTCAGGGACTGGCTTATCAAAAGTTAAGCATATACCCATACTAGATTTCATAGTTTCCTTCAATGGCAATCTTGAACTAAAGTCGAAAAGCTCAGCTTCATGAGCCAAGAACATCAACATGCGATGAATCCAAGGATGTATTGTACAATTATTCACAAATGTACTGGACGCATTTAAATGTGGTTGAATCAAGTTGCAAGTCATGAGTTTTCTAAAGACTTCTTCTCCTACATCCTCTGCTGTCTCGTCTTGTGTGCTTGTAACGAAACCCTGGCCAATCCAGAAGTAAATTAGAGGCCTCTTCTTTATCACAGAACTCTCTGGAAAGATCGACAGAGATAGACAGCACATCTTCAGTTCGATGCTATCTAAACGCTCATAGCTCAGCTTTATACTACTCATGGCTGCACTCTCGTACAGCCCATACTCCACGTCCAGTTGAGACCACACCTGTGACTTTTTCTGAGCTGCTTGATGAATCTGAGACGAACGAGTCCATGACTCAGGAACGTGTTGAAATGAAGGCATCGACTCCACCAGAGGGATTGCGAGTTTGATGTTTTCGACGTTTTCGAAAATGGGATCCAGCACGCGGTTGATTGCCACGCTGCTCATGGACTCGCCGTCCTGGGATCCCAAGATGAACTTGTCGAGGCGGCGTTCCAAGGCATTGAACTGGTCTGACAGAGTTTGCTCCCACTGTTTGGCTCTGGGTAGCAGTAGCATGTTTTTCATGATTTCAAGCTCTTCTTGGATCCTCTGGAAGCTATTTAGAACCGCCGGATCGTCGGTGTTGGCCGCCGTCCGGGCTTCGCTGAGACGACCCAGCAACTTGGGAATGCATTTCTCTGCATCTTTCGATGATGAAGTAGACATTGTTTTGAAAGGTAAAGAAGTGTTGCAGATGGTTTCAGCTGTGGAAGTGAAGAGGTAGATGAAAACAGAGCATAGAGACTCCACAATGCTCGTTGAAGTCAACTATGCATCCCAAGTCATGTGGCAAGTGGAAAAATAATACTAGTATTTGTAAGAGTGAGACAGCTGAGCTGATCAACCAGAATAATTTAGAGTTTCTCGTCAATAATTGTTAGGTGGAGAACTTGTTCTCTCTTGAGCTCATAGATCATGAATCAACTAACAATCAAACGATCCACTCTAGAATTTTAGTTCACACTTGGCAAGTGCCCAAACCAGAGCAAAACTCTGTTCCTGGTTACAAATTGTGGTGGTGTGTGTTCTACTCTGTTTAAGGAGAAGCAATGGCTGCGGCGGATTTTGCTGAATTCCAGTGGAAGAAGTTCTTGAGATCTCTGTTAGACGCAGAGTCTGAATTATCAGGTTCCACAAATCTCATTTCTTACTTCAAAACAATCAAACGGAAGTTAATAGAAACACAGACGATTCCTTTTTCCGAGATAACTGCAGGTGCAGGGATGGCATTGAATATGGTGTCATGGGAAAGGGAAACTTACATTCTGGTTTACCGTTATCTCTTGGAGCTCAACTACGCATTGGCAGAGTGCGGAATCTTTGCAAAGGAGTTCAAGGAGCTTAACAAGAAGATCTTACCCTTGAATCCTTCCTCAGTTTATTTCATCCTAAAGATGAAGAAGCGGCTGACGGCACTGAGCGGTAAGTTTGACATTTTGGTGCGTAACAGCCCATCAACGTCTATCTCTGTCCTGAGAGAGCAGAAAGAGAGGAACGCAGTCGAATGTGTGGGATTTACCGAGAAGGATATAGTGGTGATAAAGAACAACACAGAAGAAACCGTGGTGTTTTCTGATGTTCAATTTGGGAGACAGTATAGTGGTTCACTGACGCTTAGGGACTTCCATTTGTTCAGTGACGGTGCAACCGGAAATGGATTCACGTCCATTGGGATAGTCGGCATGGCTGGTGTGGGTAAGTCCACTTTCTTATTAAAAGAAATTTTAGACTTGAAGGCCAATGGGGTTAGCAGACGCACTGAGTTTTCTCCTATCATTCGGTTATGCTTGTCTGATATAATGCAAGAAAACCATGTAGTAAACAGTACTAGTGCCAATGGGGTCAGCATATGCATTGTGAAACTAATTCTTCAAAAGCTGGGGGAGGAGGAGACTGGTAATTCTAGCCTTGGACTCACTTTGCTCTTGGAAAGGCTCTACAGTCTTCTATCAGGTAAAAAGTATTTGATTGCGTTGGATGATGTGTTTCATGCTATGGAGTTCTATTCGGATTTGGGTAATGATCTTGAGAAATCCGGGGATCGGTTATCGCATGGATTGCCTAAAGATAGTGGTGGTGTAGTCATTGTCACTAGTAGTAGACCAGAAGTAGCTCTCGATATGGTGGGGCTTCGCCAAAATTCTGTGCATAAGCGGTTGACCACACTCAAAAGGAAGTCTGAAGTACAGTCGACAACTTCAGTGGAACGGCAAGACCATCAAACACCTATAGATAACAGCCCCACATCGATTTCTACGCCGAAAGAGAAGACGAATGTGGTAGAAGAATGTTTGCCATTAACAGAGAAGGGAAAGAAAATTTCACTAGAAAATGTGCTACTAATTCCCAATGTAGGGAGGTCCAGGAACCAAAGGGATTTTAGGGACTCTAGCTTGCTTATTGGTGATCCAGCCGGAATTGGATTTACGGCCATTGGGATAGTTGGCATGGCAGGTGTCGGTAAGTCCACTTTCGTGCACAAGCTCTTGAAAACTGTGTGGTTTGAATTTGATCCTGTAGTTTGGTTATGCTTGTCGGATATAATCAAAGCTAAAAACCAAGTACCGGATGCTACTGCTGCCACTTATCAGGAGATCAGCATTAGCATTGTGACATGTATCCTTGAAATGTTGGGGGTCTCCATAGACAAGGATCTTAGTCTTGCCGAGCTATTGGAAAGGCTTTACCATGTGTTATTAGGTAAAAGGTACTTGATTGTGCTTGATGATGTGTGGGACATTATGGAGTTCTACTCGGATTTATGTTTTAAACTCCCGGAAGGTGAAAAAATTCGGGATCACTTATCACACGGATTGCCCAAGGACTCTGGTGGTACGGTCATTGTCACTAGTAGGATGACGGAAGTAGCCCGAGATATGGTGGGCTTTGGCCAAAATAAGTTGTTCCTTGTTCCGCCATTGGAGAGAGAAGAGTGCCTGTCCAACTTTAACAGCTTTATACACCATGAAAAATACAGGTGCGGTGAAGGAACACGCTTTGGCAAGTCCAACATGGAAACTGTGAAAAAGGTTCATGATGAGATTCTGCATCAAGTTTGTGGTCTACCATCAATTGCCAAGACTCTGGCAGACTTGATCATTGCAAATCAGATTGGTCAAAATGATTATAATAGGTACATGATTTAATTTTTCAGCTTTGTTAGTTTCCATTTTCTTACAAAAAAAAAAATTGTTCTTTTTGTCTGATGGATTTATTATTTCACTTATAAGAATAAGTGACTTTCCATAGTTCTTCCTACGATATATTGAACTCTTTTATGATCCCTTGACTTTGGTTGTTATGTATCCAGTATTGCACTTACAATTTCTTGAACTCCTTTCGAAGTAGAAGATTGATTAAAATTCCATAATTGTATGCAATAAGAAAGCAAAGGGTAACATTCCAAAATTGTAGGTCTGCCCTGAAAAAGATGTTGATACCTCATGAAATTCTTATTCAATGTTCATGGGTGACTGTTGCGACAAAAGACAAGAAAGCAAAATGGATTCAGGATAAAACCGAAGTACCAAAATGTCCAATATTTGTGTTTATAGATTTAAGAAGTGACCAAGTAGGAGATCTTGCTGAAGACCTTCGCTACCAGCTTAATCGTGAGCAGGTACAATTCTACAATGATTTTTCCTCAAAACTAACACATTTTCCCTTTGCGGTTAACGCATTGTTAATTTGTCAAACAATAGCAAATTAGCACTTCACCAAAAGCTCTTAATTGCCTAAAAGTAAAGTTTCATATTTAACTTTAAATTTCTTTACTTCATGTTTTCTTTTGTCTTGGGAGTATAGATATGGATGTTATAGGCTTGAAAATGTCGAAAAATTTAAATGACACTGCAACCACAGTGACATTGCATAATGTTACTGAATTGCAGTGGACAAGTACAGAATGCTAGAGTATGTCAAGGAAAGAAAAATTGCTCGCGAGTGTTCACTTTCGAAACGCGAAAGCTGGCCTGACTGAAGAGTAATTGTGACTCATTCAAAAGGCACTTCCAACTCTATATATGATTACTAGTAAAAAAAAAAAAAAAAGAGCATATGCATATCTTTTTTGTAAAGTTTGTTATGTACGTATTTAATTCTTTGTTGTTTATTTTTTCAGGTCATTGCTGTTCTGCACGAGAGTTTCTATAATAAGTATAAATTATCGACAGTGAACCCAGATAGGGCGCTGACTGAGGTTTATGGTGCTCTAGCAACGCTTAAGGGTTTAGGACATGACTTTGTTGATGAAATTCAAAAGAAGATGACAATTATAGTGAGCGACAATTCCTAACTTGTCTTTTTATCTATTTTCTTCAATTAATTAATATCTAGGCTGCAGAGGTTAATTTTTCCAACACGTATTGCTTCTCAGATTGTTGGTGAGGATGTTTTTATAAACTGGTTTCTGGGAGTTTTCTGTGATCTAAATTTGCCAGACTCACCCTCCATTGTTCCCATAGCACTCGGAATCAAGAGTAACATCCCATTCTCCTTTGGATGGGTAGGAGATTCATTATTAGTTTGTGTATAATCAAGTTAATTATTGAAACAATTACTTTAAGCTCGATCTAATTGCCAAATGCACCATGACTGCTAAATTCCAGGAGTTTGATGCTATGAAACCAGTGAACAAGATCTTGGAGACGGTTCTAAATCATACAAAACAGATAAAAGCAGACAGGTACTGAAACTTAAAGGTAGTATTGGCTCTTATGGGAAACTAGTTGGCATTAAGAAATTAATCTCGTCATTTTCATATAATGGATTTCAGCTGGCATATCCTCATCAACTTGAAAGCCATTCCTACAGATCATCAAGAATTACCATATTGTCTGCATTTATGTACTCCTGTTGATGAACCAGATAGGGAAAATGTGGTAACAAATTAAGTCCCAAGTCCCAAGTGCTACGTTCTTTGGTTTTGTTTTTCAGTTCTACTCCTTGAAAAGCATTACTCTGATCGAGATCTCCTCTTTCTTGCTTTACGATCATGAGATTATTATTTAGTACTTTGTGAATGAGGCATGTTATCATTTGCATATATCTTGATCAGGATAATCGACCATTAATTCGTGGAGAATTTTGGAACTACTTCAGCATTGGTAAGACTTCCTCTCTTGCCAATCTAACTTTTTTTTTTCTCTGCAATGAAATGGGAAGTTAGATATTAGAGAAGTAAATATCTGCTAAATAGTTCTGGAAGCAAAATTCTCTGTCGCTAATTTTGTGTAGGTGTTGATGATCCAAGACTGTATGGAGCTTCTCGCTTTCGCCATACTTCAAGGTAGATTTTATAAGGGATATACTCGAAACATTATTATTTATCTTTCGAGCCGAAGTTTAAAACTACATATATAACTTTATGAGTAATATACAAACAAGCTTCTTTATATTCAATTCTAGCTAGAATTTTAATGTTAGATTATTTATAAGTAGGTAGTATATATATTATTCTTTTAGTGTTAACAATATATTTATCCCTCACAGGACCTTGAACAGGTTACTTGCAAAAGTAGAGGTTTTGAAACATCATGGTGATCAGTGGGAAATACTTAGCATTCCTAGTAGGTAAATTGTCAAATTAACATCCCCTTACTTGAATGCTTTTGTTTATATTAACAATTATCTTTTAATTAAAACATGATCATTTATATCCGAGAACTATATTGTTTATGTTGTAGTGACCTTGCATATGCATGCTTCGCTTTATTTATCCAGTGTAAAACGAAAAAAAGAAAGTTTGTTATTGTCCAAAAATAAATGAGTGGTCGATCAGAATATATTAATTTGCTGACCACCACAAACTTAATTCTTCTGACTTACAGCATTAGGTCAATTGTTTGTCTCAACTTGCCTAGCTTTGTTGGTGGACTAACTCCTTGGACAACAGCAAATTTGAAGAAAGATCACAGAGTAAGGTTATTTTGTTTTGGTTAATTTTTTTTATTTTTTCCAGTTTTGCACTAATTAATCAAAATTTTCTTGTTTGATGAAATCGAATTACATGCATACAGAAAGGCTTGACCTCATCTTTCACAGATGATGGACGTCTTGAAATTATTGGTTCACGAGATGATTTACTTTCTCCGAAGAAAAGGTGGATTCGCCTTGATCAGGTCATATACGTTATCTTAAACTTCATACTTGCTACTGATATTTCTGTGTTTACTGCATGGTAGTACTAAACCTATAACTCATATTGTGTTGTTAGCCAGGTGCGAGAAATTCGCTTCAAGTTTATTGAGTCAGCTGAGGTTGTAAACATGATGATCGATGGAGTACCGTTGAAAAAATCCCCACTTGATGGTTTAGATGAGATTCAAATCTCTCACTGCCGTCAAGTCAGCGTTCTTGTTGAACAAGGTTACTCAGCAAAAAGTATCCACGACTCATAGCAGCTAGCAACTCTGTGAGATTAGAGAGTACTTGCTCACCAACCCTGTCATTAATGGATTATGAATCAGAAGCTTGGCATTGATGATAATGTGGCTAAAGAGCTAGCACTCTCAAGGCCATATGAACGGTGACATCAATTGATGCAGATCGCTTTGAAGAACATGAGAAGTTTGGTGAAGCAAGCCTTCCGAAATTTCTCCCGATCACGCTGACAATTCAAAAGAGTAAGCTTGCCCACCAAAGACAAGGTATTGATGGCCAAATGGAAGACGAGTTATTTACACACCCCAAAAAATGACTCTGCTGAAAATGAGCAAGGATCGTTATATGCTGTTTGTTGGTCCTTCTGATGAGTATATAGGTTGTACGTTTCATTGGCTGTCCCGGCCCCAAAATAGCTAGAAGTAACGTTTGTAATTAAGCAAGAATCTGAGTCTGTCTTCAATATGATCACCTGAATTGTTATTCTCAACATGATAGGTCAGCAAAATAGTTTGTTCTCATTTAGACTCATTTAGAGGTCACTTTCATCGATATTTACGGGTTATGTTAATATTTTTTTTTTTAGAGGAATAGTCGATTAATATTGAAGTTCAGCAAAATTACACATAATGACTCGTTCAGTGTAGCTGTCAGATAGAGCCACTACCAAATTAATTTCACCTTTTTATTCTCAGAAACTTAAAAATATCTAGAAAACACCCTACACTATCTAAGAAGAAATCAAAAGCAAAGATACCACAAGGTTCGGGGGCGACTTCCCTCAATCAAGGATTGAATTAGGTGCCAATTCTAAACGATGGCACGTACAATCCACGATTTCCCTCCTATTCTTCCTCACTTGAAGACGATTTCACCACCAACTCCTGCGCCATCTTCTCCACTCCTGTTTTAGGGAACTACTTCTTCTTGGGTTTGGGAACACTAAGAATTGGTTTAGCTACATTCCTGATACCTTTTGGATGTCCCCATTGGTGTTTGAGAGATCAAAACGAGGTTCAAAATTTAAAGGGACTGAATTGGTACCATCCACCAACTTGGGCTTCTTTCCGACCCGGTCCATTGCAGTTTGGGCCTCTCGACGAACCCTCGAGACCTGAATAGTTGGAGCTTGTGTCTCCACTGGTAAAACTTCCACAACCACCCTGGATGGCACCACTGCATCCCAGCCTGGGATTGCAGTCAGATCCGCCGCTTTGAACAGACGACTCAAAGCCCCCCCGGCCGCCGAGTCACCACCACTGTCATCGGGGTCTCCAAACTAGGATTAGAAACCGTAGTTTCAGACTAACCCCTTCCCCGGCTAGACCCCTGCTTCTCCTTGCCCCTCAAACCAGAGCCACTATTCTGCAACCCAACAGAAGCCGCCACCACCACTAGACTTGTCCTTGCCACCGCCAGCGCTGCCTTCTGCACCTATTTCTCCTCCTGGAGGAGCAGAAACCTGTAACAGCCCTCCACTTCATGGGATAAAAAAAGCCACAATCCCGGCATAGCCCCTTAAACTTCTCATACCGGATCTGAACCTCTGCCGAGATTCCAGCCTTGAAAGTAAACCCCTGGGTTGTCCAGAGTCATTGCCTCATGTCCACCTCACCTCTATACCGCTGCTCTGCCACACCACAATGCAATGGCAATAGGTCTGGCTTCAAGAACTTCCCCATCGAAGACCCCATGAGGATTAGAGTTTCCTCCGTCCTCAAACGAGAAGGTAAGCCCTTGATCCCAATCCAGGTCTCCACCATCTGCAGTGGCAGTATTTCCACCGCGCTCAGGTCGTACTAGCCTAGCACCAGTCATACGGCCTCCAAAATGCTAAGGCCCCCTATGCAATATATGATTGCGCTCCTCCCCAAACTTAGAACGAAACACAAATCGATCCCCTCCCTGAGACGTAATCACCAATCGGTTTTTCAAGCCCCAGTATGTTGCGATCAAACCAGGCAACCCTTTCTCATCACTGGGCTTCCTCGGTAGAAATTGTCCCACCAAGTAAAAACCATCCTTCACCACTGCCGCCGATCCCAGAGACCTAAAATCAACCACCGCCGCCTCCGTCAATGCCAGAGCCGTTGACAGACATACTGCCATCTTCTCAACCATAATAGATATGGGGGAGCAAGAGAGAAGGGGATGCCCTAATCAAAGGTGATACTTAGGAAGCTGAAGGTGTCCGTTTCAAACCCTACCAGACGGTTAGGTTTTTATGTTATGGGTCATGTTCATAGATCTCTATCTTCTTGTATTAGAATGAATTAAATTTAAGATTTTTAATATTGTCTTGTATCTACTAATTCTGTTTCTCTGAAATGCTATGTGAGGATATGTGTTCTTAGGTCTTGCATTAAACTGCATGTGATTTTTAATTTTTTAATTTTTTATATATATGTAAACTAAGGTTAATTTATAGTAACAACTTTAAAGGTGAGTGTGAATTAGGACATCCATAGCAGCAATGCAGCATTGTGAAGGATAAGATTTGAGCTTGATACGACTCGAAATCAGTACGAAATAAAGCGGGTTAAACCCACACAGTTAAAAAACGGATCATTTAATTGCATGTCAATCTGCCAAGAGCCATTTAATAAATGAGTAATAACCCACTTATTATAATGATTGAGTTCACCTGTACGATTCATATACAAAACACATTAAAAGTACGTAATCTTTTAAATATTTAGGGTATCAACGTCTTAAATGTGTTAAGTGGTAAAGTTATGTGTAATTATTTCAAGATTTGTTTTTTTTTAATTAAAATGTTTTAAATGGGTCAAGTGGTGATCAGTTTATATGATTTAAAAGGGTCATTTGAATTCAACCCAACACGATCTATTTTTTAAACGGGTTGGGCGCGTCATCGCGGATCACCGGTTTTATAA
Organism: Rosa persica; assembly: GCA_025331145.1. Classification (NCBI taxonomy): domain Eukaryota; kingdom Viridiplantae; phylum Streptophyta; class Magnoliopsida; order Rosales; family Rosaceae; genus Rosa; species Rosa persica. The sequence continues at coordinate 49,404,694 of WFKR01000002.1, forward strand.
ATACGTTGAATTTGAGTTTGTACTTTTGACAGATTATTAAACGGGTTATGTTTGAATTTGGGTTTGTCATAAGAATTACTCACACAATTTTTTTTTGACATAATTGTTATGAGGATAATTCTCATATCTTACAAAAAAATGTTTGGTATAATTGATATGAGGATAATTCTCATTTCTCACAAAATTTTTTTGGCATAATTGTTATGAGGATGATTCTCATATGTCTTATTATTGAGGACCCAAAATGGTGTGACATTAAGTGCAATCTGCGGCTTAATTTATGACATTGATTGCTTTTTTTTTTTTTTTTGTGTGGATGAGGATAGAAATTGTCAATAATAAAAGGGTGCGGCTATTTCCACCCTATTAAATACTTTTTCACCTTATAACCAAAATTTTTTTTTATAATCCCAAAATTATCCTTAACTACAATTATTAACAAAAAGTATGAAATGAGAAATCTGTTTTAGAGAAACGGAATTGAGAGAGAATTGTTGTGTATTCTCATTGATAATAGGGGCCTCTTTATATAGAGGATTACAATGTATAGAATCTGAACATACAAGGAAAATAATTCTACATTGAATAGGATTCTAAATCCTTCTATAACCCTATTACCACTAGGTCAAGTAACCTAGACTTTGGGGTAGACACATAATCTGGATTTCCTTGAACACTTCCCCTTGTGTAGCCCAAACGTGGTGCTTCTCTCGTTGCCTGCCGAGTAATAAAAACCCAGTGGGACAAAAATAACCTCTGTCGAAGGGGAAAAAGAGCACAATACACCCTTCACGTTTCGAGACTATACATGTAGACATCTCCCCCTGATATCTGCACCTCCCCCTGATGACTACGATCATGGGGATTCGGATAACTTCCGCAAACGATGCTACCAATATGTTTCTCAAAAGTGGAATTTAGGTAATGACTTAGTGAGTAAGCCTGCCGCACTGTCCTCAGATTGAACCTAGTTCACTTTGATCTTGAGGAGAGTTTGTTGTTGTTGATTATGCTTGGTGTTGTCGCTTTTGATGTAGCCTTGCTTCAAAAAAAGCAGCATTATCCTATATGCTCGTAGGATCATTTGTGGTAGACTTCAAACCACAACTGTTCGAACATGCGTAATTATGGATCCAATCCATATACATTCACGAACCACTTCGTGAAGAGCAATATTCTCTGCATTGTTCGAAGATATATCGACTAGGGTCTGTTCTGTAGACCTCCAAGATATCACGGTCTTTACCTATGGTGAACACTTAACCAGTTTGGAATGACCTTTGTGTGGGTCAGAGAGATACCCAATATCAGCAAAACCTTCTAAAACACATGTTGTTTTGGGGTGGGGATAGGAAACACAGGCCAGCGTTGGAGGCGTTTCTGGTGTGTGATGGGTCCGAATCCATCATCTCTCTGTAAGGATAGAACAAGCCCATATCGATCGTACATCTCAAGTATCGAAAGATATCTTTTACATCAATCCAATGGCGTCGTGTTGGGGCAGAGCTATACCTAGCTAACAACTTCACAACATATGAGATGTCCGGTCTTATGCATTGAGCTAAGTACAATAATGCGCGTATTGCACTTAAGTGGGGCACTTTTGCCTCTAGCACATCGTCGCCATCATCCTTTGGACGAAGAGGATCCTTTCAGGATCAAGACAACAGACGATCATAGGGGTGCTCGAGGGCTTAACCTTGTCAAAATGCCTAAGCATCCATCGACACGATGCTCAAGTTCCAAACCGAGACATAATCGTGTTCTCCTAAAATCTTTCATCTCAAACTCAGATTTCAAGTGTTCAGCGGTTTCCCTTAACTCTTTAAGAGCTTCCAATGAAGGTCATGTCCAACATGAATAGCGATAGAATCAGAAACTTGTTATGGAAACGCGCGGGCATATCCCTTCCCAATCAAGTAGTCACTTTAGTGAGCGTTTCAACCTTATTGTAAACGTGCTCCGTGGTCTAGAGCCACTTGACTTGGGCAGATGAAGTTCACCATGAACATTCATGTATATTCTGTATTTAGATCCCCGTATAGATACGTAGTGACCACATTTGTAAGCTGCATGATTAGTTATTTGGAAACTACCAAACTGACAGGGTAGTGGAATGCAATGACATCTATTACGAGAGAATATGTCTCATTGTAGTCGATTTCAGGGCGTTTTTGTGAGAAGCGTTGCGCCATAAGGCGAGATTGCCATCTCTTTTTCTCATCACGCTTTCTAACGAAGACCCATTAGTCAACAAGTTTTATGATAGGAGGTGTTGGCATCACTGGCTCAAAAAACCTTCATCTTCGTTAGAGAATCCAACTTAGCCTGGATTGCATCTTTCCATTTAGGCCAAATCACTCTATGTTGGTATTCATGCTTCAACGGAGAGTGGTTCGATATCATCGGACTTAACAAACTTATGCGCAACGAAATGCGCAACTACATCATCAATTATGATGGAGTTTCTATCCCACGTCTCATGTACACTAGTGTAAGTTTCATAGAGCTCTATATTCTCAGGAATAGGTTCTGACGTTGAGGCGTCCCCCAATGATAACCATAACCTGGAAGATACTCATGAGACAGATTTTGAGTGTCGATGATCAAATGATTGAAATGTGCCTAAGTATCCTTAGAACTCACGGGCCTCCCATGCATCCTAGCTGGGGCCATGGCCTATGATGCCAGAGTGCCACTCTCTTTGGTGTTGGCACCATGCCTACCTCCGTGTAGGATGGCGCTACATCCTCTTGTAGGGACGTACTTCCTTGCAGGCATATTTGCAGCACATGTGTGATCTCATCACTTTTAGTAGGGATCGAGATGAGACATAGTGGGGACAGACTACGACAATTCTTGTCGTTCCTGTTGAACATCTATGTTCTTATCTCCCCCTAACGACGGGAAGACTGTCTCAACAGAGTGACAACCCGTAAATATAGCGGTAAGGAGATCGCCTAGCAAGGGCATTAAGTGGCGGACGATGGTTGGAGTCTCAAATCCAATTTTCTCATTCGTCTGTAAGGACCTATTATAGTGCGCTGTGGCGGCGTAATTGGCACATAATGACTCACTCAAATGTACGTAAGTACAAAATACTTGTACCCAGTCACTAGCTGTAACATATAGATTGAGTGGTGGTAGGTCATAGACGAATTAGCATAGCTGCATGTGATATTGCATCACCTCAAGCGGATATAGGGAGATTGGTGCACATTACCAATGTCTTGACTACCATCGTAGTTGTTTCCGCGAAACCATTTGGGTGTGTTCATGAGAATGTGATGTCCAACATCAATCCCATTGCAATATCCATCGAAAGTCTTTGATGTAAACTTTCTAGCATCGTCAAGTCCAATTGATGGAATAGGATGATCCGGGGAGTGAGCCCGTTGTCATATGGTATTTGCTAGGAGTGTAGTAGAAGCAGCATTTACAAGTGGACAATGGCACAACCCGTGATCAGCGTGTTTGCGTGTCAACCAACATCATGAGATATTTAAACGTCCGCAAGTTGGTTGAATCAGTCCACAGAATCCCCATGGATTCGATGTAAGAACATAATGAGTATTTTCATATCCTTTGCGTAGGACGATCTCAGTCCTAATTTCCCAAAGGAACAGGCTTTGCAAAATGAGCGAGAGGCCTTGGAAGCAACCAATGAGGATTTTGGTTGGGCCTGAGCGTCTGTAGCGCTATTAGAAGCAAAATGTGTGACTACATCTCCCATCATGGTGTTGGAGCCATGGGAATTAGTATGTATGGAGTCATGGCCATTGGGAGGAACAACCATGGCGTCATGCTCATGGTTGGCACCATTTATTGCATTATCACAAGGGATGTTGGCGGCCTTATGGCGGCCCAAGACAACTGCAGCGCCAGAGGCTGCGGTTGTTGCGGTCTTGCTAAGTCCAAGAATCAACTTTTGATTCATGCTTCGTTTCGCTTGAGAGAAAGGATGTCCATATGATGTCTTTTGAAGACGGATCTTCATATCATGACTAGGATGACCTATCCTGTCGTGACAAAGCCAATATGTGTCTAAATCTAAGAGATCTTCTCTCATAACTTTTATTGAATTAATAGCTCGAATAGTGACATAGAGTCCACTAGAGAGACACATAAACTTCTCTAAGATACGCATTTGTTCGCAATCATTAGAGGTATTGCAAAGAACTCATTTCCGTTCTCTATATGCATTTTCGCATGGTATCCGTTGGCTACTTATAGGTGTGATTTGTCCTAGGAGTGTAGAGAATTTCTGTGACAGTAATCAAGGTGCCATTTGGCAAGGGGAACTTGGGTTATTTTATGTCCTTGAATTATTACTAATGGCCCAGCCATCGTAGTCACAATGTCATATGCTCTGAATCAAAATGGAGTCAAAATGGAGTCATAATGAAAAGAAATCGAAATTGTATCATAAGCCAACGGAGTTACATTATTGTCTCTTTGACCAAAGAAAATCTAATCCAAAATGCTAGCTAATGCAAAACAATGATAGTCGTCTAACTTCTTTCGGTAATTCCAAAATAAATGTGACCAGGTAAGTAGAGAGATGTCGGTGGAGCAATGATCGCTTAAGTACTACTAATCTCATAACCTTCCTAGACATCACAGTTACTTTGGGTGAGTCTACTTTGAAGAAAGATGAAACCATAGGCATTTACTACAAAAATAATACGGCGATTGCCTATTACATCTCTTGGGAAAATAAAGACTTAAACAGAATTGGTGATCTATTGATCCCAGCCAGATTTGTAGTCTTTAACCCTTCACTCTAGATCATCATCTTAATCTTCTTGTTCCACATTGTGAGCTTTTCTTGCTTCACAATATGCTTTGTAGGCAGTAACAATTCCAGCCTGGTTTGTAGTCTTTAACCCTTCACTCTAGATCATCAATCTAATCTTCTTGTTCCACGTTGTGAGCTTTTCTTGCTTCACAATATGCTTTGTAGGCGGTGACAATTTCTTCACGAGCTTTACAAATATGTGCCCAATGACCGGATACTCCACATCGAGAATATACATCTCTGTGCTCAGGCTCTATTGATTGAGGTGCTTTGAAAGCATTATTTAGATGGCTCTTAGTGTTTGTGGCGCCACCAACATGGCCCGAGGCATTGCCTCCCTCTCTCTTTCCACATTGACCTCTTCAGTTCCGTGTTCGCCTATTTTGGCAGTCACATTCCCAAGTAGAGCGATTATATGGACCAGAACGTCCAAATATATCCCTAAGATTAGGGTTTCGCTCTTGACGCCCTTTCTTTGGGGCGTGACTATAATTAGATTCTGAAATATGCTATGTTCCCATGGATCTCGTATTATAGTTCTTTACAAGGATGTTGTCATGCTTTTCAGTGACATTTATAACTCCAATGAGCTCATGAAACCTTGTGATTCGTTCTGCAACAACATTGATTCGATAGTTCTTAGGAACCATCAATGCAGAGACGGGGAAGGTAGAGAAAGTCTTCTCAATCAACATCGCATTTGTGATCTCTTTACCACAGAATTCCATTAAGGATTTAATGTGAAGTGCTTCCGAGTTGTAGTCAAGAACTGACTTGAAATCACAGAAGTGGAGGCTATGCCATCTCACTTCTAGGTCAGGAAGCTGGGAGTCACGAAAGTTGCCAAATCTTTCTTCGAGTGAAACCCACAGTCTTCTGGGGTCTTCTTCATTCATACACTCATACTGGAGCGAATCATCCATATGAAGAGTCATTAGGATGATGGCTTTCGCCTTATTTGCCTCTAAGGCTACTCTATTTGCTTCCAAAGCTTGAGCTTGCTCAACAGTTAGCACGTCCTGGCTAGGCTCGAGAATCGTATCTAGGATTCTATCAGCCTTGAGATGCTGGTGGACATCACGAACCGGCCTGTGATAACCAGAGTCAGTTGTTCCCAATGGAGCAAAGTCCAATTTGTTCAGGTTACTCATCCTGAAAGAGAACAAGAAATTAGGGTTAGTTTCATAGCGTAACGTAAAAAAAAAAGGAAACTTGTAAAATTTCTGAGCGTAGTCGCTTCCAAGAAATTTAGGGATTTCTGAGCGTAGTTGCTTCTAAGAAATCTGATTCCAAGAGGAATTAGATTAGATCGAAACAATGATGTGTTTGCGGTCGATCATAATATCTCAACAAACTCTAAGTTTGGAGGACTCTACAAGCTCCAAGCTTGGAGTGAGCACGAACCCCCATAGTTCGGCTTTCGGTCTCCCCCATGAAGAAGAAAGGGGGGTAGAAGAAGGGAGGTTGGAAGTCCTCGAGAAAAAGAAGAAAATCAATGAAAAACTTCAAAACGGGAACTTTTAGAAAAGTTTACCTTGAAAAGATGCCAGAAATCTTGGCCAGAAAAGTTGTTGGCTTAGCAGTGCAAGGATACTACAGGGTCGCTGCAAGGATGCCGCGAGGCCTCGAGGACGCTGCAGAGATGCCGCGAGGACTGTTGTGGGGACGCGACTGCTACGGGAATGTCGCAAGATCGCTGCAGGGGCAGCTGCGGGGTCGCTGCGGGGGCTGTGGAGATTTAGGGTTTTGGTTTTTAGGGCTTGGGTTAGAGCTCGTGCTGATAACGTGTTTTAGAGAAACAGAATTGAGAGAGAATTGCTGTTATTCTCATTGATAATAGGGGCCTCTTTATATAGAGGATTACAATGCATAGAATCTGAACATACAAGGAAAGTAATTCTACATTGAATAGGATTCTAAATACTTCAATAACCCTATTACCACTAGGTCAAGGAACCTAGAGTTTGAGCCAGACACATAATCTGGATTTCCTTGAACAAAATCAATTTTATCGATTAATAAAACTTTAACCAATACACATACCAATTATCATCTCAGCTTTCTATACAAAAAAAAAAAAATTATCATCTCAGCTTCTTCATTGCTAGCCTACAAAACAATTAGTTAGACATTTTTTTCACTATAGCAACAAGTGAAAAGAATTGTTAGTTAGTATTATTTTGTTTTATTTTATGTGAATCGTGTTTGATTCTTGGTCACAGTGGCTGATGAGAAGATAAAGAAGAGGGGGAAAAAACGAAAGAGTAAAAGGAAACCAGAAGGCATGGTGTTGCAGCACGATGATTTGCTTTTTTTTTTTTTTTTTTTTGTTTCACATTTTCAATGGTGATATATTTTTGGTTTCTTTTCTAAATTATTTGAGGGTGAAATTGAACATTTAAGGGTAAAAATTTAATTGTAGGGTGAACAAAGCATTTAGTTGGGTGAAAATAGCCTCACACTAATAAAATTACAAACCGATAATTAATGCATGGCTGGATGCAATAGAAGTTCTTTTTTTTTTTTTTTTTTGAAAGGGCTTTTGAACCCAACCTTACTGGAGGCTCAGCCCCATACCCGGTTTCATTTAGTGAATTAAAATTTTGCATCGGGGGGGGGGGGGGGGGGGGGGGGGCATAAAATTTGAATCATGAGCTACAGAATTACTATTACAATAATCTTCTTAGAGAACATCCTGAATAATAGCAGGAGTCTCATCTAACCATACATCATCAATAGAAAATAAACTAGTAAGGTGCGCAAGCCTATCAGCTGCACTATTTGCTTCACAGTAAATATGTCAAGTTCTAACTGACTGAAAAGCATTAAAATAATCTTTGCAATCCTCCAAGACCCGACTCACCTCCGAGAAATTTTTCTCCACACTATTGAGAGCAGTAATCAGAATGGTAAAGTCGCTTTCAATGTCAATTTCAGACCACCCTTGATGTATACCAAGGAGAAGACTAGCTCTACACGCCTCATCTTTCATATTTAGGACTGAGTGAACATGTAGAAAAGGCCTAGCTAAAGCAGCAATACCCTTACCAGCATCGTTTCTGACCACTACCCCAATGCCTCCACACCCATTTTCCACTCTAAAAGCCCCGTCAACATTAATTTTCAGTCTGCCATAGATGCACATTGCCATTTGGTTAATGGCCTCTTCTTCTTTCTCACTGCCTTAGGGTGATATTTCTGATAATCCTCCAGAAAGTGGACTCTCCATTCAATTAAACATATAGGCTTAAAAGCACCATTATTCCAAACCAATCTATTTCTTTCTGCCTATATAGCCCACAAGCCCACAAATAAGAAATCTCTTTGATCAATGGTCAATACATCCAACATGTCCAGCGTCCACCCTTCTAGGCAAGTTGCTGGGTGCTCCACAACTTTCAACTTAAGTGGTCCAAATAGCCAAAAAGAAATCAAAGCTGGGCAATTTTTAAATAGATGCGTACCTATTTCAACGTCACCCATGCAAAACATGCAACCTATATCAGTAATAGGAACCCTCTTGTCACGCCCCGAATATTTGAATTATTCTGAATTTTAGAATAATAATTCAAAAATCCGAAACATGAATTACAAGAACTAAACAAATATCATCATGAATTTTTTTCATAAACAACCACACCACACGCCACTCAAATTTCAAATCTCGAAAACCTCGAGTTAATTATTACAACTCACTCTTACAAAGTAAAATTGTAAAGCTCCAAATGAGCATAACAAACCTCATAATAGAAGAAAATAAAGTAAATGGTGCAACTCTTAATCAGCTCGGTCTCCTCCCTGATTATCCTGACCTGCAGGATTATCCGCTACACCGTTTGAATAGTGTACCGGGATTGCAACAACACAAAACCTGGTAAGCTTTCTGAAAGCTCGTGTGAGTAAATAGGAATGAACGGTTGTTTAATTAAATCATGTTTCTTTTCACCCAAGTCAACATCCAACAACTTCAACACCCACAAAGAAACCACAATCTCAATAATCAATCACCAAATCATCAAGAATTAATACGGGATCTAAACTCACATCTTTCTTCTCAAAACCCGGAAGTCGTATTTATAAAAATACGGTGACTGACAGACTAGAGCTCTAACTGAATCGTAGCCCGTCACCTGGCCTAGGTTATGGCATCCGACATATTTATCATTATCGTAATTCATCAATATAGGTTTAGAACATCCGATGCACATACTCAATCTAGCCCCATTACCCGACAAGGGTTGTGGTATCCAACTTACTCAACCAATCTGTACTTACATGAGCATTTGCCAAGCATAATTAGCTAGAATGAGTCACGCTCACGCTACTACCAGTGGTACCAACTACCACCAACTGGGTGACCTACGGAAACACAGCCAAGCAGGCTACAGCCTGAGCCCCGGCTTACCCTTAAATCACCGCTGACACACCGCCACGCGCTGCTCCAAGTTAACATCAGAAGCTCCAGAAGCTGGGAACTGAAGCATGTCAATCCCATATTGAAAACAAGGAAGATGTCAGCCTCTTCCCAACCTACAAAAGGTTCTTTCCTCTCTCCTCATTAATTATGCAATCAACTACCTATCTACTGTTATGTTGTCTATATATACACATCAACTAATTTAGGCATCGGAGAAGAGAAGACCGCTCGACGCAGTCTCCCTCTGATGCTTTGTGTCTTATCTAACAGCTAGGAAGATGCTTTCATTGCACCACAAACAGCGGTCCGCTGGTACGATCATTGTTAATCTAACTAGTACCGCCGCACAAATACAGACATTAACATTGGCGCCGTCTATGGGAACCTCTTGAACAAAAAAAAAGGCCATCCCACCACAACAATCACCATGACTAACAGTAGTGGGGGAAACATTGAAGAGCAGGCCGACCAATCCGCCAACCTCCATCCCACCAACCCAGTGGTAGATAGCAATCCAGCGGCTAACGTCCAACACGTGTTATTCGCCACACCAATCAATCCCAGCGTGGAGCCCCAAGTGCTACAAACTGAGACTTATCCGGGCAGTATTCGCTGATCCCCAGGCTAAGACTTCGCCGCTATGTATGAGCTAGCCCTCGTGGACCTCCACAAAGCCAACAAGGAACGCGAACAAGAGTGCAAGGAAAAGGCCGTGGCCCAGAAACAGGTGGCCACGCTGATGTCCAGGTTCGACAACCTAAAAAAGGCAATGGAGACAAACGCTAATGCTACGCAAAGCGAGCAATCATAGAGCACCACACGTAATCGACCCAACACTGGGAAATTGGCATAAACATCGGCTTTGCAAATGCAAATACCGCTAAACCCACCAGAACTATTAGGAATGAGCCCACCTCCACCACCCCAACTAATGTTGGAGCGGGAAGTTGAATCACAACCGCTTGACAGTGGAACTATCAGACGGGACCCGCTAATGACTCAACCGCCCTAATTCTGGAGAGAGTGCAACAGTTGGAGCAGAGATTGAGGTTGACAGAGGCAGGAACCCAAGCCCTAAATCCACATCCCCTCTTTGCGTCCAGACTAGGACCATTTACTACCAGGATCGTGCATGCCATTCGGCCGACATATGCGAAAACACCAAAGATGTCACACTACAATGGTATGGCCGACCCCTTCGTCCATATAAACACCTTCAAAAAAATCACCAACAACAAGGGGTTTGATGACACCACCCTCTGCCACTTGTTCAGCGAAACACTAGATAGTGAGGCAATGAGCTGGTTCTTTGAATGCCCACCAGGATCCATCGACTCATTCCACGCGTTATCAAACGCATTCCTCTGTCGGTTCATTTTGTTAGCCGCCGGACGCCACAGCGTAACATTGAAGGCATTCGTGACCAGGTGGCAAGCGACAGTGTCTCAGTGCCGCAATCTTGATAAAACAATGGCGCTGGCAGCTTTTAAGCAAGAACTTGAAGGGACCGTTTCTCTATCATCTCAACTACAATCATACAAATGCTGCGTATGATCACGTCATGAGTGAAGCCGTCATCCATGCACATGCAGAGTTCATCACATATGGAGAAACCCCACCCTCACCGCCAACGCCATCAAAGTTCACCCAACCCTCCTCGAGTCATCAGGAGACCACCAGCAAGATCTTTGCAACACCACCAACCGATAAAAAGTGAGAATGGCAACAACGCAACTATCAAAGCAAGTGACACAAGGACCAACACTACACCAAGGGCAACCGCCCATCCCTCGGGGACAGCCGTGGCAAGCAGACAGAGTCATCCCAGCAGTACGCAGTGTTTACAGTCGTGATAGCTTAGTATAAAGAAATATACTACCAGTGCAAAGACCAGATTCCGCCGCCTCCCCCGAGAAAGTACCCAAGGGAGGGAAAACCAAGAAACACCGGGAAGTGGTGCAAATATCATGAAGATAGCGGTCATAACACAAACAACTACAACGCTCTTAAGACAACAATTGAAACTTTGTATCATGACGGCAAGATGGAACAATTCAAAGAGCGTCAACCACCGCCCGTGGTCGTTAACATCGAGCCCATACACCGCATCAACACCATCGAAAGAGGCGCCTCGATCACCAACATGTCTCACAGGGTGAGAAAGCACTATGCACGCGTAAACCAGCCTAAAGAAACTTGCAACATCCGCTATAAGCAATCCGCAAAACTCCCAAGATCTGGTTGGGAACCTATTACCTTCTCGGAAGAGGAGGAGAGTGAGGTACATTTGCCCCACGATGACCTATTCTTGATTGATGCTGTGCTCAAAAAATGGTCTGTCATTCTTGATTGATGCTGTGCTCGACAAATGGTCTGTCAGAAGGGTGCTCGTTGATAGCGGATCCACTGTTAATGTTATCTTCAATGGCTGCTATAACCAACTCTAGCGGTACAGGAAGTTGCTTCAAGATCACGAGCCTTTAATCAGCTTCTCCGGCGATATCACACAACCACTTAGTTCTTACTACATGGGCCTGACCATCGGCGCCAGCCCAACCACAGCGGAGATTGATACGGAGTTCATAATCGTTGACTGTTTTAGTGCATATAATGCCATCATCAGTCGACGGGCACTCAACAAGCTCAAATGCATAATAGCCAGACACATGCTCCTTATGAAGTTCCTTACACCCAACGGAACAGGCTTTGTGAAGGGAAGTCAGCAGTTGGCATGAGAATGTTACTCAACAATCGTGGCCCGGTCAACACATCGCCATGAGATCTTAACAGTAGGAAACCATGTGCCGCCGACAATTATTTTTGAAGATCCTAGGGATGATGAGAAGAAATATGTGAAGAAGGAACCTGTCAACCCAGAAACATCCTTGAGGGTTATCAGTATCTCCGACGAGCATCCTGAATGAACAGTCCGGGTCGGCGCTCAGCTGGCCCTAGAATAGCGGCATAACTCACTCAATTTCTACAAGATAATGCCGTCGTCTTTGCATGGTCCTACGCCGACATGCCCAGCATCTCCCATGAGATAATCACGCATAAGTTAAGCATAAAACCGTCCTTCTGCGAGATCAAGCAGCGGCCAAGGGCCTTTGATAACGAACGATACCCCGCCATAGGGGAAGAGGTTGCCAAGCTCCAAGGCATTGGGTTCATCCGCCAAGTCCATTATCCTAGATGGATTTCCAACCTAGTCATGGTCAAGAAAACTAGCGGAAAGTGGCGGATGTGTGTAGACTTCAAGGATCTCAACAAAGCATGCCCCAAGGATAGTTTCCCACTCCCACGCATCGACCAACTGGTTGACACCACGGCGGGACATAAGCTACTCAGCATGATGGACGCCTTCTCAGGATACAACCAAATCAAGATGTGCCCCGACGACCAGGAATGCACCACCTTCACAACCGACAAGAGCCTATATTGCTACAATATCATGCCTTTCAGCTTGAAGAACGCTGGGGCAATATACCAGCTATTAATGAACGCCATGCTCGCGGAACACTTGGGCAAAATAATAGAGGTTTACGTGGACGACATGTTGGTCAAAAGTATCAAGGCCAACAGACATGTTGCAAGCCTCTGCATCATATTTGCCATCTTAATGACCTACTGTATGCACCTCAACCCTGATAAATGCTTATTTGGTGTCACAACCAGCAAGTTCTTAGGATACATTGTCAACGAGCGGGGCATAGAGGCTAACCCTGAGAAGGTACATGCCTTCCTCAACTAAAAACCGCCGGTATGGAAGGTGCATGTACATAACCTCTAAGGTAAACTCACCGCTCTCTCTCGGTTCATATCTAAACTCACCGACAGATGTCTCCCATTCTTCAAAGCCATGAAGGCGACCCACAAGAAAGAAATCAACTGGACTCCAGATTGTGAGGTGACAGTTCAGAGCCTAAAGGAATACCTAGCGGCGGTACCACTCCTCTCCATCCCAGTGCCGGGAGGGATACTTTACATCTACCTAGCGGTGTCCCCATCCGCAGTTAGTTCTGCCATAGTACGATGAGATGCCTAGGAGGAACTGCCAGTGTTTTATGCCAGAAGAGGCACGAACGGAGCAAACACGAGGTATCCACCCTTGGAACAGCTCATTCTCGCACTCATCGTAGCCGCTAAGCGCCTCCGCCAATACTTCCAGACTAACACAATTCCTGTCCTAACAAACCAACCGCTCAAGCAAGTTATGCAGAACCCTGACCACTCCGGGCGCCTCAGCAAGTGGGCCATCGAACTCACAGAGTTCGACATTGACTACAAGCCAAGAACTGCCATAAAGGGCCAGGCGGTGGTAGACTTCATCTCTGAGCTCACAGAGAGTCAGGATGAACGCAACCCAAGGGCAGACAAATGCAGAAATGGTAACGGTTAAAGAGCCAGCTTCTCAGCAACAATCAGATTGGAACTCTACGTAGATGGCTCCGCCTATGACAAGGCTTGCGGTGCGGGAGTCATTTTGATAGGGCCAGGGGGACTGAATGTGGAATATGCGTAAAAATTCAAGTTCACAGCCTCTAACAACATGGCGGAATATGAAGCACTCATCGCAGGTCTCCTCCTTACCATCGACTCAGGAGCTGACAATGTCAACATTTTCAGCGACTCCTAGCTAGTCGTCAACCAAGTCAACGATACCGTCCAGGCCAAAGATAAATAGTTAGCGGCGTACTTGGGATAAGTCAAAACACTTCTCAGAAAATTCAAATTTCATACCATCACACAGATCTCCAGGGAAAAGAACGCCAAGGTCGATTCACTTGCGAGATTGGCGACCGCCCAAACACACCAATGTCCAATGGACACAAGGGTGGAATGTCTTGACAAACCAAGTATCACCAAAACGTTAGCAGAAATCTTCAACATTGAGGTAAACCCAAGCTGGATGGACGAGATAATTGAATACAAGCACAATGGAACGCTGCCACCCAACATGAATCAAGTAAGACAACTCAAACGGAGAGCAACCCGCTCTACCGCCAAGGTTTCACCCATCCCAACCTCCGATGTCTGACCCCAAAAGAGGGAAAAGTCGTTCTTGCAAGGATACACGTAGGGGAATCCAGTAATCACTCCGGCGCTAAGTCTCTTGCCAATCGCATAATGCGATAGGGCTACTTCTGGCCCACACTCGGCCACGACGCCAGTGTAATATCCAGGTCTTGCCACAAGTGTTAACAATACACTAACCTCCCCCACGCCCTAGCGGAACCCTTTTCAGTCATCATTGGCCCATGGATCCACTCTATGTAGGGTTTGGACCTAATTGGCAAATTCCCAACCGCCAAGGGCCAGTTCAAATATATCATTATGGCTATTGACTACAACAACAAGTGGATTAAGGCAGAGCCGCTGACTGTAATAACTACCGCCAAGGTCATTCATTTTCTCTAGAAGAATATCTACTGCCGCTATGACATCCCCCACACAATCATCACAGACAAAGGGACGCAGTTCAACAATAAGGAACTCATAGCTTTCACTGCTAACCTGGGTACCACGATGAGTTTTGCGTCCGTCGCTCAACCCCAAACTAACGGTCTGGTCGAAGCAGCAAACAAGAGAATCAAGAAACTGCTAAAAAAGAAGCTCGACCATGCCAAAGGTCTATGGGTGTAAAAACTCCCCGAAGTTCTGTGGCCCATCAGGATAACCCCAACATCCGCCACTGGTGAAACACCATTTTGCATGATGTTTGGAACAGAGGATGTCCTACCAACTGAAGTCATCAAACCTATTGCTAGGGTTGAGGGACACTACGCCGAAAGTAATGGCGAAGGCATCAACCTCGATAAAGACCTTCTCGAGGAGAAACACAACAAGGCCCATCTGCATAACTTGTAAAACAAGCAGCGAATATCGCGTTTCTACAACGCCCGGGTCAAAGCCCGGAACCTCCAACTGGGGAATTGGGTAATGAAAGAAGTCATTCCACCACCAACCGCACTCTGCCGAACGTAGGAAGGCCCATACAAGCTAGTGGAAGTCGTTAGCCCCGGCACCTTCTACTTAATGGACAAGGATGGCGTTACAATGAACCACCCTTGGAATACCGAACACCTTCGGAATTATTACAAATAAATATGCCTCTACCCAGGAGCACTTTGACTTGGCTAAATTTTTGTTCCATATTTAGCTAAGGGAAGCTACCCAACGGGTACAACCCCGCTTTTGTAAACACTAATCCGGTGGTTATCAATAAAACGAGGAATTATTCAAACCATTGTCATCAAGTCCTGCACAAGTCTTAACTGGCAACGCCAACTAGCATTCGGCGGACCACGTCCGCTACGTTGTGCACTTGAACAATTTTAATTCCTTTAATGTTTCCCTGATTAACAAAGGCACGTCAAAACTCTAAACGGCATAACAACATACGAAGTAATCACACTCGGCAAACATATCAGAAAATAATAGAAGCAACACTTCGTATGTCTAGGGTCAGCGTTCACCGCCCAAAAAATAGTCCCACAAAACAAAATATCCCAGTACAAAGAAAAAAAAAACAAATGCCTCAGTGGCAACAACAAAAACTAGAGACGACCAACATCTTCAAGGATTGTTGGGAGCTACACCACCTGATCACTCCCACCGCTACCAGAACGCGCACCTTCAGATTGAACTGCGGCCAATGAGTCTACAGGCACAGTTAGCTGGCTTGGCGTCTGGACAGGCTGGGCTACTTTAACCAAGTCAATGGCGCCCCTCTTGTTCAGAAAATCCAGGTTTTCAGCGGCGCCAGTTTTCATCGTCCCGTCCAGGGCTTCCAGATACGCCGAAGACTGCTTGAATGACTCCACGGCAGCAACTTCAGCGCGGCTCCTCTCAACATCAAGGCGATCAACCTCACCCTGGAACCTTTTTAACTCCGCAGACTGGGCGACAGTTTCGCACTGAAGAATATCAGTCCGCTTGACCTTGGCCACCAGTTTCTCATGCAGCAGAGCTATGTCTTGCTCCAGCTTAGACACTTGCTCATTCCGCTCAACAACCCGGTCAACAGCGACAGCCAGCTTACCATAGGCATCTGCTGCATCACACTCTGCCTTGGTCAAGTGCCTCTCCACATCCACCAGCCTGTCTTGTTTCTCCCTCAACTCTCTCTAGAGACCTTCAATCTCCTCCCTCAGTTGCCACTCAACCTGAGGCTGGTTCGATGTCGCTAGGAACAACTCGTGCATCCCAACGCAAAGGTGCCCGAATGCAGAGCAGAACGGTGATTGTTGAACGACGGTCGAGTGAACAATCCCATCTAGCCCGAGTCGCTCTCAGAGGTGGAAGAGGAACTCCCGCTCTACTTCAGTTAGAAACTCTGCATAAGCGGCAAAGGAATCTAACCCTCTACCGGACCCCCCCTCGGCCGCACCAATTGTCACTGGCCGCGGAGTCTGTTTGGATTTCTTCTGCCTTTACTGGCGGGCCCTGATTGGCACATCATTGGCGACCTCTTCAACATCATCACCGACATTCTGACACCTCTTCCAAATGTCACCCCCTTGAGAGGTAACCCCCGCGACAGATCTCGACTGTCCTTAAGGCTCCAACCCTGCAATAACTACAGGTTCTCTCCTCTGCACTGCTCTCTCCTTCTGGGGCCCCCGCCGCATGGAGGGAACTGTCTCATCGGTCGGCCTCTGAGTAGCGGTTACATGGCTCTCGCCACCCGCCCCTTGCTCGTCCTCGGGGAGCACCACATTCTGGCAGGCGGGATCGAGGTGTGAGTGATGAGACATTGGCATCACCACCGGCGTCTCAGATTGGCTCAGTGCTAATGTTTACAGATCGACAATAGTCCGCTGAGCTGCCAGCCCGGAGGCATACATTTCCTCCAGGTACTTCTGCATGTTTGCACATTCCATTGCTTTGTCAAAAGCGTCACGACCCAATTTGTTACCCGACGGTGTATCTAAACAAACACAACTTAAGTTAACATGGGACAATTCAAAGATCAAAGCATAAAAGGCACCAAGAAAAGCTTACCAATAGAGGGCGTCAACTTCAGATCGACCAACAACTCCCAACCGGTGAGCAGATAAAAGTCAAGCAGATTGCAATTCCACTAGCAACCTTTAATCCTTGCCACGCGGCACTCCTCCTTGGGCGTCAAGTTAAAACGCAAGCCCGCTATAAAAAAAAAAGCATTTATTAGAACAGAGTATAATCTAGTTTAGTACGGGCAAAAAATGGCAAACTGTGGTCAGCGGAAGCTAGCAACAACCTCGGATGGGTTGGAACTCCGATTTAATCCTGAAGGACGACGGTCCCTCGTTCGACCTCTCTTGATATTCCCACCCCGAGATAGCAATGCAAAATCTCCCCTGCCAAGCACACATGGAATCCCTTAAATTCTCGATTAGCTTGGGCGCCCCCTGGCGGCGACTCAAGTTCACTTACCCACTGCAGCCTTGGCGCCTCACATACACAAGTTTGTAAAAGTGAAGCACCTCCACGGCGGTCGGACCTTCACAGCCCGACAAACACCACAGCGAGTTTAGAGCCATCAACAACCGCCACATATTAGGACATATCTGCCCAAACGCGACGCCGAACTCGTACACCAAAATTTGGAGGTTTGAAATGAGGGGAAATGTCACCCTCTGGCAGAAGATCGCCTCGTGCACTGTAGCATACCTGCTCGTCTCGTCTACTGGGGTACCGTCACGAAGGGCCGAGGCTGACTCGACATCCTCCCCTGTAGTCTCTCCACCATCATCGGACCCGCTAGCCGTACTATTGCTAGCTAGCCTCTCCTCCGCCGCTGAAGCGCTACAATATCCTCCCCTACCCTAGAATTTTCTGGCTGACCAGGACGAGCCATAGCTACGTCCCCAAGTATGGTTTGTAAGGGTTGGATGTCCAACGGTTCTGACAATGGGGTTCCTGTAGGGGCAAACGAAAGCAACGAGTCAATAAAAGCCCTATCGGAACCGCTGAGCGACACGTCGGACCCAAGATCCTCATTGGTCGAAATCTCTATGATGCTAGTCATCACAAACCCTAAAACCCAAGTCAGTCAGTCCTAAAATAGATCTAAACCAACCTTATCTCAGATTTCCACCCAAACAACACCAAGAACACAAAACCCAGAAATTCCAGAAACAACCAAAACATGAACAGTTCGTAAACACACTCAATATCCAGATTCGACCATCTAGCAAATATGTAAACCTCAACTCTCTGCCAAACACCTAAACCCACCCCTAAACACTCACTCTACACCAAAAAGTGGCAAAAATTGCTTCAAGCAATAGATACAAGGAAGTTTAAACAAGAGCGAGGCTCAGATTGCTAACTTGAAGTGTTGAGAACCCTTGCACGCCCATGGACGCTTGATTCTTCACTCCTATGACTTTCCTTCGGAAAATGACACAGACACGATTCGCGGAATGCACTCTTGAACCCTTAAAAACCAAAGCTTGAAGACGACAAAGGTAGTTCGAAATGAAGAAGAAGTCAAGAATCAATCGACTTCCCTCTCTTTTATGTCAACATCACACACATCCACACAGTACACCAAATAACTAAAGCTAAACGACAGCCGTACACATGTCCCACTACACACCCATTACCCGGAAAAACCGAGGCATCACCTCAGTTACAAAAAAAGGCATTAACTAACATTAATGGCGAAGCGACAAGCGTGAACGAAGGGGCTTGAACCAACACGCCAACCCATTACATGCCAAACACGTTTTGGATTGTCAGACAAAACATCAACCAAATCTTAAACAGTAAGACGAAGAGATCTTGCCTTGCAAGCGGAAGTATCCGCTAAGCTCAAAACCGCTAGCGGAACTTTTCCCTTTTCTTGCAAGCGGAAGTATCCGCTGAGCGCAATACCGCTAGCAGAACTTCTCTATTTTCCTTGCAGGCGGAAGTATCCACTGAGCGCAACATCGTTAGCGGAACTTTTCCCTTTTCTTGCAAGCGGAAGTATCTGCTGAGAGCAACACCGCTAGCAGAACTTTTCCCTTTTCCTTGCAAGCGGAAGTATCCGTTGAGCTCAACACTGCTAGCGGAACTTCTCACTTTTTCTTGCAAGCGGAAGTATCTGCTGAGTGCAACACCGCTAGAGGAACTTCTCCATTTTCCTCGTAAGCGGAAGTATCCGCTGAGTGCAAAACCCCTAGCGGAACTTTTCCCTTTTCTTGCAAGCGGAAGTATCCGCTAAGCGCAAAACCGCTAGCAGAACTTCTCTTTTTTCTTGCAAGCAGAAGTATCCGCTGAGCGCAACACCGCTAGTGGAACTTCTCACTTTTCTAGCAAGCGAAAGTATCCGCTGAAGGCAACACCTCTAGTGGAATTTCTTACTTTTCCTTGCAAGCGGAAGTATCCCTGAGCGCAACACCGCTAGCGGAACTTCACCCTTTTCCTTGCAAGCGGAAGTATCCGCTGAGCACAACACTGCTAGCGGAACTTCACCCTTTTCTTGCAAGCGGAAGCATCCGATGAGTGCAACACCGCTAGCAGAACTTCTCACTTTTCCTTGCAAGCGGAAGTATCCGCTGAGCGTAACACCGCTAGAGGAACTTCTCCCTTTTCCTTGTAAGCGGAAGTATCAGCTGAGCGCAACACCTCAAGCGGAGCTTCTCCCTTTTCACCGTACGAGCGAGTCTCCGCTAAACGCTATCCAACACGAGGGTACCAAAGATTGGGCTCGCTACCCAACACCCTCTGCTCCACGTAGCTCCCCTCAACAAACAATATACTGACCAAACGAAGGTCTATCTTAGCTGAGGAGCGGGGGACTCCCTGGGGGCCTAGCCAAAAGGGTATAAAGCATTTACTCAATAAGTCCATGGTTGACAATGCATTGACGCTGAGTATGCTCTTGCAAGTCTAGTAGAAATAACGCTTCAAACCGCTAGGCAACTCCCCAACCAAGATCGCCCTTTTTGACTGGGGACTTGGGGGACTTGTACTTACATTAGCATTTGCCAAGCATAATTAGCTAGAATGAGCTACGCTCACGCTATCGCCAGCGGGACCAACTACCACCAACTGGATGACCTACGAAAACACAGCCAAGCAGGCTACAGCTTGAGCCCCGGTTCATCCTCAGATCACCGTTGATGCACCACCACCCGCTGCGCTAAGATCAGAAGCTCAGATCATCCTCATATCACCGTTGAGCCCCGGTTCATCCTCAGATCAGAAGCTCCAGAAGCTGGGAACTGAAGCATGTCAGTCCCACATCGAAAACTAGGAAGAGGTCAGCCTCTTCCCAACCTACAAAAGGTTATTTCCTCTCTCCTCATTAATTACGCAATCAACTACCTATCTACTGTTATGTTGTCTATATATACACATCAACTAATTTACACTTCAGAGAAGAGAAGACCACCCGACTCAGTCTCCCTCTGATGCTTTGTGTCTTATCTAACAGCTAGGAGGAAGCTTTCATTGCACCACAAGCAACGGTCTACCCATACGATCATCTTTAATCGAACCGGCTATTGTCGCACAAATACAGACATTAACACAATCGTAACCCATCACCACCTAGGATTAGAGCATCTGATTCCCTCATACCGATCACTACGTCGACCCTAAATCCATAATCGAGTACAACAATATCTTTCACATAATGGAATCAACCAATTAAAGATACACAATATTATTATGAAATTAAGCATTCAAAATATAACTTGAAATCATCATTCCAAACTCAATCATATCATCACTTAACAACACACCAACCAATATATATTCCACGTAAATATATATATACGTAATCGTCCACTCAGGAATGACCACTAATACCAACTATAGTTCACATGCATTAAAAACAAAAATTCATTTTATACTTAAATTCATTTTACTTACCTATGGACCGTAGTTGATCAAGTCCATGTGATTTTAAAAAAAATATTTATCCCATAAATATTTTTCACACAATTATGACAATAAAGTGATTAAAAGTACTCGGTTCGTAATATGAACCATGTGAGGATTACTCACCTTTAAATTCCTATTGCGTCTTCTTAACATCTCAAACAACAATTTCACAAATCGTCCGCCAAATCAATTTGTCGATCATCTAATTCAATATGATCTAAGGATCCAAGGACTCATATTTATACTTAAACGACGATCCAAGGATCAGATTCTAAATTATACTACAATCCAATGGTCGGATTCTAACGAATTGCCTTTCGAATTGCCATTTAACTAATATACGAAGATCCAATGGTCATATCTTCATCCGTGACCACACAAAGTCACTGAGATAGTCGCATGATCGCTATATCAAAACGACAAGTCCATCGGACTGTCCTATCTTCACAGATAATAAATCTAACGATCGAAAACGTAAAAATTCATAACTAAATCATACGATATCTAAAAATTGCGTATAATATATCAACATGTAGAACATAAAAATGGGCAGAAACTGCCCTTAGGGTGGGCGGACCTAGCCAGAAAACTCCTCCCCAGTGGCGACGGCGCCACCCCATCCAAAATTCAAAATTTGATAAAACTTCCAACACGAAATTTCTTCATCTCAAGTCCAATTTCAACTTTCATGAACACATCAAAGTCAGATTATAAGCCAAAAGAGTCGAATTTTACCTCACAAAATTTTCAGATCGGATGAACCTTAGTTTCCAAATCTTGCAAATTCGATCACCACAGCTTGATTTGATGCAACCCACCTTAGGAGAAATGATCTACATCCTCAGAAGTGCAGAATCCCTTCAAGAAACACGGCAAAAGTTGACCGGAGGAGGGAGAACAATAGTGGCGAAGTGGGGTGATTTCCAACTCGACTACACCATGTTCTTCGACTTGCAGTGACCCCCACGATGGTTATTTCTCATCGATGTCGATGGCTTCTTGAAAGTTTTAACTGAGCTCAAGGCAAGTAATATTGCTTTTGGAATCAAGTCGATTAAAGGTCGGATGAGAGAGATATCGGTCGGTGAAGGGAGAACAGCTCAGGCGAGTTCCAGCTCGAGCTGTGCGGTTTCTCGACCTCCTAGCACCTCCCACGGTTCCTTTTTCACTTTGATGTCCTCTTGGAAGTTTTAAATGACTTCAAGATGAACGAAAATGCTTTTGTAAGCAAGTCAATTGGAGGTCTGTGGAGGGAGATATGGCCAGACAAAGTAGAGCCCAGAAACGGTTCAAGGAGAGGGGAGAAGAGAGAATTTCAGAGGTGAAAGTGAAGAAGGAGAAAAAATCTGTCTTTATGAAAAAGACCAGAAATTTTTTCCTATTTATAGAAACTTCCTAATTTTCAATCGCCCATAACTTTCTCATACGAACTCCGATTTTTATATACCATATATATACGAACTTGTATCGACGAGCTCTACAAATTTCATGAAGGAAGTTTTCCTAAATTCTAAACGTATAAAAAGTCAATTTTCATGATCCGCTAAATAATGTTCATTTTTCGAAAATAAAATCGTTCAAACTAATCCCACAACCTCTCCAAACTTCGTACCTACACCCTTGACCACGAAATCATTTCTAAAGATCCACGAATTTTAATTTGAATTTTTCAGGGTATTACACCTCTTCTTTGCTAACGTACACTTTGTGGGTATGACCCCTTTCAACAGCTTCGACATAAAGACCCTCACCTTAGGAGGAGCATTAGCACTCCACACCATTTGCCAGTAACCACACCAAGCTCCACCTTCCACTGCCATTGACGTTGAAGCCCTCTCCAGTGCAGTTTGAGCTTTATTAAACACATAATAACCACTCTTGACGTTATAAATACCTTTCCGATCAAAATGCCATATTAATCTATCTTCTGCCCCAAGCGCCAAATTAAAATGATGCATGTTCCGAAAACCCAAACCACCTACATTTTTAGACGACAAAGCATCTCCCAAGAGATCCAATGAATATTTCTCTCAGTGTCATCTCCTCCCCACCAAAAACAGGCCATCAGTCTATGCATCTCATTGCATAAATGCTTTGGGAGCTCAAAACAACTCATCACATACGAAGGAATTGCTTGTACAACTGCCTTCATAAAAATCTCTTTTCCTGCAACACTAAGGGTCTTTTCTCTCCAACCTTGCATCTGAGTTCGTATATTCTCAATCAAAAAGCCAAAAGCCTCTTCTTTAGAGTAGCTAAGTTCAGTCGGCAACCCAAGGTACTTGTCATGCTTGTCTACCCGCCCTATACCCAACGACGCAGCAATCTCTTCCTGTAAAGCCATATCAACATTCTTACTAAAAGAAATACAACTCTTCGGATAATTCACCTGCATGTTGTCCAGAAGCATACTCATATTCTTGCAGCATACTCTTCAATGTAACACAATCACCTCTTTCTACTTTGAACAATATAAAAGAGTCGTCGGCGAAAAATAGATGACTGATGCTTGGGGCTCCTAAGCATATTCCCACCCCATGAAGTAGATCATGACTTTCAGCCTGAGAGATGCACCTTGACAATATTTCAGCGCATAGAAGAAAAATATAAGGTGAAATAGAATCTCCTTGCCTCAAACCTCGATAAGGGATAATACGGCCTCTAGGTTCTCCATTCAGAATAAAAGAATTTGTAACAGTACGCACACAACTCATAATCCATCTTACCCAAATATCTCCAAATCCCATCTTGATCATAACAGCTGTTTGAGCCCAAAAGTATCTTTGGGCTAAATCTAACAAGGACAAGCACCGCGAGCCGAGTTAGCAAGCCCAATCTGAAGATCTACCAAAATCCCACGGGGGAATCTGCCAAAATCTGATGAGAGCCCAGAAGTCCATAAAACAAGGGGTCTTCCCGCATAATCATTAGATGCTTCACCCACTGAGACTCAAGGGAGACAACGCCGGTTCTCCGCACAGGAAAGAGGGAAATGCTACTTTTGTCAGAAAGTAAATAATTATTAATCAATGCTCTATTACAGCTAACAAGGCCAATAATTGTAGCCTGATAAATCCAAAGAACATCCGATATATAGAGGATACGACGAAATTACATGGACGACCAATCTCTCAATTAATCTTTACGATCCAATCCTTTCTGGAGCAAACAACCTTCTCTCTCACCGGTGACCACACTCCAGTCCCAGTCTTTTGAGGAGTCGACTGTCAGTGCCACCAAGCCCTCTGTCAACATACCTCAGTCTTAGCCTCCTCGAGAGCCGACTGTAGTACCGCGACCACAACGGTTACAGAACCAGCCAAGCAAGGGTAACGCCCTCGCAACCCAGCGAAGTTAAAGTCACGCTTTAGCAAGATCTCAATATTTCTCAGTGATTTCGCTCTGCTTAATCAACAATATTGAGCATCGATTGTATGTGATAAGAAGAAACTGCACCAAAGTCATCACCGCTAGGCAAAAAGAATACGGCGACGAGGTTGGTGCTCTCCTCATCCTCAATTGCACGAAAGAATTCAGGTTAAGGGACAACCCCGACGACTGCACCGGAACTGTGCTGGCATACCCCGCAAGAAAATAGACTGTTGACCCGCTGCGGTAAAACTGGAGCCAAAAATTTTGGCATGCCCAGTGGGACCCACTAGTGCTTAGTATTTCTGTACGATTGTAGCCATTGGGAATTCAACCGAAAACCCTTACTAAAAGGTTTACGTTAACTTCCCAAAACACAAGACCTCTTGTTACAGACCGCACTCACGTGCAGACGGTCGTGGTCTTTCTGAAGAACTAGTGATCCAGAGATTTTCTCTCAATCCTCCATCGACCGAGATGACAACCGAGCAAGGAGGAAATCGACAGCCTAATGAGGCTGGTGATACATCTAGCATCACCTAGGTAGCAGTGAATACGGTTACAACTATTGATTTCGTGCCCATTGCCGTTCGAAGAACGTGACCACAGAGGAACGGCTTGACATCATTCAACAAAATTCCACCGCATACCATGAAAAGATGGAAAAAGCCCTTGCAGAGGCTTGAGATAGGGGCACAACAAACATAAGGAAAATTGGATGGCATGAATCAAAAGATGCAGAAGAACCATGAAGAGTTGTTAGCCGCAAGCAAACATATCGCAACAAACGTCGCGGCTATTCAGAATAAGGGATCCAATCTCGTGACCCAGGTTACCATGCAGAGAGTTGACTTAGACCAGGCTAAAGAAGTTCTGAACAAAGCGCTTGGGATCCTAGTGCCATCCTTGGTTCGATTGGCCAACCCATAGGGTCAGGTAAGTATATACCACCGAATGCCTGAGAAAAAGCTAGCAGAGGCAGCACGGTCACATCCGTTCTAACTCTAAATGTCTCATCAGTCAGAGGTAAAGAGGCTACGGGTGGAAAGAACAACACCGAGTCGTCAGCCACGCAAGGGGCCAGGACTTTGAAAATCAACGAGGGGCCCAATGTTGACCATAGCTCGTCTCCTCAATACGACAAGGACGGGATTGCATACGTGCATCAGGACCAGCCTCCAATGATCTAACAGGTTGGAAACTCAACAGTGATCACTGCGGCCATAAGGGGTCAGACAGCAGCGAGTTTTATGTCACAGACGTCGACCCAGCAAAGATTGACCCAAGGAGGCTGCCTATCTTTGGTCAATCAGGCTTCACAAGTGCCACCACTGACCCGGCCAGTTGATGATACACTGGTTCACCCACCTCCTCCTGATCCAGGATATATAAGGAGAGAGGAGGTCGAAGCAATGATCAGGGCTGCTGTAATACCCGTAATTTTCATTTTAAATTCGAGTAACTGTGTGGAACGAATATTATGTGATTTCACGAATATTGTTCGATAATAACTCACTTTTTGAATCATCGAAGTTTCGAAACGATTATTTTTAACGAAAAGCTCGAAAAGCTCGGTTTGAGAAATCGACTCTTTCTACGTACAAAATTTGGTGAAACTTCCTTCATGAAAGTTGTAGAGCTCATCGATACGAGTCCGTACACGTACGGAACACAAAGATCGGATTTTTTTTGAATTAGTTATCGAATTTAGAAGATTTTCCGAAACTTGTATATATAGAAAAAACCCTAGAAATTTTTGGAAACCCTATTTTTTTTTTTTCCACCGGCCTCCCTTCCTTTTTTGGAAAGGAACTATTCATTCTCTCTCTCACTCTCGCGTTTTTCTCTCTCGGCCGAAAGCCAAAAACAGAGCACGGCTTCACCGTGCTCCCATCCTCTCCTCCGGCCACCTCTCAAGCTGCAACCACTTCCAGGAGCTTCGCCTCGACCTTGAGCAGCTGCCAGAGGCAGCCTTGCGCCGCGACAAGGCCGGCAGCGGCGGTGGCAGGGCCCGAACCGAAAAGGTTCGTTTCGGTTCGATCTCGATATCTCGAGCTACAGATCACCATTTCACTTGATTCTTGGCTCATTGAGCTCGCCTCAACTTCCTCTACAAGGACCAAGAAGGACCGGAACTGGGTCGAACGTCTTCACGTTCGTCGGAGCTCGACCACGTGCGGATCGAAAAACCAACTTTTGATCCAAATATCTCGAGCTATACACGATCGTTTCTTGTGATTCTTGGCTTGTTGAGTTCGTAAGGAAGTTCTTAACAAGTTTACAGAAGGGATCGAGGCTTTGTGGAATTAGGACCGTCGGATGAACTTACAATTTTGATAAGATGATCATATGACTGTCCCAGAGGCTTTGTGTGGTCATGGACGAAGATCCGACCGTTGGATCTTCGTATATGTGCAAAACGGTAATTAGGGGAGCGATTCGTGAGAATCTGCTTGTCGGATTTTATTGTAAATTAGAATCCAGCCGTTAAATGGTAGTTCAATTATGTTTTGGAATTATTGGCTAAATTCGAATCGCATTTGATTAGGTGATTGACGGATTGTATTTGAATGGGTTATTTCGGCGTTAATTGTATTTGTATTGAAAACGCAGCGGGAATTTCGAGGTGAGTAAAACTCACGTGGTTCATATTACGAACAGAACGTTTTAAAATTATTATTTTTGGTAATTGTGTGAAAAATATTGCGGATTAAATATTTGTTTTAAAATTTCATGGACTTGAATCACCACGGTCCATAGGTAAGTAAAATGAATTTTAACTATACAAATGAATTTCACGATTTTCTTATGTGAACTATAGATGGTATTAGTGGTCATTCCTGAGTGGATGATTACGTGTATATATATATATTTACGTGAAAAATATATATTGATGAATGGATTGTTGAGTGAAGATATGATTGAGTTGAATTGATGAATTGATTATATTTCAGTTGTGTAATTTCATAGTAATATGGTGTATCTTGGTGGGGTTGATTTTAGTATGTGATATTATATGTTGTGCTCATTTATGGGTTTAGGGTCGACGTAGTGATCGGTGTGGGGTAATCGGACGCTCTAATCCTGGGTGGATGATGGGATATGATTGGTTGAGTATGTGAAATTATCGGACGTTTTAAATATGTATATAAATATACATATTGATGAAATACGATAATGATAAATATGTCGGATGCCATAACCTAGGCTAGGTGACGGGCTACGATTCAGTTAGAGCTCTAGTCTGTCATGTACCGTATTTTTATAAATACGATGTTGAGGTTTTGTGAAGAAAGATGTGAGTTGGGGTTGTCTTGATTTATTGATTTGGTATTTGATTGAGATTGTTAGTGCATCGTGATTGTGGAAATGTTTGAGTGTTGACTTGAGTAGAATTGATTATGATTAAATTAAACAACAGTCTTTTCTTTTACTTATACGAGCTTTCATAAGCTTACCGGGTTTTATGTTGTTGCAATCCCGGTACACTATTCAAATTGTGTAGCGGATATTCCTGCAGATCAGGATAACCAGGGAGGTGACCGAGCTGCTTAGGTGTTACAGCAGTTTTTGTTATTTCATTTAGTAGTGAGGTGTGTACGCTCATTTAGAGATTTACAGTTCATTTTGGATTTGAGTTGTAATAATTAATCGAGACTAAATTCGGTTTTGATTTTATTTCGGGTGGTGAAGTTGTTAAGAAAAGAAATTTTCAGGATGATTATTTTGAGTTGTGTTAAATTTCATGTTTTGGATTTTGAATATTTATTCTAAAATTCGGGGCGTGACAGTTTGGTATCAAAGCGTAAGGTTCATATTTGGTGATATGTCAATACTTACCGAGTGATGGCCCGTCTGCAACGGATCCCCATCGTGTGCTCTTCGGTATTGACAATGTCATTGGGTATGTGAGAGCGTTAGGTTGGCTAGGAACGTTAGCACGTCTTAAGAAATTTAGGCATCGTCATGTATGCTTGGTACTTGGTTAATATGGACTTGCATTTGACTTATGCTTTGTTTAAGTGTTATGCGTGTATTAATCAAGTATATCATGCTTATTAGGTAATGGAGATTGAGGGAAACGAAGCCAGAGGTCGATGTAGAGGTAGACCTCGTGGCAGGGGTAGAGGTCGAGGAAGGGGTAGGGCCCCTCCGGTCGAAGAGGCATCCGAGACGGAGGTAGAGGCACCTTATGAGGATCAGCCTATTGCTCCCGTGGCCGTGGTTGATAATCCTGCTCGCTTACTGATGCTAGCAAGGGAAATTACTCGCTTGGGAGAAACCAAGTTTGGAGGAGGCACTGATTATATGGTGGCGGATCGATGGATAGAGGATTTGCAGACCTATTTCGATCTGCTTGATTGCACTGAAACCAACAAGAAGAAGCTAGCCGCTTTCATGCTGAAGGATGAGGCTAGGGTGTGGTGGAACGTCACACAGATGAGCATTGAGGTGTCTACCTTGACATGGGACGGCTTTGAAAGGCTGTTCAGGGAGAAGTACTTTCCACCAGTAGTGAAGGAGAGGTTGGAACGAGAGTTCCTTGCACTTGTACAGGGGAAGATGACCGTAATTGAGTATGATGCGGAGTTCTCCAGACTGTACAAGTATGTGAGGCAGATGGAGGATGAGGACTTGGCCAAGAAGTTTCAGAGAGGGTTGAGTCCTTCGATTGAGCATGATGTGGCCATCTTAGAGCTGAAGACCAAGAGAGAGATCTTGGCTAAGGCACAGATCATTGAGCAGTAGAACCTGATTAGTAGAGAAAAGGAGTCTGCTGAGAGAGACTTCCAGGGCAAGGGAAAGGCCATAGCAGGAAGCAGTAGAGCTAAAGACTTCAGGGGTGGGTTCTTGAAGAGACAGAGAACTCAGTTCCAGCATCAGGCTCCAGCTAGGGCAGCAGTAGCTCATCCTGTTCAGGCTATGCCTATTAGGCAGATAGCACCAGCAGCTCCAGTGAAGTGCTTTAACTGTGGCGAGCTGGGCCACATCTCTCGTGCGTGCACAAAACCACGGGGTAGGATATGCTACAGCTGTGGACAGGCAGGGCATCAGGCTAGGGAGTGTCCGCGAAATCAGGGTAGAGTACAGGGTAACCAGCAGAGGGAGCTACCACCTGCACCTGCTAGGGTCTTTTCCGTCGGTCAGGCAGGCACGGGAGTGGAAGGTACCTTATCTGTTTATCACTATCTTGCTAGAGTATTGTTTGATACGGGAGCCTCACACTCTTTCTCTAGTTCGGTTGTGGATGTATTGGGTTTGATTGTTATGCCTCTGACTAGATCATTATGTGTTACATCACCTCTCGGTGTGTCTCTTGAGCTTAGCATGTTTTGTGATGATTGCCCTATTGCGATTGGTGGCAGAGAGTTCTCTGCATCTTTGATTGTGATTCCGGATCACACGTATGATGTGATTTTGGGTATGGATTGGTTAAGCCCGAACCATGCTGTTATTGATTGCTTTAGGATGATTGTGTCCTTCCATGTTCTGGCACAACCGGTGTTTCATTACCGTTGTCTGAAGTCTGACATCGCCATGAGGACAGAGATTTTGGCCCATATTAAATCAGGGAGTAGTACTTCAAAGATTACAAGGATTCATGTAGTTTCAGAGTATGTAGACGTGTTTCAGGAGATCCCTGGATTACCTCCGAAAAGGGTAATGGACTTTTCCATTGATGTGATGCCAGGTACATCACCTGTGTCGAAAGCACCCTATCGAATGGCTCCAGTTAAACTTCAGGAGTTGAAGGTTCAGATTGAGGGCTTACTTGCACAAGGGTTCATTCAGGCAAGTGTGTCTCCTTGGGGCGCACCAATGTTATTTGTGAAGAAGAAGGATAATTCACTTCGGTTATGTGTGGATTATCGACAGTTGAACAAGGTGACCATCAAGAATAGGTACCCTTTACCTAGGATTGATGACTTGTTCGATCAGCTTAGAGAAGCTACTGTGTTCTCGAAGATTGACTTGAGGTCTGGATATCACCAGTTGAGGGTGAAGGAGGAAGATATCCCAAAGACGGCGTTCAGGACCAGGTATGGACATTTTGAGTTTCTTGTCATGCCTTTTGGTCTCACGAATGCCCCTGCAGCATTTATGGACTTGATGAACCGTACGTTCAGTCCTTACTTGGATCAGTTTGTGGTAGTGTTCGTTGATGACATCTTGATTTATTCAAGGTCGTCAGGTGAGCATGAGAAGCATTTGCGGATTGTACTACAGACGTTGAGAGAGCAGAAACTATTTGCCAAGTTCGAGAAGTGCGATTTCTGGCAGAGTGAAGTCAAGTTCCTTGGTCATGTGGTCTTGAAGGATGGAGTTTCTGTGGATCCTTCGAAAGTTGAAGTAGTGATAAGTTGGAGTCGCCCTACTATGGTTACAGAAATCCGTAGCTTCCTTGGATTGGCAGGGTATTACAGGCGCTTCATTGAAGGGTTTTCTGGTATTGCTTCGGTTTTGACGAAATTGACCAGGAAGGACACTCAGTTCGTATGGTCGGATGAGTGTGAGAAGGCTTTCAATGAGCTAAAGACTAGATTGACTACAGCTCCGGTGTTGACTATTCCTACTAGTGGTGGTGGATTAGTCATTTACAGCGATGCATCTCATCAGGGTTTGGGGTGTGTGTTGATGCAGAATGGTAGTGTCGTTGCTTATGGTTCTAAACAGTTGAAGGTACATGAGCGGAATTACCCCACTCATGATCTAGAGCTAGCAGCAGTGGTGTTTGCCTTGAAGATTTGGAGGCACTATCTTTATGGTGAGAAATTTGAACTCTTTTCTGATCACAAGAGTTTGAAGTATCTATTCTCCCAGAAGGAATTGGACATGAGGCAGAGAAGATGGATGGAGCTCATTAAGGACTATGATTTCACCTTAGAGTATCATCCCAGAAAGGCGAATATAGTGGCGGATCCTTTGAGTAGGAAACCTCGGGTAATCATGGCATCAATTATGGTGCGAGAGTGGCGCATGTTAGAAGTTGCATCTGAGTTTGACCTTATGCCCGCAGAAGCAGGACAGGGAATCTTTCTCGGTAGTATCACCTTACAGTCCACCTTGATCTCCAGGATCATTCAGGGTCAGACACTTGATGAGTTCGATCAGGCGAGGATTGTGGAGATGACTGTTGACCCGAATGTGAAGGGTCCTTCCGAGTGGATGATTGGGGCTGATGAAGGGTTGAGATTTCAAGGGAGATTGTATGTACCGAGTGTTGATAACCTTAGAGAGGAGATCATGCGGGAAGCACATAGGTCTCGATATACTATACATCCAGGGGGTACTAAAATGTATATGGATCTACGAAGGCAGTTTTGGTGGTATGATATGAAGAGGGATGTGGCAGAACATGTGTCGAAGTGTCTTACCTGTCAACAGGTGAAGGCAGAGCATCAGAGACCAGCAGGAATGTTGAACCCCTTATCGATTCCTGTTTGGAAATGGGAAGATATCTCTATGGACTTTGTGACTGGATTGCCTAGGTCCAGGCAAGGTTATGACTCGATTTGGGTGATTGTTGACCGGTTGACTAAATCAGCACACTTCCTTCCGGTGGCAAAAACGTACTCAGGGGATGCGTTGTGTAAGTTGTACGTGAACGAGATAGTGAGGCTTCATGGAGTGCCTGTGACGATTGTCTCTGATCATGATGCCCGTTTCACTTCAGAATTCTGGCGTAGGTTCCATAAGGCATTTGGTACATCTTTTGCTATGAGCACTGCATTTCACCCACAAACAGATGGACAGACCGAGAGAGTGAATCAGGTGATGGAGGACATGCTCAGAGCTTGTGTTCTAGATTTTAAGGGTAGTTGGGCGGATCATCTACCATTGGTAGAGTTTGCCTACAACAACAGCTATCACTCTAGTATCGGTATGGCTCCATATGAGGCTCTTTATGGTAGGCCATGTAAGACTCCTATCTGTTGGGTGGAAGCAGAGGATAAAGGGTTCATCGGTCCTGAGATTGTACAGGAGACTACAGAGAAGGTCACTACTATTTCGGGACAGAATCCGAACCGCTCAGAGTAGACAGAAGAGTTATGCTGACTTGAAGAGGAGACCTTTGGAGTTTGAGACAGGCGATCATGTGTTCTTGAAGGTCTCACCTATGAAAGGTGTGGTGAGATTTGGCAAGAAGGGGAAACTCGCACCGAGGTATGTTGGACCCTTTGAGATTCTGGAGAGGGTTGGTAACTTGGCATATCGTCTTGCTTTACCTGTTAGCATGTCGGGTGTGCACAATGTCTTCCATGTGTCTATGCTCAGGAGGTATGTGCGAGACGAGTCGCACGTGATTGATCATGGTGCGATCGAAGTGAACACAGATGTGACATTTGTAGTTGAACCTGTTCGTATCTTGGATAGGTCTGTGAAGAAACTTTGTAGGAAAGAGGTTGACCTCGTGAAGGTGTTGTGGAGTCATCATTGAAGGAATTGTGTCCTAAAACAATCATTTTGATGTAATTATTATTGTAATTATTATTAATCAAAAAAGGGCAACTTTATTGTTCATTGTTTATATTTAATATTTGATTGAACAAGGTCCAAGGAATATGAGTTAAAGAGAAAGTAATCTAAAGAATTAGATGTGTGAGACCTTTACTCTATCACACTCTTATCCTAAAAGGTTCCTAGTCATAGGATTATCACCTGGACATTGATAATCCAGAAAGACTAGCACATACTATGTATGCTCAATATGGAGGATGATATGTCTCTTGTCATTTGTGTAGAGACACTAATACAAGTATGTGGTTGATCTTAACATAAAGAGTACACTGAACGCGATCATTAGAGTTCTTGTATGGCGTCTTACTTACATGTCAAACTTGAACTCTAAATTGCAATAATACAAATTAGTCCTTTGACCTGAGACACCATAGTTGTCTTATGAGTGAATGGATTATCGCTTGATGATGCAATAATATTATGTCCTGTAATGGATATAATAGATGCATTCATTGGTATAATCAATTCGGTCATGGAGACATGTGAGTGTACAATAAGGAATCTCTATCCTTAAGTAAATAAGGTGTATGTTCAAAGATGTGATTCAATGAGTCTTTGGCCAAAGCATTGAAGAGATTAAAAAGGAGTTTCTAATCACATTCTAAGAATCACATAAGAATGAAAATCACATTAGGGGATTGACATGTTAATTCCATACCCTGACGATGTGATTTAGAACATAGTGTTAGAGAAGGACCGTATTGTATTGTAATTCCAATTGAATAGGTTCTTTGTCATTCTATATTAACTAGGGTAGTCATGATATGTTGCAAGACGTCACTCATGACTTGTGAAGTCCCCGAGGATTAATAAACATTTATAATCCTAATAACAAGGGAGAATCAAAAATGGAGTTTTTGATTCGTAAACAAAATAGAATGGTTTCTATAAACTTCACTGCCTTGTTAATTAGAACCTAAGAGATCGCACACCATATAAGTGGATCCTTGAGATTGTATATGAAGAAGATTAAACAAGAGTTGGTTATGACAAAATAATTAATTAGATTTATTATTTGAACATAATTAGGAGTTTCGGGTAAAACCGAACCTATTGGGCCTAAACGATTGTCGGGTTTTTGGACTTGGGCTTCACTAAATGAGATTTAAATGAAAGCACAAGACACATTTTTAGTGCCCAATAAAATGTATGGACCAGCCAATATATTGGCTTTATGAAAGTCAATATTTTTCTTTTAGTAATTGGATTTATTTCCTATTATATAAAGTGAAAGCATGGACAAAAATGATAAGTGTGTCTCCACACTATTATTTTCAGATTAGAGAGAGAGAGAGAGTTCTCCCTTGGTCCATTACAAAATTAAAAGGAAAGAAGAACACTTGCATAATTTCTTCTTTTCTTTCATCTTTCTTCATCTCTTGATTCATTTGGTGAAGATCCTTAGAGGCCATATATTTTTGTGGCTTTACTTGTTACATCAAGGAGAAGATCACAAACACAAGAAAGAGTACAAGAAGGAGTTCTTAATTCAAGGTGCTTCAAGGTGGAGGAAACACACACAAGGAGAGATCAAGGAGAGGAACTTTGGTGGTTCACTTGGATCGGATTAAAATCACGCTCCAAGGGTGAGTAGAACATAAACTACCTCTTTGTTCTTCATTACTATGCATGCTATGTATATATACATATCATAATAAGCTAAGATCATGGGTTAAAGGAATGGATTTTATGTTTAGTTAGTAGTTTAATTGTTAAACTAATTCCGCACTAATTAAAAAGTTTTGAAATCCATCCATTCCTTCAATTGGTATCAGAGCCATTGGCTTAATTTTGATATGTTATAAACATGGCTAAGTATGTTGGTTGATGTGATTTTCTTAAACCTAGAGTAATATGTAATTTAGATCATAAAATTTGCTTTGTCATAAAAGTTATGAAGCATGTGATGTAAGGTAGATTTTATGATAGCAAGAAAAAGTTTCTAGAGATTACATGTAGGAAGTGATTTAAGTTTTATGAACTTTGATGCATATGAGATTGTATTAAGGGGACTATATGTTTCTTAATTAAGGTGTTAATCTTATAAACATGTTAGATTATATATGCTTTAGGGTATGCATGATTTTTGGCTTCAAAGATGAAGTAAACAAGTGTTCAATGGAAGAACACAAAGCTGGAAATAAAATTTCCAGCTTTGGAACATGTCTAAACTAGTTATGAACTAGCTAATTTTTCATGGTGTTTGCTTTTACTTTTGATCTATAAATTCATGAATCGAAATTTACCTAATAGTTAATGATGACATAAAATCATTTCTATGTTTCCCTCACCAAATAGTTGGTAGAGTTAGTCATCTTTACTATTAGTTTCTCTAAATTACTCACCAAAAGTTGAAATGAGATAAAAGACATGTCTCCCTAAATCACTCATCAAAAGTTGATGATGCATGATTAAAGACATCATCCCCTAAATTACTCACTAAAAGTTGGTGATCCATGATGTAAGACATTATTCCCCTAAATCACTCATCAAAAGTGATGTAAGACATCATTCCCTAAACCACTCACCAAAAGTTGGTGATGCATGATGTGAGACATCATCCCCTAAATCACTCAACTAATTTACTTGCATTAAATTAAAGTAATTTAGTGGTTAACTTATTTTGATTGAGTTAATTATGCTTGTTTAATTAACCTTATTAATCTTGGTTAATTAAAGGTTGATTATGGACTATCGCCTAATATAATTGAGCATGAGATTGGCCGACTATTCATTTTGAATGAATGTGGTTATGTAATTAAAGTAGTTAATTCATTTGGGTTATGTAATTAATTTAATTAATTCATTTGGTTGTGTAACAAAGTAACTTATTTAATTTATTCAAGTTTGATCAAATTTAAATGGGAGCTTGTATGCCCCTTATCCACTCTTGTAATCGAAGATGGAGGCACATGAGGATGATCCAAACAAGAAGTTTGAAGTCATCAAGTCTTGAAAGGAGTTCAAGTGCAAAGTGTAATAGCGTAGCTTAGTTGTTTAATTTTCTTAATCGTTACGCATAATTAAAATCAACCACCCAAACATAACCTTGATCCAACATATTGGCTCATGTTGGATCAAACAATAAGTCCATAATCATCCTATATGACCTATTATAATTGTATATTCATTGCAAGTAATTTTATACTTCCCATGATTCCATTTGAAAAATGTTTTTGATGAAATCAAATTGTTTTTCTGAAAATAATTAGTGGGAATATTTTATTATAGATCAAGTATAATGAATATGTGATTGCATTAGGATCAAAGCAAATGCAATGTGATTGTTATTAATAAGATTATTAAATATGAGATCTTAAAATTCCCTCAAAGTAATATCAAGTTGAAAAACGAAGAAGGTATTATGAATACTTCTTTGTGGCCTTCCAGCATTGTAATCTCTTATATGTTCTTGCATGTAAATATCATTCTGAACAGAGGTATTTCTTGCTATTAGCATTGAAAGAGGTTATTCAACATTTGATGTTGTAAGGTATGGACAAATGTTGGTCAATATTCTATTATGATGAGATTTAATTTTTGATCCCTATACTTACATGAGATGATGGGTATAGCTTAACTAAAGTAATTTATCAATATCCTATTATGGTGAGACTTACTTACTTTAGAGGCCAAAGTTATGGATATTCACATTTGATGTGATTGGATAAGAGTATCCTCTCATAGAAATTAAGTTGACCTATAGTTCTATTATGATGCGGTTGGCTTAATGAAAATGAGTCTTCCATACTCACTAAGAGTTTTAATTTATACTCTCAAATTCCTTGAGGGATTTGGAATTTATTAAAATAGTGAGAGGGTGCCATTTGATTCTTAAGACCCGAGTCAATTGGTTTAAAATTAATCTCATTTATTTTATTTTATGTTATGTAGATTGCAATATGTCAGGATATCCTATCACCAAAATTCTCAATGAAAATCGTCTTGAGGGCCCAAACTTCAATGACTGGCTCCGCAATTTGAAAATTGTATTGACATTCGATAAGATCGCTTATGTCTTACAAAATACACCCCCTCACACTCCTTTGGCTCAAGATGCAACCGATGAGCAACGTGTTGCTTATCAAAAGCATAAGGATGATGACACTCAAGCTAAATGTGTTATGCTTGCATCCATGAACTCACAACTTCAGAAGCAACATGAGAATATGGATAGCGCCAGTTCTATATTACTCCATCTCACTGAATTGTTTGGTGAGAGAAATAGAAATGTGCGCTTCACAGCAGTCAATGAGCTTGTCAAGACAAAACATGTGAGGGTTGCACCTGTGCATCAACATGGTCTCAAAATGATAGGTCTTATTGAGCAAATTCAAGACCTAGGATTTGCACTTGATGCGGAGCTAGCTCAAGATCTTCTTCTATCCTCCCTAGAAGATTCATTTTCTCAGTTCATAATGAACTATAATATGCAACAAATGGATCATACTCTTTCTGATCTTCTCAATATGCTGGTATCAGCTGAGAAGCAGATTAAGAAAGAGAGTGGGAGTGTGGCCATTGTCACTTCTTCATCAGCCAAGTCCAAAGGCAAGGGCAAAGGGAAGAAGAAACAAGTGACAAGGCCTAAGGGAGCAGTCCAAAAGAAGAAGAAGAAGGAACAAAAGGAACCAAAAGGTATGTGTTTCTTTTGCAACAAAGATGGGCACTGGAAGAGGAATTGTAAAGCTTATCTTGCATCCTTGAAGAACAAGTCTTCAACAGAAGGTATGATCAATGTGATTGAATCAATATTTACAGTTAATAATACTTCCACTTGGATAATTGATTCAGGTGCATCTCACCATGTTTGCACTTCGTTGCAGGACCTAGTGGGAGCTAGAAAGCTTAAAGCTGGAGAAATCACCCTACGTGTAGGAAATGGCACAAGAGTTGACGCCAAAGCTGTGGGGACTTATATTTTGAAGTTACCATCAGGAGATACATTGGAGTTAAATAATTGTCTTTATCTTCCTATATGTATAAAGAACCTTATCTCCATCTCCATGCTTTTGAAGGATGGTTATAGAGTAGTTTTTGATAAACTAAGTGGTTTTGTATCTATTAATGAACCCGTGATATGTCATGCTAATATTATTGATGGTCTCTTTCATCTAGCTTTAGAAGGTAGTATTAACTGTATGAAGGAAAATGCTTTAGGATCTAAGAGATCTCGAGAAACGGTTAACCCCATTAAGATGTGGTACCTTAAGCTTGGTCATATTAGCCAAGATAGAATTCACAAATTATCCAAAAATAGATATTTAGAGTCGTTAGGATCTGATCCTATGCCTAATTGTGAGTCTTGTCTAAAAGGCAAAATGACCAAGTCCCATTTTGGAGGACAAAGAACAAGAGTTAATGAACTCCTAGGCCTAATACATACAGATGTTTGCGGTCCTATGTCCACTATTAGTAGAGGTGGATTCTCATACTTCATAACTTTTACCGATGACTACTCTCGATTTGGTTATGTATACCTTATGAAGCACAAATCTGAAGCCTTTGAAATGTTCAAAGAATTTAAGAATGAAGTTGAGAAATAAACCGACAAGAGTATTAAGGCTCTAAGATCCGATCGAGGAGGCTAATACTTAAGCAATGAGTTTATTGATTATCTCAAACAAGAAGGCATTGTTTTTTCATTAGCTCCTCCTGGAACACCACAACTCAATGGTGTATCTGAAAGGAGAAATCGAACTTTATTGGACATGGTTCGTTCCATGATGAGCTATACTGATTTACCTATATCCTTATGGGGATATGCACTTCAAACAGCAATTTATTTGTTAAATAGAGTGCCTTCCAAATCCGTCCCACTTACACCATATGAGATGTGGCATCGGAAGAAACCAAGTCTCAATCATATTAAGATTTGGGGTTGTCCAGCTTATGTCAAAAGACTAGAAGCAGGCAAGCTTGAACTAAACCCAAAAACAGAGCACGGCTTCACCGTGCTCCCATCCTCTCCTTCGGCCACCTCTCGAGCTGCAACCACTTCCAAGAGCTTCGCCTCGACCTTGCGCAGCTGCCAGAGGCAGCCTTGCGCCGCTACACGGCCGGCAGCGGCGGCGGCACGGCCCGAACCGAAAAGGTTCATTATTCGGTTCGATCTCGATATCTCGAGCTACAGATCACCATTTCACTTGATTCTTGGCTCATTGAGCTCGCCTCAACTTTATCTACAAGCACCAAGAAGGACCGGAACTGGGTTGAACGTTTTTACTTTCGTCGGAGCACGACCCCGTGCGGATTGAAAAACCAACTTTCGATCCAAATATCTCGAGCTATACACGATTGTTTCTTATGATTCTTGGCTTGTTGAGTTCGCAAGGAAGTTCTAAACAAGTTTCCAGAAGGGATCGAGGCGTGAGGTTGCAGTTTTCACGTCGGTTTTCAAGCTCGCCGGTTTCTGGAAAATTTCCGGCCGCCGACTGTAATTGGTACTTTTCGATCCCTTCACGTCATTTTTTGGTCTTGTGCTAGTTATTAAAGTTGCTCAGAATGATGAAACGAATGGGACAAGCTTAGCCCCGACACCATTGGTGGTGGTCGGCGGCGGCTTTGTCCCTAACTCCGGAGGCCCTTTTCGACCACCTGCGGAGGTCTAAAATTTGGTTTCTATCCATTTTATGATTCTATGTTTCAATACGATCATGTCGGCATATTATACGTATTTTTCGGATATCGTATGAATTAGTTATGAATTTTGAGATTTCGATCGATTTCGATCGTTAGATTTATGATCTGTGGAATTAGGACCGTCGGATGAACTTACAATTTTGATATGATGATCATATGACTGTTCCAGAGGCTTTGTGTGGTCATGGACGAAGATCCGACCGTTGGATCTTCGTATATATGCAAAACGGTAATTAGGGGAGCGATTCGTGAGAATCTGCTCGTCGGATTTTATTGTGAATTAGAATCCGACCGTTAAATGGTAGTTCAATTATGTTTTGGAATTATTGGCTAAATTCGAATTGCATTTGATTAGGTGATTGACGGATTGTATTTGAGTGGGCTATTTCGGCGTTAATTGTATTTGTATTGAAGACGCAGCGAGAATTTCGAGGTGAGTAAAACTTACGTGGTTCATATTACGAACTGAGCGTTTTAAATTTATTATTTTTGGTAATTGTGTGAAAAATATTACAGATTAAATATTTTTTTTAAAATTTCATGGACTTGAATCACCACGGTCCATAGGTAAGTAAAATGAATTTTAATTATACAAATGAATTTCACGATTTTCTTGTGTGAACTATAGATGGTATTAGTGGTCATTCCTAAGTGGATGATTACGTATATATATATATATATATATATATATTTACGTGGAAAATATATATTGATGAGTGGATTGTTGAGTGATGATATGATTGAGTTGAATTGATGAATTGATTATATTTCAATTGTGTAATTTCATAATAATATGGTGTATCTTTGTGGGGTTGATTTCAGTATGTGATATTATATGTTGTGCTCATTTATGGGTTTAGGGTCGATGTAGTGACCGGTGTGGGGTAATTGGACTCTCTAATCCTGGGTGGATGATGGGATACGATTGGTTGAGTATGTGAAATTATCGGACGTTCTAAATATGTATATAAATATATATATTGATGAAATACGATAATGATAAATATGTCGGATGCCATAACCTAGGCCAGGTGACAGGCTACGATTCAGTTAGAGCTCTAGTCTGTCATGTACTGTATTTTTATAAATACGATGTTGAGGTTTTGTGAAGAAAGATGTGAGTTGGGGTTGTCTTAATTTTTTGATTTGGTATTTGATTGAGATTGTTAGTACATCGTGGTTGTGGAAATGTTTGAGTGTTGACTTGAGTAGAATTGATTATGATTAAATTAAACAACAGTCTTTTCTTTTACTCATACGAGCTTTCATAAGTTTACCGGGTTTTGTGTTGTTGCAATCCCGGTACACTATTCAAATGGTGTAGCGGATATTCCTGCAGGTCAGGATAACCAGGGAGGTGACCGAGCTGCTTAGGTGTTACAGCAGTTTTTGTTATTTCATTTAGTAGTGAGGTGTGTTCGCTCATTTAGAGCTTTACAGTTCATTTTGGATTTGAGTTGTAATAATTAACCGAGAATAAATTCGGTTTTGATTTTATTTCGGGTGGTGAAGTTGTTAAGAAAAGAAATTTTCAGGATGATTATTTTGAGTTGTGTTAAATTTCATGTTTCGAATTTTGAATGTTTATTCTAAAATTCAGGGCGTGATAGCTGTGAACCGGAGGCCTAATCTGGAGAAGGCCTATCAGGGGCCTTTCCCACCGCATATTTCACAGGCACCTTATCCTAGAGGATATAAGAGCATTACATTCTCTACTTTTTCAGGAGAGGAAGTCAAAAATGCTGCGGCCCATTTGGTCAGGTTCCCAGTACAGTGTCGCCAGTACCAGAATGATGACAATCTGTAGTGTAATATCTTCACCACTTCTTTGTCGGGGTCTGCCTTCACTTGGTTCACTAAGTTGCAGCCAGGATCAGTCCCGAGTTTGCCAGCGATGGAGAAGTTGTTCAAGGAGACTTTCAGAACTATCGAGCCGGAGGTAGATCTAGCTTCGCTTACTCAAATGGCTCAGCAACCAACTAAATCCGATGTCGCTTACCTTCAGCGCTTCCAGATCCAGAAGGGGAAATTGAACGTGATTCTCCCAGAGAAAGAATTGGTGAAGTTAGCAATCAAATGCTTAGAGCCTCGCCTACGTAAGAAGCAACATGGAAGCATGTTCGGCAACATGGAAGAACTTATGATAGAAGTGGGGAGCTTTGAACATCTGCTCAGAGAAATGGATGCTATGAAGAACTCCTCCAAAGGGACATACATTCGAGGAAAAAGAAGAATTGCGGCAGCAGTGAACCATTACTCAGGTTCCTATGATCCTTTCTATAGGAGCGAAGAATCCGGCCTGGCAGGGGCTGAAGAGTCCGAGGAGGACGAGGTAGTAGCACTCGAGCTCACTGGGAAGAAGGCGGCAATGCTAAAGTAGCTGAAGCTGTGTAAAGAGCCAGTGAAACTCAAGTTGGTGGTCTTGAAACCGGAATTCACAAACTACAAGTATGATGCGAACAAAGCTCATGAAAACTTAGATGAAATGATCACTGCGAAGATGGTGAAAACCGATTTCGAACCATTCCCCAAACCGAAGCAGTTAAGAGGGAAGAAATACTGTAAGCTCCACAATTTGTGGAATCACAATACGGCCGACTGTGTCAGGTCGAATGATCAGATTCATATCTGGTTGAATAATGGTAGCTTACAGGTTGAGGTGCCAGCAACAGCGGCGGCGTTGGCAGATTTGGATCTGTTCCCAGATACTGGAGTCAACATGGTTGACATAGTTTGGGACACAAAGGATCAATAGAGGCTGAACCCAGATTGCACCATTTGGGGCCTAGAAAAGGTGACCGAGCAGTCCGCGAAGCGGAGATCAAAGTGAACCTTGGAAGCACTGGACCAAGGACTGATTAAACCATCATAGTTGGTGAGATCTCCTGGAGAATACCAGAGATAGGTGGAGGCACTGACCTGCAAAAGTTTCACCGCCCTGCGAGTTTCCCAGCGGTATCTTAGGATGTCGCAACGGGCTTCAAAAACCAATGCTCGCGGGAAAGACAGTCAGAGGAAATCCTGAGTTCCCGTAAAGCAAGAATCGCCGCCAACTCACAAACCTAATGTTTGGCGAAGGATACCCTGCGAGGAACAAGACAAGCAACCTTCGATCTTCGACAGACTAGGGGCAAAGACAATCGGTCTGCAAATATGTAGTGGAGGCCTAAGAAGGTTCAAAGTGTAGTGGTTGCGGAGTCAGGAGAAGCTTCATCAGTGAGGCAGGGGCCACCCAGGAGGGAATATGCCTTCGTGCCAGATCAGTAAGAGTAGGCCATAATCCAAGAAGGATTGTTTGCCGCTTGCATCGCAAGCAAGTTCGCGGCAGAAGCTGACTTGAGTTCTCCAGTGACGGAATCAGAGGAGGATGACATGTTAGACACTACGTGTAACATGGTATATGTCCTATCATTGAAATATGCTCTGCCAGTAGCTGCTCAGGAATGTCAAGCGGAAGAAGGCGAATCATTGGCCAAACAGTCGTTCAAGTTCACCTCTGTGGTGCAGATTCTCGAAAAGAACCCCGCATCAAAGGAGATCGAAGCGATAGAGGCTGCAGATACTAGTGTGAGGGTTCCGGAAATGGGTTTCAACAAGCCAACACCGGCGATAGCACAGCACATGAGACCATTGTATGTCACCGCCAATATGAACGGCATCAAGGTTGGCAAGATCATGGTAGATACAGGCGCGGCAGTCAATGTATTGACCACCAGAACCATGCATCTACTAGGCATTAAGAAAGAGAGAATCCAGTCCACATCACTTACACTAAAGAACTTCGCAGGGACTGTAACCAAAACACTGGGTCTGATTTTCCTGAAAGTCAAACTAGGTCCAGCGGAAGGGTGTTACGACCCGAACCTAAATTTATAGATTTACGAGTCTTTCAGACGGTAAACAAGAGTTATTTTAAATTTTTGGCTTCGTTATGAACTTTTAAGGGGCCCTAAAAATTGACTTTTTGTTCGGGCCAAAATTTAAGAAAATGTTCTTCACAAAAGTTGTAGAGTACGTTAAACGGAGCACGTGC
Organism: Rosa persica; assembly: GCA_025331145.1. Classification (NCBI taxonomy): domain Eukaryota; kingdom Viridiplantae; phylum Streptophyta; class Magnoliopsida; order Rosales; family Rosaceae; genus Rosa; species Rosa persica. Next base: position 49,448,335 of record WFKR01000002.1, read on the forward strand.
ATACTTGATTCGTAAAAATTGGAGTTAGTATGTGAAAGTTATAAGCGAAATACGGAAGTTACTGTAGATGGTGGATGGTATATATTTGAATTTTTACTGTGGGAGCTCGGTAACTCCCATTTTTCTCTCTCTCCTCCCCTGTGCTCCCTCTCTCTTCTGTAACTCTCTCTCTCTCTTCAACCGTAACCGTTCACAGCAATCGACAGCAAACCCGACCACTTGGAAGTGAACCGCGACCACCGTTGGCTTCCTCTCCTCCTCCTGAACACGCCTGCAGTAGTAGCTTGATGAGTCTTGGACGGAAAACGAAGAACCAAGCCATAGAAGTTCACTGTAGCAAAATGGGTAAACGACGAGTTCTCCAGATTCCGACCACCAAAACCGGCAAAAATTGGCCGATCAGAAGCGGCTTGAGACGTAGATCATCCTCCCCAAAGCTTTTACCCAGAATTGAAGCGTGGAGGAAGAAAGCATAATTGGAAAATGTCACTGTACTTCGGATTGCTTAATTGTTTGGCAACTTAGAGGTATTTTCTGACTTTGCCACAGGTGAGAAATTTATTGGAAATGTTGAGACGGTGTTGTACATGAAATTTGGAGGCCATCGGAGCTGGCGGCGGTGGCGTGTGAATCCTACAAATATTGTCGAGCTTATATATGAAGTTTGGTGAAGATTGGTGAAGTGTTGAATTTATTATGAATTTCTGAAAAATTAAGAGTTTCGATTATAGATTTACGAGAATCCGACCATCGGATTTCTTTGAAATTTGTCTTAGAATTTGTAAATCGACGAGTAGAATTTGTTGGTGAAGTTTGGATTAAATCTGAGAAGAATTGAAGGAGTACATATTAAAGGAGATGATTAGAAATTCGTTTTAATTACCGTAAAGTTAATTTCCATCTTGTAATTATTTTATTTATGCGCGATTATTTTTGTACTGGACGTGAGGAACCTCCGTTCGACGAAACTTCAAATAAACGGCAAGTGTAGCCGTATACTTTGAGTGGACTTTTTTTTTAAATAATTATGCATGCATTTATTTTGAAATTATTGATTTATTTAATTATCGTTTTATTTAGCGAGTATAATATTTTGTTTTGGATTATAATTTTTGTATTGGTTTTTCCATATAAATTTCGGATATGATTTTATTATGCTCGAATTTGAATTTATGATTTGTTTTTGAGAATATGAATTGAGTTTGGAGATTAATTATGATTTATCCCTATTTTGATTTGAGAAATGGATTTGCGATACTATTTCTTGGATATTGAACTTTCGATATTTATCTCCCAGGTGGCACTACGGGGTCCATTTTTTGAGAAAGTTCAATAGAATTTCCCCAAAAATGGGCAACCCTAATCCGAAAAGAATTAAAACCACACTTCTAAGCAAACGTCCTTATACTCCTGGAGCCATCCTACTCCCCAAATACCAACAACTTCATTTTCACATTAAGCAAAAATTCATAGGTTATCAGAGCAATTCTAAAACAAACGAAAAGAGGATAAAAGATCGATAGATCCTACAATGTGGAAGTAGTGCTAGATTCCTCAACTCCATGTACGACCGACATCGACTAATCTTGCCTGCAAACTGGGCATTTGAAACCAAATGGCCCAGGGGAAAAATAATTTGAAAGCACGTTAGAGTGAGTGGACAAGAAAATAAATGTCTCATAAATATTTGAAGTAAAAAGAAATTATACTTTTTCCTCATGTATTTCTTTTAAAGTCTCATGCATGTAATTTTTGTAAAATAATCGTTCGAGCTAATTGTACAACACTTTTGCAATTTATTTAATAAAGTTCGAAACTCCAACAAAACTTGTTAGCTTTGCTGACCAATAAAGAATCAGACTAGCCCCGCTAGCCAAAAATATCAAAATATAATATGGGGAAGATAATTTGCCATATAGGTGAGCCTCTCGGGCTCGGGTGATAGCCCTCCAGGCTAAAGTACTCCCATACTCCCGTTATATACCCACACGCCACTAAGTGTAGCCATTAGGATACTAGGCTTTAAAATTACCGTCACAAAGACTGGTAACCAGCACCCCCAACTAGGCTACCCTCACCAGATAATCATTGTGGCTCACAAGGGCGGACATGCTTCGGTGATCCAATCACCTCGCCACAAAGGTGGACTCAATGCTAGCATGATAAAAATCACCCAAAGTATGGCATAAGAAATCCGAAAACCAATAAATCTATAAAGCTTCGACAAATTCTTCCAAGAAAATAAAATATATTCCAATGACGTGGCCCCGCACGCCCAAATATTCTCAAATTCATAAACAAGTCGGCGAGAATAATAAGTATAAATAATTTTCTCCAAAATCTCATATCCGATAATATTCCAGATTCTAAAAATCAACAAATAAAATATAATATTGAATTACGGAAATCACATCGGAAATAATTCGTAGAAAATCACATAAATCACATTTTCAAATAATGATCATATTAGATGCTTCACCCAATGAGACTCAAGGGAGACAATGCTGGTTTTCCGCACAGGAAAGAGGGAGATGCTACTTTTGTCAGAAAGTAAATAATTACTAATCATTGCACTATTACAGTTATCAAGGCCAATAACTGTAGCCTGATAAATCCACAGAACATCCTATATATAGAGGATAAGATGAAATTACATGGACGACCAATCTCTCAATTAATCCCTACGATTATCCAAGCCTCTCCGAAGCAAACAACCTTCTCTCTTACCTGTGACCATACTCCAGTCCCAGTCTCCTCAGGAGCCGACTGTCAGTGCCATTAAGCCCTCTGTCAACATACCTTAGTCTTAGCCTCCTTGAGAGCCGACTGTAGTACCGCATCCACGACGGTTACTGAACCAACGAAGCAAGGGTAACGCCCTCGCAACCCAGCAAAGCTAAAGTCATGCTTTAGCAACATGTCAATACTTCCCAGTGATTTCACTCTGCTCAATCTACAATATTGAGCATCGATTTTGTGTGATAAGAAGAAACTGCACCAAAGTCCTCACCATGAGGCAGAAAGAATATCGCGACGAGGTTGGTGTTCTCCTCGTCCTCAATTGCACGAAAGAAATCAGCTTAAGGGACACCCCCGACGATTGCACCCAAACTAGTTGGGGCAAAACTGGAACCAAACAACCGCCTCCAAAAAAAGGCCACTCAACGCGATCATACGCCTTACTTATTTCGAGCTTGAGGGCATAGTAGCCGTTTTTACCACTCCTTCTTTTGAGACAATGGGAAATCTCAAAGGCCATCAAAGAGTTATCTGAAATTAATCTACCTGGCACGAATGCACTTTGAAACGGAGAGAATTTAGCAGGGGTTTCAATCAATTAGCCAGAACTTTAAACCTGATCTTATATATCACGTTACAAAGACTAATAGGTCTCAATTGACTCATGAACTGTGGAGCCTTGAGTTTAGCAATCAGAGCAACATACGTACTGTTAACCATCCTCAAACAATCCTCTGAGACAAAAAAACTCACGAACCACTCCCACAACATCAAGACCAACTAAATCCCAGAAGGATTGATAAAAACAAGGGGAAAATCTCCTCATGATTGATGTCTTTAGTAAGGGTAGCATTATCATCCATTGTGACCACACTATTAATAGTTTCTACAACATTCTGGAAGTTTTGAGGTTGTGAAGAAGTAAACAACTTTCCAAAGTAACTCAAAATAATTCTCTCCAAATCACAATCATCAGTACACCACTGTCCATCGTCGTTAAACAAACTAGAAATCATGTTCTTCTTCCTCCTGTTATTAGACTTTGATGGAAAAATTTGGTGTTCATATCCCCATCCGCCAACTAGAAAATCTTTGCTCGTTGCCTCCAAAAAACATGTTCTTGATTAAGAAGATCATTAAGGTTTGACTCTAAAAGCAACTTGTTCTCTGTCGAGGAGTTCGACGACGTAGTGGGAGAGCGCTCATCATAGAAGCTAGCAAGCAATGCATGAGTCTTTTGAATTTCCTTCCAGATAACCCCAAAATTCTCTTGACTCCAAGACTCCAACGATGCCCTGGTTACATGTATTTTGTTCCACAATACATGGAATGGACTAGAATGACCAAAAGAAGAACCCTCCCACCCCAACTTAACTACCTCCCTACACTTATCCTCCAACAACCAATATTCTTCAAAACGGAAATGTCTTTGTTTTCTTCTTTTTGACTTTATGCTCTCTGCCTTCCAACATAATAGGCACATGATCAGATTTACTAGGATCAAGGTGTTTTACTCTTGATGCAGGAAAACGCTCTTTCCATGGTATAGTACTAGTGAACTTATCCAATCTGACTTTTACCGCCTCCCCACCTCTAATACCCCTCCAAGTAAACTTAGGACCAACAAATTTAATGTCTCCAAGCTCACAAAACTCCAATGCCTCATGCATACCTTGCATTTGTGTTGCAATAGAAGTTGTTAAAAACAAGAGATTCAAATGAGAGAATTCTAGATAAACCAAACTTGAGTGACCCAGCTATCAAGAAGTAAAATATTCTCCCAAAAAGCAATCTCTTAAAAGCCTACTTTTCATTTTCTTTTCATGGATCATTGTAGTAAATTTTGTGAAAAAAAAAAAAATTTGTCTTATTGTTCTTGTTTTTTCTTTAGCTGTTAATGCTCTGAGTTGTAAGGGACCTTCATGCTTTCATCCGACTCCAAGGTAATTGTTAATAGTTTAAAAGGTAAATGGAGCTTCTAGAGTTTATTTATTAATACCAGAAATATGAAATATCCACACACCCCCACACACCGAATGGTTGTGGGAGTGGATGAAGTTATATAAAGAAGGTGAGTAGTTATAAATAGTTCATGCAGATTTTTTCTTTATTATGTTATTTTGTTTTTTTTTTTTTTTTGAGTAAAGAGGTCATCCCATTATGTAATTTAGCAAGTAGTACAAAAACGATCCACCCATATGGGGTCGACATAAAGAATTGTTCCGTAGAAACTACTACAAAGCCACCCCTAATAAAAGAGCAAACAAACTAGTAATCTCCTAGTACACCCACCTTTTAGGATTAAACCCAAAACAAAGAAAAATAGAGCCCCGAAGAAAATAAATTGATAACGAGGTCTCTCTTTTCTTTGCGATCTCTCCCACTCAATGCAAGAAAAGCATAATCATATTCCTCTTAAACAAAAGAGGAATAATGATCAATTGAAAAATAAAAAGTAAAAGGCCCAAAGACCACTTATAAGCCCAATAAGCCCAGATTAGAGAAACCTAGCAGTCTCCACCAACGTTTCCCAGCCGCCGGCGAAGATTTTGTTGTCCACACCGCAACCGTCAATCCGACCCAGCACCTTCATCGTTGGCCAAATTCAACGCACACTCAGAGATAGCACTGCACAGACCATCTCCATAACCACCGCGGGAACTGAAGACCACGTCAAACAGAGATCAGCCCCAGGCAAACTACCGCCTCCGCCATCGAAGACCAGATACTGCGCCAACATGAGCCAAAGACAGCCAGTTGGATCCTGCCCTGAGATCTGCACCACTCCCACCGTTAGAATACAACGAGGAATTTGAGAAGAAGACGAAGCCATCAGCCTACCAAGATTCACTATTCAGATGCACACAACCCCACCACCAAGCACCCCCACCTCCAACAGAAGCAATTTGGCCGCCGCGTCGCTGACTACCATCACCATCGATCGACGGATCAAGGGCAGGTCCATCCTCATTATCAAGAGGTCCACCAAACCAGATTTGGTCAATCAGAGTTCTGATCCCAATCCCACCAACATCAGCAACATCTCCTCCTCTACCCGAAGATAGAGGTAGACAAAGAGATTTGTCGCCGCTGCCATAAGAATAGAGAAGCAAGCGAGAAGTTTTGTCGCCATTGCTCACTGAGGAGAAGAAACGACGATATTGCTCTCTCTCAAGAGAGAGTCAAAGCCATCTTGTCTTATTATGTTATTTTGTTATTTGTGGTTTTATTTGTTAATTTGGTTTCCATAGTATTTTAAGAATCCTTTAATGTATAGAGGGTATTTACGTAAGTAAATTTGTTTTGACCGACAATTTTTCTTTTCTTAAATAATAGTTTACATCCTTCAAAAACAAAAAAAAAAGTTTAAATTAATAAAGTAAATGTCGAAAATCTAAATGTTTCAAGCTGTGATAGTAACATAAAATAAAAAATTAGAACACATTCATATCCTGATGATTTAAATGGACTGGTTGAGAACAAAAAGAATGTTATCTAATTGGAAAGAAAGCGTTACTAAAAAGATCTAAGGGCAATAATGACAATTACTAAATAGATTTTTATTAAGAAAAATAAACAAAAAAATATCAAACAACTCAAACTAGCAAGATTGCCCGCGCATTGCTGCGGGGTTCATTATTATGAATGAAATGAATTAGGACACATGAGGATTTATAACATCAGAGAAAACTACAGCATACTTAAATTGATAGATTTGCGTGGTTTTACCGGGTATATAAATGGTAGTACAATTAGGGACCAAGTTATTACATTGATAGATTTGCGTGGTTTTACTGGGTATATAAATGGTGGTACAATTAGGGACCCAGTTATTGAAGGCTGTTCAGCTGGAAAGATGTTCCAGATCGTCAGTTCGTTATTGGGATTGACCTTAACCTCAAAAAGATGGGTTTCACCAACAGTTTTTTCCATTTCCATTGGTACGATCTCGTGTGGGATAGGATTGTTTGCTGAGGAATTCTTCACAGCTGATACCAAACAATTGCTCTGCTTGTGTACCTATGAGGGTGACTGCAGCATGATTATTGTCATCATGAATTGTCATACAGACTCTGTACCTGCATGTATAACAGCAAAGTCGATCTTAAACATGTTTTATTTTGTTCTTAGATCACATGGTATGGAAGAAAAGAGCCTAAAAAAAAAAAAAGGAGTAAAGAAGTATAGAAGGATCATGCTTTAGTTTATTAGAAAGTGCAATTGCTTATAATCTTACCATGGGACAGGTGTCTTCACATCATGCCAACCACATGTTAACTCATTGCTGTCTTCCTTTGGTTTGACCTGTCTATGACATCTTGGGCAAGCCTTGTACCACCAGCCATCATGCACTGAAAATCTCCGAATAGAAGCAGTGCAAAAAACATTGTTTTTGTTATAAGATTTATAAATTAACAGTTAAGTATTTTTTGATGAATTATAAATAATTGATTACATCAAAATAACGATAAATATTTTTCTGTTTATACTGTGTATGCGTCAGGATTCAATGCATTCAGGTCAGCTACTGGTCTCTTTGCTTGCTGCTTCAGCTCATCTGGTGTTAGCCGTCTAGCTGGTGGAGGAAGCAGTTTTATTTTATCTTCTTGTTTGGAAAACCCAAGAGTTTGTACAGTTTAAAAGATTATTACTCGGATAGTTGAAAATAATAGTTAAAAAGGATGGAGAAGAGATGTATAAATGATGTAATTACTTAAGAATTTGGTTTTAATGAAATAACTTACTCAGCTGCGTATTCTTCTGCTCCTGGAATCGCTGGGTTTAAGAAAATGCAGGTGTGATTTGTACTAGATGCTGTCATTTGTTCGGCAGATAGGAAAAGTGGTTAGTTATTTATAATTCTTAAATAATAATATGATTGGTTATTTTCAGTTAATGTGCACCTTGGAATTTCGTGATTGTTAAACTTGTTAATACAGCAAGGACTGGTGGTGGTAATGCCTGAATGGTTTCTACATCAAAGTCTCTGGCAACATCACCCCAGAGGGTGATTCTTAGGTCTTCCCTCCTGTATAATATAGGAATAAGAAGTTGGCGCGTTGTTAGGTTATGTTTATTTATTTATTTATGTTTTTTTTTTTTTTTGGTTGGAAGAAAATGTATACAGTGAATGGTTTTATATGTACCTCAGGTTCTTCATGACGACCTCACACTTTGATTCCAGCTTGTTTTCATCTTTTACATGGACTTGATACTCTGGTACAACAGCCTTTATACAACCGTACTTATCTTGAATTAAAGAAAAGAAAATATTGTTAGTGTGGTTTAAATTTTGATGTAATATACTGATGTATGAATTGTTTGTATAAGAATTGGGAACTTGCCTATAAGCACTACTTGGTTTTCATGTCTTGACTTGAATTGACTGAAGTCAAGAACATTAAATGCATATTCTGGAATTGGAGGTGAGGTGTGCTCCATGTGTTCGAACTTTGTGGATTCATTGAAATACAACTCGATCTCATGATCGACAATTTTGTATTTCCCAAAGTGTTTTTTGTGGCGAACAGTGAAATGTCATAGATCTTTCCTTCTTGCATTTTTTTGTCAACATGAAGGTAGTCACACTCTTTAATTATAGCATGAATTGTAGTTCCCTGTGTTTAATGAAATTAAAAGATGTGTAATAGAATTGCTGAGGAAAATGCATTTTAGTTTTGAAATGTTTCAAGTAATGCTGAAATTATTTACGAAGAAAGTACCTCCTCATCGACCAAGACATAGTGAAGGCCATCATATACCTCGTTCTGAAATCTTTTTGGCCTCCAGATTCTCAGAACATGAACTCTGATTTCGAAATTCAGCTGATAAGGTCTTATGTCACGAAGTAATGTACGTGCCATATTCTTTTGAACCTGGAAAACAGAACAATTTCATGCGAATAATAAGCTGAAATATAGAAAGTTTGGTGTGATACCAAAGAAAATATGCATATGTACGACGGGTATAAAAAGAAAATTTCAAAAAAAAAAAAAAAAACCTATTTTTATAATCTTCAAGTTGTTCTAATCAATCGCTTAGATAGGAAAGCACACAAGAAAGAAAAGAGCGAAAACATGTAGATTAATATAGTTTAAAAGGCAAGAACAATACGTAATTAAAGTTGTAATATATATTGGAGTAAAAGATTTTGATCACAGCTGTGTTACCTCTGAGAATACTGCTCTCTTTTCTGATCCTACTATCAAGATCGAAGAAACGGAGCTGTTGAACGATAAAAGCAGCGAAGATCAGACCGAAAAAACATAGATTCTTTGACGATTTGATAAAAGCAATTGGTATAAATCAAGTCCAAGTCTTACCGAGCCTTTCGTGATGTTGATTTGGAAAGATGAGTTTGATGTCGGCTTCGGATAGATATTTGTTGTGGATAGAGGCTTCTCGAATGAGAATAGGGGTGCAGATCGGTCTTATATATCCAACAGTTCAGGGAAAAATTGTAATCCCAAATTCGATCCCTTTGGGATACTGTTTGTCTGATTGTGGAGTCTAGAATTCTCGCCATTCTTCGTGTACTTTCAACGGTATGGCGTTATTCTAGCTTGAACATCAATTGGGTTTGATATCAATTGGGTTGGTTCAGACATTGGCTGATCTCAGATCAATATTCATGGGCAGATCTTCATTGATATCAATTGTTGGATTATTTTATTTATGAATATCGGATAATGAGAGAAAAAATATAATAGCCAAGGTAAGGCTATTTATTATAGCAATCATATGTTCATACGTATAGAAATACATGATGTCAAATCTTGTTGTATTTATAAATTTTGTAATACATCTTTATAAACTATATTCTTAGTATATTTATTTGATATGTCATTATTGTTATTTATCAAAATTTGCAAACCACTTTTTGATGTAACTCTTGAAAGCACTACATATAATTGTCCATGTGTAAAAACAGGTCTGGTAAATATATACCAACTTGATTTAATGACTGACCTTGACTTTTATTGATAGTCATAGCATAACATAGTCTTAATGGAAATTGTCGTCGTTTGAAAATAAATGGCCATTTGTTTTCAGATGCAGTAAGAACAATTCTAGGTATAAAAAATTTTTGACCTATATTGTTTCCTGTTAATATTTGTGCTTCTATCAATCGATCAAATAGATTTGTTATTATTAATCTTGTACCATTGCATAGGCCAGACATTTGATTTAAATTTCTTAACAGCATGACAGGCATTCCAATTTTCAAAATTAATTCATGTGATGGTAATCCATTAAATTCAAGCTTGTTTAAGAACTCTATTGGATATAAAAGATCTATATTTTCATTACTTTCAGAATTGAATAAAATGCTAGCAGCACTTAAATAAGTTGTTTTAACACCTGGTAACAAATTAATAGCATGATTATTTATCTCTTGAACGGTAATATTTCTAGGTGTAACAATTGCACGTTCTTTTAGATAGTTCAAATTATTGTAATTAATATTGAAATTTGGATAAGTTGCAAGAAAAATTGTTTCTATTGGATTTGTATAAGTACAAATAAGTATATCATCTGGAATTTTAACCCAAGATGTATCTCTATCATTTTCATCATTTATAGAACATATACGACCATCTCCTATTTTTAGCAACCAATTTGCAAAAGTCGAAATATTAATTTTTTCTTCATCAGTTAAATTTTTTTTCGATAATCTCATATTTTCTGTTAAATGAAATATTTTAAAAGATGACCAAAGATATGAACTATTTAATAAAACTTCAATTATTTGTTCTTTAGTTCCTCCTGGAATAACAGGTAAAATTTGTCTAAAATCTCCACCTAATAATATAGGTTTACCACCAAATGGTTTATTAGCTTCTATATCATTTGGATTATAGAGAATGTCATGTAAAGATTTATCTAATGCTTCAAAACAATATTTGTTAGCCATTGGAGCTTCATCCCAAATTATTAAATCTGTTTTGCTAAACAATTTTGCAAGATGTGTACCTTTTTTTATTGGACAAATTGATAAATTATTAATTGTCAAAGGAATTTTAAATCGAGAATGAGCAGTTAGACCATTCGGAAGTAATAATGAAGCAATTCCTGATGAAGCAACCGCTAAAACAATTTTTCCTTCAGATCTTAATTTACTTATTATTGTGTGCCATAAAAATGTTTTACCAGTTCCTCCATGACCGTGAACAAAAAACGTATTAGATGTTTTTTCTTTAATTGCTTTGATAACTTCATCATAGACAATTTTCTGACATGCATTTAGTTGGGCTACTAAATTTGTATGTTCATGTTTTAATGAAAGACAATCATATTCTAATTCTTCTCTTAATAACCTGTTATTTAAGTCTAGTATTTTATCTACATTAGGCATTGGTAATCGGTGATCTTTTAATGAACTTGATGATTTGTGAAAAATTTGTTCTAATTCGTATAATAATTGATTTTTTAATTCTGATTCAGAGAAAATCAACTTGGATTTTGAACTTCAATTCTAGCATTATGTAAAATATCGTCAGACAAATTTAACCAATATAAATCTAATAACCGTTCAGGATCTGCGACATCACAAAACAAAATTATAGTAACAAAAAGCTGTCGAATTTCAGACGCTGTTCCAGCGTGTAAAGAGTCATTTAATGCTTCAATCCATTCTTTGTCATCGCCTAATAAACCTAAAACTCTGCAAGCTTCTTGATATGTATCATATGTAACACCATTAACTGTTTTTATTGCATCATAATTACGACAACATTTTTGAATATTTAATAAAATTCTCATATAATATAGTACACCTAATACAGATTCGACCAATAGTTTGATATTGTTTTCGAGGTGTCCAACGTTTACTTTTATTATCCCAAACAAATTTAGTTGGAAATTCTGGATAAGTTAGTTCAGTTGCTTCTAAATAAATTGAATTTGCTTTAAACCAAGCGGTAAGCATAGTATCTTCGACTGATTTTTCTCTTATTATTGATTCAATCGATTGATATTCATTGAAAATAATATTTTGTTTTGAAGGCATATGAATATGTAAATGTTGAACAGCAAGATGTCGAGAATGGATTGAATACTCAAATAATCTCCACACCGATTCATGAGGAGTTAAATATCGACAATTAAGAGAAGTTGTAATTTCATCATTTAAATTTTCATTCAGTAGAACTCGAGCTCGATTTGGACCTTTATTAATGTATTTAAACAGATACTTAATTAACATAGATTGAGAACATGATTCAACATTAATATGAGCATTGTATCTTAGTAATAGTTTTGAATTATAAGGAACAACAAAATTGTTGCCAATATGTGCATTATTTTTTATTACAAATTTTGTACTATCATTGCGACGTTGATATATTGAAGGCGTATTTCTTTCAAATATAGTATTCGTACTATAGGCTTTTGGAAAAAAAATTGGAACATTTTCCATTTCGCATGCAAGGAGACTTTAAATTTATTTGTCCGCAAGGTCCATGAATCATAAATTGATTAACTATGTCAAAAAGTTCTGGATCAGTATTTTTATCTGGTAATTCTGCTGAGATAATAGAATCTATATCAGCTGCTGTATAACATTTATAATTTTTTTTTAACCAAAATAGCATATGAGCGTGAGGAAGTCATCTTTTTTGAAATTCTATCGTATGAACATCTGCATCTATTTCTCCAAAAGTTTCTCCAAATTTGATATAATTAATCATATCTTGCAATTTTATTTTAAAGATGCACGAAATTATGTCAGGTCTTTCTTCAACTTTATATTTGGTGGTTTTTTGAAGTATCTCTGTATTTCTATCCATTTGACATTACATGTGAAAGTTATAAATAAATCTGGATTACCATATTGTCTACAAATTGCCATTACATCTTGATAATTATTAATCATATCTCTAGGACTTCCTGTATGAGAACTGGGTAAAATAATTTTTTTTCCTAAATCACGACTTTTATTGATTCCAGCTAAACGTGCAGCATAAATATCTTTATATGTTTCACTTCGCAAATTTTTTTGATTTCTTCTAATCCAATCTAATCGGTCCTCTTCAACTGTTGCATAAGCATCAACTAAAAATTATTGAAATAATCGTCCACCTTTTAATAAAGTGCTTATTTCATTATTTCTATCTTGAAGCTGATATGTAATATAAGCTGGCATTGATATATGTTTTGTTTTTTTGTGTGTGGAATTTCCGTCAATTTGTTGCATTGGTAAGTTTGTTCTATATCCATCTTCACCATAAGGAAAAGTATTGGATATTATAATGACATATATTTTGAATGTATTTTAGAAATACGTTGTAAACTACCGCCATTTGATTGAATAATTATATCTTTATTTGAATTATATTCTCCAATATCACCAACTATTAAACCACCGATTTCATCAGTTGTTGGTTCTTCATATTGCTTATTATCAGTGGGTTGACAACCTAGTATACTCATATTTAAAGAAGGTAAAGAATGATTTTCAAACTTATCTCTTATCATTCGAAATTCTTTGACTAATACATTAATTTCATCAAACATTTTAATAAGTCCTTCTACAATATCCAACTTGATACTTGCATCAACATGTGTAGGATCAATAGCATTAACACGATTTGAGATCTCATTTCTTGTATCATATACATATAATTGAGCATATTTAAAACATTCTCCATCAGTAGGTAATACAAAACCCATTAAATGATGCACTTCACCACTAATTTTAAAAACATAAGGTCCTGAACCAGTATTTATTTTATGATCAACAGCTGCTCCCATCGAAGTGAAACAGAACATTGAATTATATACTCTAATATTATCTCTAAAAAGTCTACTTTCTGGACCATTATCTGGATTCAATAATCTTTCAAGAGCAGGAGTAGGTTTTGATCGTTCAAGTTTGATTTGGCCTTTCTTACAACAATTTGTATAAATAAGAGATGCATTTGATGAGGATTGTTTAATTGCTTCTCCAGACCAAAAAGATGCATTGCAATATTGACATACATGAATATTATCGCCTGAATCTTGATACGTCACAACAGATCCTGTAATCAGAATTTGATCGTTTGTTAATAATTTATATAACTGTTATTCTATCAACACAACAACTGATATTCAACATAAATAACCTTGTCTACTTCGCTGATATATTGCCTGTCCAAATGAGACTGAAGATTCACCTGCATACCATGTTTTGTAAAATTCACTTACACTCTAGATGAAAATATGCTAGTGTAAACATTCCAAGTGATCACTAATTACAAAAGTTAAACCTCTTATTTCAGGCGTTTGCAGAAGCTCAGAACTGCTACTTTCTCCTAACTGCTGGGTTGTGCCTGTATATAATAATTGACACACGTCAATGGTCTGCGCTTCATTTTGTCATATAATGTTCATAACTTTAAATCATTTATAAAGAATATGGATTATACCTGTACCGGAAATATCTGGGTTTGAATTGCTATACAAACTCTGATTCAGAGTAGCAGTGAGATTTTGTCCATGATTTCTAAGTCGTTTGTTCTGATGGTGAAATACATTAGCATTGATAAATTCAGAAGTATATGCATTCTCTAACCCAGACCCTGCAAATCAAATTTCGAAACGGTTTGTTATTCTATATGTCAAAAATGATAAAATCTTTGTATCCTTCATTTGATCCAATGTACTTTATTGACATCAGACACAGTACCTTCAGTTTTAGCTATAGTGGCAACAAAAATCTCATCACCGGCGGTCTCTTGCAGTCTCTCTTGATCATTATAATTTAGATCAGGATCTTGTTGTAAGAGTCTTTTCATTTTGCTGTATCTCATTTTCGGTTCCATAACTGCATTTAAAATTACTGGTCAGCCAAGAACTCCAAACTGTTATGATACCAGCAAAACTCTTCTCCATGAATCATATCACAGTATGTAAAATGATGACACAAAAAAGTAGATCAAACCGAAGTATATAAAACTAAAGTATCTGCATAAAGCCTGTTGTCTGCGTGGATCAAAGCATAACCTAAAAACTGGATATTTGCTTACAATATACAAAAATAACTCACGGAAGAAACCATCAAATCACTAAAATTTGCTCATAGTATGTAAAACTAAGTCACAATCTGCTGTCACTAAATGATTAATTGCAGCAATATTTATCTTTCATTGTTCTACAATAATTCCCGCAGCAGAGCGCGGGCTACATTAAGATTGTTGCTACGTTATAAGGAACTCATAATTCGCAATTTCAATTTAATATTTAAAATAACACATATTTTATTCAAAGTATTTCTCCCAATTTAGGCAGGTTTATCAGTCACTGTGAGTAGAACCCCATGTTCAAACCAATGTTTACTGGAGTTTATATGCAGAACAGAGATTTAATAGAGTTTAGAACAAAAAAGAGAAATAAAAAACAAAATACAAAATTATGATTCAGTACAAATCCACCAACAGAATGAAAATAAAAACTTTAGCACAAATTTTTTTTCAGTAATCAATAATCTCAAAATTAATACCTGAATTTGAAATAACCAAAGGGCTTGATAGCACACTGTCCCAAAGAGCTGCACAATAAAAGAGAAGTACTTAAAAAATATGTTTCATACCAAAACAGCCATAAATCCAAGAACGATAAAAATAAAAAAAAGGAGTAAAAACTCAATATTTTGCATCTTCCTGTATACATCAATAGTTAACTATACAGTTTTCCATACTTATAATAATAAAAGAAATAACCTTCTGATTTCATAAATATAGACAAATAAATAAATAAATGAATGAATGAATAAAGACAAAAAATCAGAAAATCTGTATTAATGCTAATAGCAAATATTAATCAACAAAAGAAAATAAAAATCACATACCTAAAGAAGTAGACAACGTTGAAATAATACCAAACAATGTGCAAAGGAACAGCGGCAATAGGACCACATGAACACCTTTTTGGATGAAATCTAGAAAACAAAACTCAAATTATAAGGCAACAATGTGTGAACTAATATATGAATTTTATTTTTGATCTGGTAATTAAATAGATAGAAAGGGAAAGGGAAAGGCATATCATTGAGGAAAATAGCAAGTAAAAAGAACTAAATTTTAAATGGCTTCTCTTTCAATTAGAATCTGTTTCTTAAGCTTTATCATCAGATATAAATTACCAAGATGCTCTGATTGAAGAAAGGATTGAATCAGACCACCCCAAATACTGAACAATCTATTCATAAACATCCCAAATACCTATTATAGTTACATTATCATTATCTTCATTTTTCTTCAGCAACAGCATTGAAAACAGAAACCCCAGCAAGATACTAAAACAAAAAAAGAGTTAAATTAGTGTCTTATTTCCAATCAAACCTATAAAGCAATACAAACACGACCACAAAACCTTTAACCAACTAACTATACTGTTACTTCCAATCAAACCTATAAAGCAATACAAAACACGACCACAAAAGCAATATCTGAAATATATTACTTAAAAACCCGACTCAATTTCAGACCAAAAAATAAATAAAATGGTTGATTGCTTTTGGGTGAAATAATGAATACGAAAGTAATCAAGATTGTCTAAATTTTTGGGTGTATAGTAAGAATCTGTTTCCAGCAGTTATTACCAAAAATAGCAAAACCTTGGTGATCTTTAGGTTAAATTTCTGCCTGAAATTTAAGAAATGCCTAATGCATATTTGTTTTCATTTCCATGATATGTTTATAAGCCATCGTTTAAAAATGCATCAAATCAGGTAAACCACGATGTAACAACTAACAAAAACCTTGGCATTCATAAATAATAAACAATAAAACTAAAACCCTCACTCTCCTAACCCTTACTCTCCTGACCATAGAACTTATCACAGATTTTCTTTTGTCAACTACTCATTTTGAGCCATTCCCAGAATGATCAGTACTTGCAGAAGCTCCACTATACTATAACAAAATTTCACATTCAATATGGCAACAAAATTTGTTCCTATTTGCAAAACCAAGTTTCTTACCATACACCCAAAATTTGCAAAACCAAAATTTGAAGGTCGGATGTTAAAAGCCTTGAATGGAGGGCTTATCTCTTTTCACAGTGGGCCGGGGTTCACAAAGTAAAGAAGACATCAGCACATTTGAAGACAAAATTAGATAAATCACAAATAAATTCTGCAGAATTTGATCAAAAATTAATAGCAACTAATACAACCGAAGCGCACAAAAACTTTCAACTGCTAAACAATAAAACTACAGCCAGAAACCCTCTCAATCAATTACACAGATTCCAAATTTCATATCGAAAGACAAACAAAACCTCCCAAAACATAAAAACCCATATTAATGCAAAACCAACAACAACGAAAACACCCAATCAACAAAAACGACAATTAACAAAACCCATAGCAAAAGAAAAGTTCCAAACCTGCAATACTCACTCTCCCGAAACCCACCAACGCAACAGACTGAAGATTATCGAAACCAAACACTCTTACTTCTCTTTCTATCAAAGCACCACAATCCCTTCTATCACATAAAACGAAAAGATCAGTCTAAGTAGAAACTGAAAAAAAAAATTTCAAACATCTTAAAAGAAGCCAGAAAACTAACTCATCAAAAGAAAATCTACAAACCTTCGATCGTTCGATAAGCTACTTCTTTCTCTCTCTATCTCTTTGTACAAAGCCAAAAAAAAAACCCACCTGATCTCTCTATCTCTCTCAAGATCGTTCTTCTTTATCTGGAGATTTAGGTCAGTAGAAGTCTGGAAATCGTGGAACTTCTCGAAGGGTCAGTGGAGGCTGAAAAAGAGAGAGGCAATGGCAGCGTGAAATGTGAGGAAAAAGACATTTTCCCATACCCAAAGACGCATATACCCACCCGAAATCGTGTCGGAGACCACTACGAACCTAAAATTACAATGGCAAAGCAAGGGCAAAAACGTCAACTCTTGTCCAAAGACGCATATACCCGGAGGACATCATCTCAGACACCACTCACTCCTGAAATTTAGCAGAAAACCAGGGATGAAAAAGTCTTCTCTACTCCTTGATGAACAGTAGTAACAGTGAACTCACCTTTCATATATTGTATAATTTCTGTCCCACTATCTTCTCTTTGCATTAACTGTTTTCTTCCATTACATTTTCTCAAAAAAAAAATTTTTTTTTTTTACACATAACATATGCAAAACATGTGTAGAGAAATACTAGCTATTAATTAGTAAAAGTTGAATTTCGGTCCATGTAATTTAAGATTAGTGGTAATAGTTCTAATTCTTATTTTTTTGTTATTACAATAATTACTTTATCACAAATAGGATCTCATATTCATTTGCAAAAGTCCAAGTTTTGAAACATCCCGGAGGTCAATGAGAGAATTTTAACAGTCCTTCAAGATAACATCAACTTTCTACATTGCTTTTACTTACTAAAGTACACATCTCAAAATAATTATTACAATTCAATTTACTCTTCGAAAGGATATGACCAATTTTTATTTTAGTAGTCATGAAAGCTATATTACAAAGAATAATTATGCATGCCTCTTTGGACCCTTTGCATATAGATAAGTCCAACTAAGAGTATGTTTAGCAATGCTAGCTATACTTTAGTCAAATTTTAGCTAAGAGCATATTTAGTAGACTCTCTATTTTGACTCCTTTAGCTATTTTGGAAAGCATGTTTAGCTTTTTATTTATTTTTATAGCTGTACTAGACTCCTAAGTGGCTCTTCATTATAACTTTTGGCTATCTCGTAGCAAGATGAGGCTCTCTATAATTTAAGTTATTTTATGTAATATATAAATGCATTTAAACTATTAATCTTCATTTAAGAAATAATATAAATTCAAAACTAGCTAAAATAGAGAGTACTGATGCAGATTCTAAAGTGGCTAGCTAAAATGACTTTTTAGCTACCTTGGCTAAAATTTGACTCAAAAATGGCTAGCATTGCTAAAGATGCTCTAAAGTAGCTAAAAAATCATTTTGGCTAACCACTTTTAAATTACGTCTACATCCTTTCTCTCTATTTTAGCTAATTTTTATCTTGAATGAAAATTAAGTAAATTAATTGTACTTATAAATTACATAAAAAACTCAAAATTAATGTTTTAAATTATAGAGAGCATCTTCTCACTCTCTATATTTAGGAGTCTATTGCAGCTACTAAAATATATAAAAAATTAAACATGCTCTTCACAATAGTTAAGGAGCTAAGATAGAAAGTCTGCTAAAGATGCTCTAAATGGCTCTCCATTTTAACTTTTATCTATCTTGCTCCTAAATATAGAGAGTAAGAGAAGACTCTCTATTATTATTTATTAATTTAAAACATCCATTTTAAGTTATATATATGTGTGTGTGTGTATATATATATATTTAAAAAAAAATTATCGGTGCGGATGCCCTCAAGCCTTGATTAATGAAACCGCAGTTTACATGGGGGGCATGGTGCTTAAACCCCGAATTATAATATACGTATAGAGAACTTCCTAAGATAATAACAAGAGTCTCAACTAAAACAATCTATTCTAGCAAGCACTAACTAGCGAAAAGTGATCTACTGGGTACTCCATTCGCTTTACAATTGTAGTGACATACCGGAAAGATAACTCTATTACGAAGAGGCATCATTACCAATAACACAGCTTTCCCACTATGTTACTACTAGAATATAAATCCAGTGACACTTAGTCTCATCCTGCCACTAGGAGGCAACGACCGCTTGACTAAGCAGAGAACTCGCCGCCTACATAGAGCAGACACATTACTGCCACTAGGAGATTGCGACCATTTGCCAATGCAAGAAAGTCGCCACCTACTTAGAGTAGACAAGGCACACAAGGTGCATAGACTGAGACCAAGCCCACATCGTTCTACCAAAACTCGGTAACACTTATTTCCGGCATAAAGCCACAACCTACTAAGCAATAACAAAACAAGAAAGCATCTAAAATAAAAACAAGCCAATTGCTCATAAGCCCCTTCTAGGCGCAAACACCAGCCCATCCAACAAAAGGACTGCAGAAGCCCTGCGAAGCTCACCTTCGCACCACCACAGTCGTCGCTTCACCTCACTCGCACCACCATCTTCAAGCAAGCCACCACCGCAGCCTACTGACCCGCCTACCCTCATCGAAGCCAGCGCCACGTAGGGAACTCAACATCGCAATTGAGGCCTCTGTTCAAAGCGCCCTACCACTAACCCTGCCACCACCGCGACCCAAAGCCACCACCTCAACGTCTCAAAACTAGCGACAACCCAAGCCACAGCAAATCCGATCCACCCAGGTCAGAGCGATGCCGATCCAAAAGCATCATCGTTGAGTCCTTCGCCATCTGAGCGAAATATAAAAACCCAAACCGAAGCTCTAAGGAATCGACAATCCCACAGAAGGAGGAGCCCATCCAGCTGCACACTCCACACACCGACAAGGCCAAGGCCCACGCCGATGTGGGTGCGCCATCGGACGAGGAAGTTTTTAATGAAAGAAAAACCTAGTTTTTTAGAGAGAGAGAGAGAGAGAGAGAGCTACAATGACTCTCAAGACTTCATTTTAAGTTATTATGTGTACATAGTTTTTTTTTCTTCATTCCATAAATAATATAAATCTAAAATTAATTAAAATAGAGAGAACTAATGCAAACGGATTTTAAAAATCACTAGCCAAAATGACTTTTTAGCTACTTGGACTAAAATTTGATTAAAAAATAGCTAGCATTGCTAAATATGCTAATAGGCTCTTCATTTTAACTTTTCGTTATCTCGCTTCTAAATATAGAAAGTGAGATAAGACTCTCTATTATTTTGATTAATATAAAACATTCATTTTAAGTTGTTTTACGCAATCTATAGGTACATTTAAACTATTTTTTATATTGAATAAATAATATAAAATTAAAATTGCTAAAATAAAGAGAATTGATGTAGACGTATTCTAAAAGTGGCTAGCCAAAATAACTTATACTTTGGCTAAATTTTAACTAAAAAATAGCTAGTATTGCTAAATATGCTCTCACCATCTTACCAAGTTTGGCCTCTCTTTGAAGTCAAATATCTTTTTTTTTTTTTTTTTTATGTGCTTCCACTTTGTTGTGAGCATATGCTTCACTACGGCCAGACCTCGTCTAAAAGTTAATTAAGTCTCTTTGTGGTCTTTAGTCTTTAATCAAAAAGTGTCAAAAAAAATTCCCTAAGAAATAAGGGTTTTGTGGATTAGTTAAGATATTCTAAAGACATCCTATTAACAAAGGATTAGTTTGGAAATGCTGTGTTATGAGAATAATCAGCTGTGAATTAAAACAGTTTCATGTTTGGTAAACAATACTTTTAAAAGTGTTGTCAGTACATGAAAAAAAAATAATACCTAGAGTAACCACCGATCTCTTCTTCCTGCCAATAGAGGAAACCCTAGAGCAGCAGTCGTCTATTATTTGCACCCAATATTTCTTCACGATGAGAAAAGAGGTATATATAGCCATAGCGGATAAGGGATGTTATTTTCTATAAAGAGTGAGGGTGTATTGGAATTTAGAGTTTTTAGGGTGTTTTGATCGACAACCGTTTTTAGGGTTGCTTTTACAATGTGTTGTCTATGACCCAAAATTTATAATTAAAACTGCTTTTTTATTTTATTTAAGAACTAATTTAATTTTATCTCTCTAATCTTTATACATTGAATCAATTGTGCCTATGCACTTTTAATTTCATTATATGTATCCTTGTGCTCTCCAATTTAATCAATCTTGTCAAATCTTTAGTTTTTCCGTCAAATATTTTGTAAATTGGAAACTTTGCTTTGATGGACTCCCTTCTAGGTTAATGATTCACTAACGTGGGATGCAAAATTATATCCTAAGTTACCAGAATTTGAAGATATATTATACAATAGTTGACATGAAAGCTTGATTGAAATTGGAAGTATAAAAGTACATGTGATGAGATTAGAAGTGCAGGGGCACATGTGATTTAAGGTATAACGGTTAGAGAAGTAATTTGAAATTTACTTTTTTTTTTTAATTTATCAAACATCTTAAAACCTAAAATTTTATAAAGAAAAAAAAAACTAATTTTTGTAAAAGTAAAGCAATCTCAAAGTAGGCCAAAGTCTATCCAGGACCGCTTCTTTTTGCTTAGGCAAAATGGTTTGCACTTTTAGGCAAAGCCACTTGTTTTTTATTTATGGCAAAACTATTCTTACTATGATGATGGTAATAAATTTGTTAGACACTTAGACTAAATAAGCTTTTTAAAGATTAAAAAAAAAAAAAAAACATTGACATGATTGATATTACTAATTTTGAGTTTTCTTCTATTGTATCGCTTTTACAGTATCACGTCAATTCCTTATCTCAACTTGCCTTGCTTTCATGGTGTTCTAAATCCCTGGCAAATAGGACATTCAAAGAAAGATCAAAAGGTGACCGGCCGATATTTCACTGTTATTGTTTCTGTGATCGGCATCTACTATCACGCCAGTTCTCGTAGTTATTACCTTCATTATTCGTTCACATAATGACTAGCTAAAATTCTGCATGTTGGTCGAAATTGAATAACAGAGAGGCCTGACCGCATCTTTTATAGATGATGCACGCCTTGAAATTATTGGTTCCAACGATGATTTCCTTTCTCAGACGAAAAGGAAAAAGTGGATTCGCCTTGATCAGGTCATATACTCATATATCATCTTCAATTTACGTTTAGGTTGCTTCTTTCTTTCTTCTGTTTCGTTAGAGTTCTGAGCTAGCTTGTTGTACTCTATTGTCTTTCAAGTTGAACATGCTTCGATTGTGCATGCATGGTTTCTTTTAGTATATGTACGTACGTGCATTTCCTTAGCATATATGATTTCCTTACTATGAATTATCTAGCTAAGATGTCTACCCAAATTGATAATTTTAGCAAGAAGCTGGAAACAATGTGCTACCGAATACTAGATGTAAATCATGTAATAGCTAGTTGCTGACATTAATATATTACATCTAGTTTATTTCAAGGTACGTTTGCAATTGAAGTCGACCACCTAAGAAAAACTTTGATTTGTTCTCTTGCGTATCCATAACAAGAAGATGATGAGTTGTGTTTTCTGCCCTTCTATTAGGTACGGGGAATTCGATTTGAGTTTACTGAGGGCGCAGCAGAGGCTATGAGCATGAGGATAGACGGAGCACCATGGGAAAACATCCCATTTGATGTGATCACATCGATTGAAATCTCTTATCACGGTAAACTCAACATCCTTGCTCATCTAAATCGTGATTGCCCGGCAGACAGTATCCATGAGTCTTCACAAAGCTGTGTTTCTGAAACCGATGTTAACAACAATATTGCTAAAGATGGCTCCTTTGGCGGACACAAGGAGCTGCTGGGTGTAGCAAGCACTAATTCCGAACTTCCCATTGATGATAACAAGGCCAAAGACCACTTTGAAAGCCATAAGACGTTGGGTAATGTAGCAAGCAGTTCCAAAATACCCAGTCCTGATGGCAATGCTGAAGATTACCATGAATATGGCGCCATAAGAAGTTTGGTGCAGCAAGTACCTTCAAATACGATCCTGATTTTTGGAGGACGTGATGATTAGTAATTACTATTTTCTGTATTAATTGATGAAATTAAGGATATAGAAACTCGGGGGCAGCAAGCACTTCGAAATTAATTTTAAGGTACTCCAACCCTCATTTAATTTTATGAATTTGAATAAAGGAAGTACCGCACTCAACCTGTGAAAAACATACGAATTTAAATGTATGAAGCTTGGAGGGAGAATTTCATATCCATATCTCCATATTTCGTAGAGGTTTAAAACTGGACGGCACGTTCTAAACATGAATTTTAACCCCCAGCCAGAACCATTCACGTTTACGTGACATTGATCGAGGTATTACATAAAGTATATGAAGAAGAACAGCAAAACTCGATGACCAGATGATTACTATCAAAGTATCAATTAGGCACTGCATCAGTTAACTATATTCTCGGATATGAAGAAGAACTGCAAAACTCGATGACCAGATGATTACTATCAAAGTATCAATTAGGCACTGCATCAGTTAACTATATTCTCGGATGTCTTCCCCCGATTTACAGCCACTGAACGGAACAAAAGCAAAAAGTAACTATAAAGAAAACTCTATAGCTTATCAAACACCAGTAAAGGCCATTATGAACTAATATCAAGTAATGCTTACAAAGCAGAAGAACAACACCATGACAATGAATCGAAAATGAGCTATTTATTTATCCAAGGATGAAAACATCAGCCTTTGTTATCTAGGAAGTGCTGGTTGAGGAGCTGGCAGGCTATACAAGGATTTCAGCTGCCTACTGATGAGCTTACTGTTATGGAGAGCCAGCTGAAGCTCCAGATCATCAGACCACCATTGCTCTAATCCATGAGCTTCCAGAAACTTCTGGTTTCCCTTTGACATAACAAATAGCTTTGCTGCTACTTGCCCAGTTGTTGAACTTGGACCCACATTCTCTTTCCCGGCATTATTTCCTTCTATTCCATCAGGGTCAGTATAAGAGCAGCAGATGTAGTCACTATTATTTACATAAAGATGAGGAACCCATTTTCCCAATCCTACACCAGGAGGACCCTTTAAACCCGATAACCAATTCTTCAATCCAAAACCAACAGCCTTGTCCTCCTCATTATTGACCTGAGTTTCACTACTCAAAGGAAGCATTGATTTAAATCTCTTCCAAGCAAATCCTGCTCTCTCTCCAATATTCCTGAAGCTCATTGCGAGAGAAACTGAAGGTGGATTGAATAAATGAGTCTCTACATACATCCCTTCTTTAGCTAATGCCTTTCCCACTTGTAGAGCAAAACCAGCTCCTAAAGAATGGCCTGCAATGCATACATTACTGCTTCCATACCTTTCTGCAACTGATTTCAAAGCCTCCAGAGCTACTTTGAACCTGACAGATCCCTTCAAGCTCTCCCAAGCAAGAAAACGAAGGTCATCTTCGATATCCCTTCGCATTGTTGGGCCTTTGAGTAATGTTCCTCTAAGTGCTAAAACAGCTCTTGGTGCCCCACTGGGTCTCATGACTACAAAATGGGCAAGTGCTGCAGATCGATCCCATTCTAGAATTGCACCAAAAATGGATCCATCTCTTTCATCAATTAAAGTCTGCGTAAGTTTATACTTAAAAGGTATCCACCACTTTGGGGCAAGAGCATTGTCTGCATCTCTGTTATCCTGTCTATCAAGTTCAAGTAAGTAGATTGCTTGTATGAAGCATGCAACGACAGTTCTTTTGTAATTCCCATCCTTCCTGCACGAAGGGAAAACCACCTAATTCAACAAAACTTGATAACCGAAAAGCAAGGATACATAAGGCATGCCATGTGATAAAGCAATATTTACTGCTTAAAATGAAATCCACCAACTTGGGAGTAAGGAATATATTCCAATCCGGAGATCAACCGGAGATCAAGAATTTGCTTTAGAATTATCCAAAAAGGTAAGTTGACAATAACAAACAACCACAACCAGTAATGTAGTAAAACATACCAATTAGGCAATTACAGAGTTACCAAATATATACCCAATATGGAATCTAAACTGGTAAAATTACCTTATCTCATTATGAACCTTCCATACAAAGACTAGTAAACTGTTATGAACTCAGATATCCCCAAAGCCAGTAGCACACAAATAAGGAAAAATTCAAAACAATCCTTGACGAAACGGGTAATGGATCAAACATAAATGATTAATCCCAGCAAACATAAAATGAACAGTCCTAGATTGATAGATCGGAGAATCTGAGATCCATGATGGATCTCCCTAATTTATCAAAGCTCTAATCAAAGAGAAAACCCAGTTCCAAAGCTAGCATCTTTCTCTATCCAAACCAACAAATTGAACCTGAAACCTATTCATTCTTATCTAAATTTCCAACACCCCCTCTCTGCCACAAATTTAAACCATCAATCTCACATCTTTCACGAAATTTCTTAAACATTGAGAAAACCCAAGACTCCAGAAATGTGAAAGACCGAAACTTTCGTTTCAAATTGGTCTCCCAGATCATCCAACCTATCGAAAAGCCCATCAAACCGAAGAACCAAGCACTAAAACCATACCAATTCACAGAGAACCGAAATGGGTACTTACCAGCTGGAGCTGATATTGTCTCTCCAAGTGGGCAAACACAATTTCCGAGGACCCGAGACATGAAAAGAGTAGGGATGAGGCTGCGCTTCCACAACTTCCTGAACGACACCGCTTTTTTCCATTAACACGGCGGCGGCACCGCCTCTTTCTTCTTCTGGAGCCTCGCTTTGTTTTGGGGCTCCTTGCATGGTCTTAGATATGGGTTTAAGGCGGAAAAGGAAGGTTTTTTGTTTCTGGGTTTGAGATGTGTGGAGGGTTTTGATTTGGTATTGGATTCGATGCCTTTAATTAAGGAGGTGATTCGAAACGCCTGGTTTTTGTTGGTCTCCCCCACCCAACGGTCATATTTCTTCTGGGTTTTGAAAGTGAAGTGACCGTTTCGTCCCTGTTCAAATTTTGCAACCCCCTTGAGCGAAGGAATATGCTTTCCATTTTTTTTGTTCTTGCCAATTTCTTTTTCTTCGTTTTAGAAGCAATGCCCCCATGTTTGTCTTTAAACGTACGTCTAAACGTTTTTTTTTTTTTATAGTTAGATCATAAGACGGTAAACTTTAATCATGAATGTAACAGCATAAATATAAAGATATCAATTTATTGTTAATAAGTATACCATTGTTTTTGTACAAGTTGTACAATTTAAATGAACTCGAAGTTTCCTTACCTTGATGTATGGAAACGTACGAAAGAAGTACAATTTTCCCCTTCTTCATTTCTTCAAGTAGAGAAGAGGTAATATGAAAAGCATTTCTTAATGGAGAGTTTTTTACAGTACTTAGATGTTTATCATACACTCATTTACATCTAATTGAATCAAAATTACAATTTAGTTGAACCAAATTTACAATATTAACAATAAAGTTATCACATTTGTTTACACATTTACATATAATTAAACAAAATTACTATATCGACAATAATTTATTCATAAACTTGTAGAAAAATCATAGGTGGAGTAATTACCTCTAATAGAACTAAAATTACCAAAAACAATAACTCTATTTACCACAATGACAACAAAATTATTGTTAAATCTGTAAATGAGTGTACTACATACATACAGGTATCGTAGAATTTCCCTCTTAACGGACAATATATATGAAGGCTATATTGGTCATTTAGTGGGACGTCCCTTCCTGAGGCTTTGGCATTGGTTTGCCAGTTGGATTATGTTATGGGCGGTGGGGCACCGTGGTTAACGAAGTCAAAGGCAATGCTCATTTGGTTTCCTTAGCCTCGAAGTTCAAATTATTAGGAGGAAGGATCAAAAAAAAAAAAAAAAAACTCTGGACTGGTTTAGTGAAATAATTGCAAAAATTTAAGAAGTAATTACTATGGAATGTGAGGATGTTATTTGCAATGGAGGAGCTTTTCCTCAATTTGGAGGGATGTGTGAATGTGCTTTAGCTTGTGGTACATCTGTGCGGAGGAGGTTTTTCCCAATTTTTAGCCCAATACCTTATAAATTGAGGTCGGTGTAATATAACAGAATTTTGGAGACCAACTGAATGATAGGCCTCAAATGGCATGGCAAAGGAACCTTGTAAACTAACAGTTCACACAAAACTATGGCCCTGAGTCTAACTGCTTCTTCTCTATACCCAAACCCTTCTTTCTCTTCTCCTTCTTGTTCTTCTAGTCCTTCTTCATTTCTAAACCCAAAGCACAAACCCCCTCTCAAGCCCTACCCTTATCCATCTTCTTTCAGAACACCTGCTGCTCAGTCTGAGGGAGCTGAGAGTTGGATTAAGGAGGAAGACCCTTCTGCTTCTTCATCTGGTCAGATAATAGGAAATATTGTTCGCTTATCGTCTTTTTAATAGCATATAATGAATTTTATTGTTCTTTAGGATGACTGGCTTCTCTGTATGTTTCTTACAATAGTTTGGAACTTGGTTCAGCAAAGTATGATTCTACAGCTTTACAATAATGTCAAGTGCACTGATGACTATGGCGATCCTTTAAATACTAATAAACTGGAAGTTTGCCTGCAAACCATGAAGTTTTATTTGCCTATGATCAGATGGAATTTTGAATTAGATTGTCTTTCATGGCTTAATAGAAAGAGGCCTTATATATGGCTAAACTCATACGACTAAACACATTACTAATTAACATAATTGAACACTTGAAGCACCCCTTAGGACTAAACTCATACTAGTTAGCATAATGGAACAATTGAAGCAACCCTTGTGCAGCAAGTTGCATATTTTCTCAATTTGGAAGCATCATGGAACTGCATACTGTGCCTGTACTATACAACAGTCGGTACTCATCATCTTCGAACGCTTGCTTTATCTGGTTTGGAATTAATCATTAAAGTCATAGAAGCCTCCAATTTAATCAAAACAGCTTCACCTGATCGTTGTTATATAGCAATGTGATTTAGCATTAACCGTCTATTTAGTACTTCGATATTGTAATGGTTAACAGGTGTTTTAAGTTTTAACCAACTTCTATAGCTTCAACTTTAGATAACTAGATAAGTCAACCTTCGTTCACTTTCCATCAGTAGATGCTGTTTTGGAGTTGATTAGCTGAAATTTAGTGACAAAGATGCTTAGACTAAATTCAGATTATGCTGACTTCACTCTAAACACTTCTGATATGCCTGCTGTTACAGGATCTTCATCGTCTGCTCAAACACGTCTGGATCTTTTGGAGCAACTTACTTCAACTAGCTCATCAGTTGACGGAGGTATGCAAATCCTGTCCATAAATTGAAACAGGCATGTGATATGTGTCTAGAAAATTTGAAGAAACATAATGCTAAGAATTACATATTTGATTAATTACTAGGTTATGAGAGTGATGCTAGCTCCCGAAAACTTACAATCCGTGAGCAACTAGCACAGTTGGTTGGGGATAGAGATGGTGATTTCACAATTCCACTGGGTAAAAAGTTCAAAAAGGTGAGTCCCAAGGTTTTAACTATCTCACAGAAGCGGAATATCAGAAGACAGGCTTACTTAAATGAAGTATCTCAGAGGAATGATTCAACTTTCTTTGCCACCATTGGAGCATTTGTACTTGTTCCACCTCTTGTAATATTAGGAATTGCTATAGCAACAGGCTATGTACAGCTAAGTTTCCTTAATTAATTTGGAGATGCAGTGCTTCATAAGTTCATATATTTCCTCTCTTTCCCTTTTATATTAATTTGGTCTACCAATTGCAGTGGCTTTACTTTCTAGTAAGGTGGTTTGACCTGTTGATAATAACTTTAGTATCATTCATGCACTCTTTCTAAGAGCTCAGGATGTTCTCTCTTACAGCATTGCAGCTTAAAATTGTACTTTATGTAACTGTATCTGGTTTCTGTTAAGTTTGGTTAGCTTCAGCAGTGAGCTGTGCATGAAATCAAAACTATTTCATTTTGGCCAGAGATTCTATATCACTTATAATCTGAAGTATCTTAATAATGAGCTTGACACAGTTAAATTCAACTTTGGTAAGTTCTGCATTGTTTGTGCGGTTAATGAAATCGCAAACTTCAAATACTGGTGTGTTTTCTAGCTCAACGATTCATCTTATTATTCAAGAGATCCCCATCCCAACACCCAATTTTCACCTGCTATGAACACCATCACCAAGTTCCTATTGAACAAAAAAAAAAAAAAAGGACCTAAAGATATATATTCTGTATATAAGAAAAATAGTGAAAAAGGAAAAAGGAGAAATTCCATGTTACTTAAAACAAGTCATTTGGTACTTGCTTTCTTAACAAGACTCTGCCAGGGCAACTTCCTTTTGCTTGTCTCTTGGCAACACTTGGTCTGTGGTGGCCCCTTTTGATTCATTACCCAAACTCACTCCTTGCTTTTGTATATAAACCCATTTGTCTTGGAACAGGTAGAAGAAGGTAATGAAACATACTTCAGCTGTGAAAACTATGGTCCAAATCTTTATACCTTTTGATGTCTTCTCATGGTAGGCTACTAAACCTGTGTATATGTTGAGTACCCCAAGCAGAGATATTGCAGTTCCAAGCATCCAATGCACCAAAAACCACATGCTTCTTCCTTTGGACCCCCTGTAGAAGATAAAAAGAAATTGAAACCAATTAACCTTTTGTATTCCCAGTAAACCTTCAACCTTCAAATGAGGACATGGTGGACATCTGGTAGTTTACCTTTGTGGCCTTACAATGCCAATGAGGGTTTGCAGCCATATCAGACCATATAGGCCAACCCCAAGCCTTTGGTGCTTATTGTTGAAGGAGTTGTCGAAGTTTCGGAAGGACAATACAGCTCCTGCTGTTGAAAGAAGTAGAGAGAGTATCTGTTGCACATAAAGTACCCAAATTACATTCAAGTCATGTGGTAATCAAAACCCAGCACATATAATTTACTTGATGTGATTTGAGATATGGGCAAATGAAGCACCTAACACTATAATTATGTTCCACATTATATACCATCTGCTAAGTTTCAAACAACCAGAAAACAAAAAAAAGAACCAGAAAGCATTGAACTTTCAATGAACCAGGAATTTATAATCATTGTCTTCTCTTGGCCTCTAAGCATAAATGATAATCTCCTTGGATATAAATTCTTTTGATTACTTAATTAGTTTCCAACTAACTAATAAGTAATCATTTCACTTTTAATCTGGCTTCTCCACGTTTGGAGTAAGACTAACAGTGGGGGTATCTAAAACTAATAAACAAGTCTGGAGCATAATTTTATTCATTAACAGTGTCCTTTTCAAGTGAAAGATATCAAAAATTATCAAAATGTAGTGGTTAATGAAACAGGAAATAGATGAACTTGCCTCTGATAAAGCATGAACGTAGAATAGAATTCTGAGTCTTCTTCTACATTGCACTCTGTGCGACATTCTAATGGCCAGTAGTCCTACCGGCATCAAGAACCCCATTGAAGCCCAAAGCAGAAACCCATGAAGCTTAATTTCGAATGATAGTTTGCGACTCATGTGCTACAAAATCATCACCAAGAATCTGAGTAAACACTGAAGCATTTGAACTGTAATGGAAGCATAATAAGAACATAAGAGCTAATTCATACCTTATGAATGTGTTCTTTGTGATTGCTTACACCTTTCACATGTTCATGGGATGAAGTGAAAAGTGGTGAAACAAGAAAAAGAATACAGAAGAAACCCAAGTTGTGCAGAAACCTCATCCTGCTTTCTCTATGAAAATGAAGCACAACCCAACTTCTGGAAGAAGCACTTCTTATGCTGGTGAAGCTTGGATGTCAGTTACAGACCATTATAAGGCTTAGTGCCTCCAGCATTTGGATTGTCAGCACTGCTCAACCACATACAAACTAGCTACCCCACTTGAAAAGATTGAGAGATGTCAAAATGGGAGGATAATAAAGTTGAAGAAAGGTGGTGAAGAATTCTGAGATTAGTATTGGCAGATGCTGTTTCTTTTTGGGTTAAAGAAGGCATAGTGGGATTCTCTAATGTAATAAAGACGGGAATTGCATGGATGGTGATAGTAGCTAGCTGGTCTAAGTAAGAAGACTAGATAGTGAGAAAGTAAAGTGAAGGATAATTGGGATGAATTGATATTTCAACCTTAGTGGGGTTCACTACTACTTTGACAGGCCTTTCGGGTGTATGGAACAGAATGTGGAATTTCAGAGCAAAAAGAATGTCAGGTTTTCAATGCTCAAAGGGAAAAATTGACATTGTGGGTTCACTAGTATACGTTATCTTGTGCTTCCCACTAACCCCTGCGCTCCATACCATTGTTGAACCTAGTATAACATATTTCACCAACCCATTGAAAAAATAACCATTCACACTTAGAAGTATAAGACATTTGTTTTTGAGCATGCATCAAGTATGATACATGTTTATTTGTAGATTCAAATTTGTTTTCTCCACTATGTCAGTTAATTTAGATTGTATGAACTTTTAAACTAGTTTGGGATTTCGGGTGTGGGGTTTCGGACTACACGAAACCCTAAACTCGAATCGATAAATGCGTGCTTGGAAGTCCCCAATCCACTACTTAAAGGACCTAATCAAGAAATGAACATTTGAACAAACTTACACACTAAATAGAATGATCAGTATTCAGTACTAGAGGGATATGGATCATATGAATGATAGTGTAGTATGAGACAGGTGGACGAAGACAGTAGCTACTGACATCTTTTCTATTGTGGGAAATCTAATCGTGATTGCTACACAGAAAAGCTGAATTTGTGGTCCTCTGTTTTCAAGTACTACTGCATTTGATTCTTTGAACTTCATCATCACCATTTGTAACTTCTACTTGTTGTTACATGTTTGACATGGAGTTCTTATTTTTCTTCCTGATAAAAAAAAGGCCTTAATCCTTGGGATTCACCAAACTAGTTAAGGAGAAAAGTGCCTTTGCATTTGTTGCCAAAAAAAAAAAAGTGCCTTTGCTTTATATTATTTACAAGTTTCTGTGGGCTGAGAACTAAAGTAAGATAATCTATATTGTGTTGTAGTATAAATGTATTATATTATAAATGTCTATATCATGTAATAAATACTTAAGTATATAGATAGGTACTTGAGTGTATGAAGACTTGTGTGACATGCTTTATCAAGAGGCAACAAGCATGGCAGATTTCATCATTGTGATTGTTATCATTTTGGTTTTCTCTTTGAGCATTCACACTACAATGTATTCCTATAAATACCCTCTTGTGTGAGATGAATAAACACACTTGAATCTCCATTCTCTCTGAAACAAAACTCTCTCTCTCTCTCTTTGTTATTTTACGTTTATACTCAAACACATTATCAGCACGAAGTTGTTCTAGAATTAGAATCGAAAAATCGACAAGAGAAAGGAAGTCCATCATCAATCGAAGTCATTTTTCCAAACCTACAAAAAACCTTCAAACCCTAGCTCATATCAAAGCCCTTGATTCCAGAAGCCCAGAACCGGCCTCAAAACCGCCAGAACCGCCAAAACCGGCCTGAACCGGCTACCGGAAGTTTTGAGCACCTACCGGACCGCTACCGAGTCTTGCCGAGAGTTGCCGAGTAGCTGCCGAGACCTGTCGACAGCACCGGCTGAGATCTGCCTACAGATCTGCCGACAGATCTGCATGGCAAGTTTCCGACGACTTTTCAAGCTACTTTTTCCGGCATTTTTCCGGTGACTTTTCCGGCGACTTTTCGGACAATTTTCTCGACTTTTTTCAGCAATCCTTCCAATCACCTCCGACAACATTTTCCGGCCAATTTTTACGGCAACACTATTTCAAGGTATTCTTTACTAAAAGTTCCCGTTTTTGAGTTTTTATTCATTTTTCTCCTCTTTCCTTTTTCTCGGGAACTTACAATCAAAAGCGGAATTATAGAAATTCATGCTAAACGAACTAAGAGTGTTCGTAATCAATGAACTAAGAGTGTTCATAATGTTCGGACTAAGAGCGTCCGCAAGCATCAATTTATGACCCTATTAAACATCATTGTTTAGGTCTAATCTAAATATTCTTGGAAATTGATTTCTTGGTAGCATAGCTCGGAAATCTTATTATTTTTCGTGGAAGTTTAAATTCCGAAACTAATATTTTCTTCTTATCTTCAGGATGTCGAATGAACCTAGACTCGATTTTCAAATCCTTGACTCAACAGGTTCGGATTACCATAGCTGGAAAACCGACGTTGAGAACCATCTAACATCGAAAGGGATATTGCCAATTCCATGCACCAGACGCGAGTCTTGTGTTCCCACGAACACCCAAAAAGCATGCACAAGCAATCATCTTGATGCGACGCCATGTGGACAAAGCACTCAGATTAGAGTAC
Source organism: Rosa persica (assembly GCA_025331145.1). Taxonomy (NCBI): domain Eukaryota; kingdom Viridiplantae; phylum Streptophyta; class Magnoliopsida; order Rosales; family Rosaceae; genus Rosa; species Rosa persica. The sequence continues at coordinate 49,481,921 of WFKR01000002.1, forward strand.
ATGTCCATCAAAGATGCAAAAGATCTATGGGGGCGCTAGCAGAGCGCTTTAACAATATCCAAGATTCCCTCCTCCTTGACTTGAAGGTTCAGTGGAACGATGTACGCTTCTCCGACTTCAAGTCTATTGCTGAGTACAATTCAGAAGCTCTTCGCCTCAAAGCCATGTTAAGGTTCTGTCAAAAACCCCTCACAGATGAAGAGCTAATTGAGAAAACTCTCTCCACCTTCCCTGTTGCAGCAATTTTGCTATCAAAGCAATATCGCACTGAATTACGAGGTTCAATGAGCTCATTAATGTTTTGTCAGTAGCTGAAAAGCACGACAACATTCTCGTAAAGAATTATAATTCAAGACCCGTTGGAACCAAGAGATTTCGTGAGGCAAATTATAATGCACCCAACAGAGGGCGCAAGGAGCGTTACCCTAACAATAGGGGACATGAAGGACGAACGGGTCCATATAACCGCCCCAATAAAGAAGAAAACCCTAACTTTAGAGCGGGCACACGTGATGGCAACTCCACACGTAGAAAAGGGAGATATGGTAACACCGGCAGTGGAAATAGCACCATGAGCCGTGGAGGTTGCACCATGCGCCATGGTAGTAGCAGTAACCCTCCTAGAGAATATCCACAACGTGCACAACCTGCACAACCTGCACCTCAAATGAAGGGAGGTAACCACAATGACATGTGTCATCGATGTGGATCAATCGAGCATTGGTTTAAACAATGTCATGCAAGTACCCAACTAGCTGCACGCTACAAAGAGTACAGGGAAGCAAGGGAGCAAGAAGCCAACCTTGCTGAAGATGAAGATGATGAAGATGTCAATCTCACCATTGAGAACTTCAAAGCTGTAAATGAAGAGCACGAGGATGCCACAGACTTTGATTAGAATAATCATTTTTCTATTTTCCAAGAACGGCAAATGTGCCTTAGTCAATAAATAACAATTGTATTAACTCATTCTCATGTGGCGTACCCAATGAAATATGATGTCTAGGAAAGTAATTGAGATCGGGGTATTTAAGCGAGCTTCACTCCACCAACATCTCTCTACTTTCCTGGTCATATTTTATTGGAATTATCAAACGGATTGAGTGACAACAATTTGTCTAAAGTTTGATTTTATTTTGGAATAGACTTATGAAAAACTTTGATGCAATCATTGGCTATTTTCCCTATTAATAAAGTATCGTATTATCATTCAATGTCATGGACATGTGTTAATATTCCGAACTTTATCCTTTTTCAGTATATTTTCCGGAGAATTGGAATGCATTCTCGATAGTGGCACCACACATACTATATTGCGACATAGGCAATTATTTTTATGGATGAGGCCTAGTCGATCTTCAGTAACTACGATGGCAGGACCATCACAATTGATTCATGGTCGAGGACCAGCTCAATTTTTGTTGCCAAATGTCACAAATATTAATATCGCCGAAGCTCTATATGCTCCAAGGACTGGAAGAACCCTATTAAGCTTTAAAGACATAAGAGCCAATGATTTTCATGTGGAAACAAATTGTGAGAATGGACAAGAGTTTCTTTGCATCACCTCTAATAACTACGGAAAAACACGAGTATTAGAGAAACTTATGTGTCGCTCTAGTGGATTGTAAGCAACCACTATTAGAGTCATTGAATCCAATCATGTCATGAATGAAAATTTATGGGATCCTGACACATACAAGCTTTGGCACGACCGTTTGGGACATCCAGGTCGTGATATGATGCTCTGTATATTAAAAACTTCACACGGACATCAATTCTTCAAAACGAAAAGAAGTACGAACCAAAGATTGGTCCAAAGAGTTACTTCTAAAGCATATCATTTGTTTTGTAAAGCTTGCTCTTTAGCAAAGGTAGGATCGAGACTATCCTATGCAAAGGACACTAAAGAAAATATACCATTCTTACAAAGAATACAAGGTGATATTTGTGGACCTATCCAATCAACTTGCGGACCATTTAGATATTTTATGGTGTTGGTTGATGCATCAACACGTTGGTCACATGTCATGCTCTTATCCACAAGAAATGCTGCATTTGCTAAACTCCTAGCACAAATCATTAAGTTAAGGCTCACCACCCTGATCATCCTATCAAGTCAATTCATCTTGACAATGCTGGAGAGTTTACATAAAAAACTTTTGATGATTATTGCATGTCCATTGGGATTGAGGTTGAACACCATGTCCCTCATGTACACACCCAAAATGGTCTCGCAGAAGCTGCCATTAAAAGACTTCAAATGGTTGTTAGGGCATTGGTTATGCGCACCAATCTCCCTATTTCTGTTTGGGGATATGCAATATTGCATGCAGCTGTGCTTATTCTTCTGGGACCCACTGCCACCAAACAATTTTCTGCCTCCCAGATGGTGACTGGGTATGAGCCTGATGTCTCACACTTACGCATATTTTGGTGTGCAGTCTATGTGCCAATTGCGCTGTCAAAGCGCACCAAAATGGGTCCTCAAAGACGCTTAGGCCTTTATGTTGGATATGACTCTCCAACCATTATCCGCTACATAGAACCCTTGATAGGTGATCTATTTACCGCTAGATTTACGGATTTTCACTTTGATGAGACAGTCTTCTCGTCATTAGGGGGAGACATGACACTAATGTTCAACAGAAAAGACAGGAATTGTCGTGGTCTGTCCCCACTTTGTCTCATCTTGATCCCCGAACCACACAGTCTGAAATAGAAGTGCGGAGGATTCTCAATCTTCATAACGTAGCAGAATCGATGCCTGATGCATTTTTTGATATCGCTAAAGTGACAAAATCACACATACCTGCTGCAAACGTACCTGCAAGGATTGATGTAGCTAAAATTAAAGGACATGACGTCCCCTATATGGGTGATGCAGTGGCTAGACCCACGGCTCCTGCCAGGAAGCGCGGGAGGCCCATAGGTTCGATGAATTCTAGCCCAAGAAAAAAAAGCGAGTTTGACACAAAATAATCCATTAATCATCTATACAAATAATCCATCTCATGAAAATATCCGGATTATGGTTATGTCCAAGAGGCACCTTTGGGGGACGCTCCAATGGCAGAACCAATTCCAGAGAATAGAGAGATCTCCATGAATTACACTAGTATACATTTAATGATGGACAGAAATTCTATGGCTATTGATGATGCATTTGCATATCATATTGCAAAATGAATTATAGAATACGATGATATCGAACCTCGCTCCGTTGAAGAATGTCAACGAAAAGCAGATTGGCCCAAATGGAAAGATGCGATCCAGACTGAATTGGATTCACTAACAAAGAGACAGGTATTTGAGTCTATAACATTGACACCACCAATTATAAAACCTGTTGGTCATAAATGGGTCTTTATTAGAAAGCATAATGAGAAAAATGAGGTTGTTAGATACAAAGCCCGCCTTGTGGCGCAAGGTTTCTCACAACGCCCTGGAATCGACTATGATGGGACATATTCTCCCATAATGGACGTTATAACGTTCCGCTACCTTATCAGTTTGGTAGTTTCCGAAAAACTTGACATGTAGCTCATGGATGTGGTTACAGCATATCTCTATGAGGATCTAGATTCAGAGATATATACAAAGGTTCCAGATGGACTTCAATTACCCAAATCAAGTGGCTCTAAACCACGGAGCGCGTTTTCAATAAGATTAAGACGCTCACTATATGGATTGAAACAATCCAGACGGATGTGGTATAACCGTCTAAGTGACTACTTGATTGGGAAGGGATATGTTAACAATGAAATATGCCCTTGCGTGTTCATTAAAAGGACAAGATCCGGATTTACAATTGTAGCAGTTTATGTCGATGACATGAATCTAATTGGAACTCTAGATGAGTTAAAAGAAACTGCTAAATATTTGAAATCCGAATTTGAGATGAAAGATCTTGGGAAAACACGGTTTTGTCTCGGAATAGAACTCGAGCACCGTAATGATGGGATTATGATCCATCAGTCAGCATATACTCAAAAGTTACTAAGGCGCTTTAATGAAGATAAAGCAAAGCCTGTGAGTACTCCCATGATCAGCCGTAGTCTTGAGTCCAGGAAAGATCTGTTTCGTCCAAAGATGAGGACGAAGATTTATTAGAGGCTGAAATACCATATTTAAGTGCAATAGACGCATTATTGTATTTAGTCCAATGCACAAGACCGGATATCTCATTCGTAGTAAACTTGTTAGCTCGACATAGTTCTGCGCCAACACTCTGCCATTGGATTGGTATAAAGACAATCTTTTGATACCTGAAAGATACGATTGATATGGGCTTGTTTTATCCCTACAGAGAGAAAAGAAATGTAAACGCTGGCAACACTATCCATAGTGACTGACGTTCTCCTCCTCCCCTCCATCAAAATGATAATGATGTTTTGATGGGCTTTGCTGATGCAGGGTATCTCTCTAACCCTCACAAAGGTCGCTTCCAAACAGGTTATGTCTTTACCATAGGAAGCACCGTGATATCTTGGAGATCTACAAAACAGACCATTGTTGCTACTTCCTCAAATCATGCAGAGATTATTGCCCTACATGAAGCCGTGCGTGAGTGTATATGGCTAAGGTCTGTAAATACATTCGAGGAAATTGTGGTTTGAAATTTACCACAAATGAACCTACATGCATTTACGAGGATAATGCAACTTGTATTGAGCAAATGAAATTAGGTTTCATCAAAGGCGACAATACCAAGCATATATCGCCGAAATTCTTCTACAGTCAGCAATAACAAACACTTCTGAATATTGAAGTAAATCAAATCCGATCAGAAGATAATGTAGCTGACTTATTTACTAAGTCATTACCAAAATCCCCTTTCGAGAAACATGTAAAGAGCATCGGATTGAGAAGGATATCCGAACTCCCACGATCTTCAAGGGGAACCTAAATTAGGGGGAGTATCCAGAAACATACTCCACACTCAACGCGCGTTGTGCTCTTTTTCCCTTTCGACCAAGGTTGTTTTTTCCCACAGGGTTTTATTACTTAGCAAGGTTTTTAACGAGGCAACTTCGAAGCGCACCACCAACACAATATTATTGACATGAAATATCGAAGAGGGAGTGTTGTAGTATAAATGTATTATACTATAAATGTCTATATCATGTAATAAATATTTAAGTGTATAGATAAGTACTTGAGTGTATGAAGACTTGTGTGACATGCTTTACCAAGAGACAACAAGCATGACAGATTTCATTATTGTGGTTGTTATCATTTTGGTTTTCTCTTTGAGCATTCACACTACAATGTATTCCTATAAATACTCTCTTGTGTGAGATAAATAAACACACTTCGAATCTCCATTCTCTCTAAAACAAAACTCTCTCTCTCTTTGTTATTTTACGTTTATACTCAAACATATTGCAAATTGTTTTTTCATCTTTGAAATTAGAACTCAAAACAAGAAAGTTTACTGTACGATTAGCCTCTTGCTGTGGTCATTATAACAGTTTCAGTTCTGCTTATGGAGCTGATTAATAAATAGCAGTAATCAAGAGATTACAACAACCTAATCTTTTATATGAGATACCTAAGTCTTCAAGAAAACAAGTACCAAGTTAGGACCGAAAACGGAAATGTATATTCAATGATGTGCTTCTCTTTATAATCATAATCATTTTACCGAACAACACATGATGAATAGTTGTAAGAAATACGGGGCTTATAATCTGGTCCAATGCCAGTTAGTTTGGATTTATGGTGAGTTATGGTGATTTTGTATCAGAACATCTTATTAAGCTAATTAGGAGGTCATTATCCTATATGAGATGTACGTAACAAGAAGTATGATGAGGAATGTTGTTCTGTTATCATCACATACTAAAAGGGGATATGTATGTCTTCTAGATTTATTACAATATCACATGAAATCAATCATAAAAGTTCCTAATGCTGTTGGTATGTCACATTTTAACTTAAAAAGCACTGCCCACTTAGAATCACGAGATGACCTCGAAAGGAAATCATCAATGTTTCAAGCAATAATACCTCATATAGTTACAAAGTAGAATCAAACACGACAAGAGCCTCTTATTATGACATACTTAATTTATTAGGACACTACCAAAGATCTTAATTAGACTCATAAGAGAACTTTGAAGGATAACCAAGTAGTGCCTTCATAAAAGTATTTCTTGATTAGAACTCCCAACAACCTCTAATTCCATCATTTAACTCTTATGTCTACTTTTTCAACTTTTTGAATTTTGAAAATTTTATTCTGATACTTTCATAATGTTTGCAAACAAGTTCAAATTGCAATTTCCGTTAATTTGATAAACAAGAAACTGAAGCCACATAATAACCATCACGGATTAGTAAAAGTATTTCTTGATTAGAACTCCCAACAACCTCTAATTCCATCATTTGACTCTCATAATGTCTATCTTTTTCACTTTTGTCCACATTAGTTGAATTGTGAAATTTATTCCAATACTGTTATAATGGTTGCAAATAAATTCAAATTGTACTTCCCGTTAATTTGATAAACCAAAAACCGAAGCTTCATAACAACTATCACGGATTAAGGGAGTTATGATTTTTTGACCTAATTGCAAACATTACTATAGCAACAGTGTCAAAATTACGAAAAATGGAAATAGACCGCAGTGAAGTCAAAATTTGGTCAATTTACAAGGACCAAAATGTCAGTTAGCCATCTTATTGGGCTGCAGAGACACGGCCCATTTTGTAGCTCCAAAATTCTCTTGGGCCTGACTTACGCGGTAAATTCTCAGTTTAATCCTATACGAACTTTTACCATCCAAAAGAAAAACAAAAACACAACTATTTTCTTCTCCCTTTTGCCTTTTTGCTTCGTCGACTGAGCTCTGAAACTGATCGGATTCTCTCTGCAATGGCGAACGTCTCGGTCGCCGCGGAGTGGCAACTCCTCTATAACCGATACTACCGTAAGCCCGAGGTCTACCGCATGACGTGGAGCCACGTGGACCTCAGCCGCAACAAGGTCGCCTGCGCCCCCTTCGGCGGCCCCATCGCCGTCATCCGCGACGACTCCAAGATCGTCCAGCTCCGCGGCGAGTCCGCCCAGCGCAAGCTCCGCATCTTCAATTCCTCGGGGCTATTACTCGGCGAGACCATCTGGAAACACCCCGGCGGCCGATTGATCGGCATGGCCTGGACCGACGACCAAACACTAGTCTGCCTCGTCCAGGATGGCACCGTCTTCCGCTACAACATCCACGCCGAGATCGTCGAGCCGAGCATCTCCATGGGCAAGGAGTGCTTCGAGCGCAACGTCGTCGACTGCGTCTTCTGGGGGAACGGCGTCGTTTGCATCACCGAGTCGAATCAGCTCTTTTGCATATCGGATTTCCAAAACCCGAACCCGGTCCAGCTCGCCGATCCGGGGATCGAGGACCCGCCGCTTTGTATGGCCGTGATCGAGCCGCAGTACACCATGTCCGGCAACGTAGAGGTTCTGCTTGGGATTTCGGAGCCTTGGGTTTTGGCCGTGGAGGAAGACGGCGTGCAGCAGTTAGGGGTTGACGTCCTACGTGGACCGCTGCAGAAGATGGCGGTTTCTCGCGACGGTCAGTGGCTCGCTTCCTTCACTCACGACGGTCGTTTATTGGTCATGACTTCGAATCTCAATGAAATCCTAATTGAGCAGGAATGCGAGGTTAGATTCTACTCAATCTTCAATTATGTCAAATTAACACATCTAATTACTTTAATTTAGGTTTTGTTATAGCATCTTAGGGCATAAGTTTGATATCTTTATAAGGATGAACTCGTTTCGCAGCAACATTAAGCTTATATGTTACTTGCAGTGTAATTTATAGGGCGTGTTAATTATAGCATTGTAGCAGTAGCTTATAATGTGTACGTATATATTGTACAATGCAGTCGGCGCTTCCTCCGGAACAGCTAGCGTGGTGTGGAATGGACACGGTGTTGTTGTATTGGGATGATATACTGTTAATGATGGGTCCTCGAGGGGATCCGGTGCGGTACTTTTATGACGAACCAGTTATTCTCATTCCCGAGTGTGATGGAGTGAGGATATTGTCTAACTCCAGCATGGAATTTCTTCAACGAGTACCTGATTCTACTGAATCCATCTTTAAGATTGGAAGTACGTCGCCTGCAGCTTTGTTGTTCGATGCTTTGGATCATTTTGACAGACGAAGTGCTAAGGTAGGGTTCTCTTTTCTTGTTTATGGAAACAGTTAGTCTCCACGAAGTTATTGTCACAAAAGGTCTGATTTCATGTTTTCAACAGGCAGATGAGAATTTGCGACTAATACGTGCATCCTTGTCAGAGGCTGTTGAAGCATGTATTGATGCTGCCGGTCATGAATTTGATCTCTCACGTCAACAAACACTGCTAAGAGCTGCAAGCTATGGTCAAGCCTTTTGCAGGTTAGTTTTGCGTGATATTGCAGTAGAATATGATCATTCTGATATTTTTTGTTTTATCCTTCCTTTATTTGCTCCAGCATGAGTGCTTAGGGCTGTGTGGGGTTCAAATGGTTGCGGGTTTTGTTTTCTGAGTTTTAATCAGACTAAGGTGCTGTTGATATTCTAATTAATTTCCAAGCCCTGATAAAGTGGAGGTCTTGCTATTAATTGCTATCTCATTGACATTGTGCTTCATTGCTATCTGGTTTCATTAGAACCTGGAACCTAGTTATAGTTACCGAGTGAAACTCTTGCTATCTTTGTCTACAAAATAATGGAAGAAACTTGATTTCCAAGTTTTCTGCTAAGTAGGAGTGCCAAAACCGATAGGTTTTTCTCAGCTGCGTAAGTATTTGGAATTTAAGCTTCTGATGAGTTCATATTTCATAAAATTAAGGTCTTTTGGCACAATATGATTTCTATAATCTCCTTTTTACCATACTCCGCTCACTGAATGTTCACAGTTGATAGTCCTTTTAATATCAATGATCCATGATCTATCCATAGGTAAATCTCCTTCAATCTCTATTAGCTGCATAGTTCTTAGTACATTATTTCTGATTTTTCGCTCTCGGTAATGATATCCAGTTGGCTTTGGCAGCAATTTTCAACGTGATCATATTCAAGAGATGTGTAAAACTTTGCGAGTATTAAATGCTGTGCGGCATCCTGATGTTGGAATGCCTCTTAGTATTCAACAATACAAGGTTTTTAAAGCTGGACTCTTGTAATTTTTTATATGCAATGCTGAATACTCGTGTTATTTCTTCTAATAATACCGAATATGGTTGTTGCCTTCAGGTGCTTACACCATCTGTTCTGATCGGTCGTTTGATTAATTCCTACAAGCATCTTCTTGCACTACGGATATCAGAATACCTTGGAATGAATCAAGTAAGTTTACTCTTTTCCATTTACATAGCTTATCTTTGGTTTGCTCCTGTTTTTAAAGGATCAAAAATCAGACCATAGTGGCCAACAATACAGAAAAATGAAATTTTAGAATGATGTACTATTATGCATATGTATGTTTGTTCTTGTAATATAAACTAGGTTACTTCGGAAAGCTCTATAGTTTCTGCTTTCTTAAAAATTAGAATTAATCGCATGCTGCAACTCATCTCTTCTCTTAATGTTTACAGGAAATGGTGATAATGCACTGGACATGTTCGAAGATAACAGCTTCCCTGGCAATTCCTGATGCTACTCTTCTTGAAATCTTACTTGATAAGGTTGTGTGATTATCTCCATTCATTACTATGTTGTGTGTTCTCCTTCTACACCTGCAAACAAACCCATCTTAAATCATTCTGTTATATTTTTCAGTTGAAACTATGCAAAGGAATATCTTATGCAGCGGTTGCTGCTCATGCAGATAAGAATGGCCGCCGGAAGTTAGCCGCTATGCTTGTTGAACATGAACCGCGGTCCTCCAAACAGGTCTTATTTTTATCTATCTATTCATTTATTTATTAAGATATTATTACCTTGTTTCTTATATATTATCCCCTGAGAGCTAAACATGAGCTGACAACTTGTATTATGAAAATGTGAAAGAAGTCTGTTATCTTGATTCTGATTCTTTGACTTCAGGTTCCTCTTTTGTTGAGCATAGGAGAAGAAGATACAGCTTTAACAAAGGCAATTGAAAGTGGTGATACAGACCTTGTTTATCTTGTTCTGTTTCATATCTGGCAAAAGGTAATATGTATAGAAACTCAACATGTACTCCAATTTTTCTGTTACAAGTTTCCATATATTGGATTAAGATTAACTATTCGGAGAACAAACAAATTGCTTTATTATGCAGAGAGAACCTTTGGCATTTTTCAAAATGTTACACCCGAAACCCCTGGCGCGCGATTTGTTTGTGATTTATGCACGGTAGGTAGACACTAGCCTGATATATTCTTAAGTTGCATTTGTTTGTATTAGTCTATATTTTTCACATGCATCATGTGCTTTTGTCTGTTTCAGGTGCTATAAACATGAATTTTTGAAGGACTTCTTCCTATCGGCTGGACAACTTCAGGTAGGTTTCAGTTGGCTCTTGGTTTTACATGCATACATTGCATGCATGCATGTATATGGACAATATATACATTCTTTTAGGAAGACAAAAGAAAGCATAAAGAAAACATGATGCATGGTATATAAATGCAATTATACTTTCATATTAAGAGTAGGAAACCATAAGTTGGTCATCTACTGAAAATGGAAATTTTTCTTATTAATCCTATTAGATTTTCAGTCATCTCATATATGGAGAAGGCTTTAGCATAAAGTGAAGTGCAATTTTCCATGGAGCAACCATTCCCTTCTTCTTCCACTCTTCTATTAAGAGTTTTTTTTTAACTTTCCAACAGTGCTGACCAGTGCTGAACTAGTAGACATGCCTGTTACTTTCAATTGTACAGGGGCTTGATGCGAAATGGTTTGGGGTTTGCGAAATGGTTTGGGGTTTCACATATATTTTACTAGTCCCCACAATTCATTGCTATCATCAAACAGTAATCCAATGATCAAGTTCCTGAATACCTATTAACATCTTTTATGGAAACTCATGTGTTGTAGGAGGTGGCTTTCCTTGTGTGGAAAGAATCTTGGGAACTCGGGAAAAATCCAATGGCAAGCAGAGGATCTCCCCTGCATGGTCCGCGCATTAAACTAATTGAGCAGGCCAAGAATCTCTTCGGAGGAGCTAGTAAGGATAAGGAATCCAATAGTCTCTTTGGAGAAACTAATAAGGATAAGGACTTTACCTTTGAATTAAAGGCTGCTGAAGAACATGCAAAATTGTTGAGGTTAGATTTGACTACATTTGGTGAGCTGCACTGTTAATTGAATGAAATTTCTGAGACATGCCATTCGTTTTGTAAAATAGGCTTTCATGGAATAGCATGTTATGGTGGTAGATAACAATATTGTTACAAATAACAATTGGTTCTAACTTCCTAGCAATCATAAGTGTCTGATGCTGTTGATGGGTCAGATTAGATGTTTTTCTATTTTTAATTTACAGTGATAATTAGTCTGTTACACATTCCCACATATAAGACGTAAAAAGCTCATACATTGGTTTTCTGAATACATTCTTTCTCAACAGAATGCAACACGATCTAGAAGTGTCAACAAAGCAGGCTATTTTTGTTGATTCTAGTATCAGCGATACAATCCGAACTTGTATTGTGCTGGGAAATCATAAAGCAGCAATGAAAGTGAAAACTGAATTTAAGGTCTGTGAAGTTACACTCATCCTACCAGGACTGAGGCTTGTGGCTTCTTCCAAACCTTTTTTCGCTTGTGCCTTTTGCATCAGCTTTGATATAGCCATTGATTGCTCTAATGGGCACTTGTCTTAGGTTTCTGAGAAGAGATGGTATTGGCTGAAAGTTTTTGCTCTGGCTACAGTCAGAGATTGGGATACCCTGGAGAAATTTTCAAAAGAAAAGAGACCACCAATCGGTAAGGCCTTTGTTTAATTATGGTTAGCAGTGACATTTCCGTTATAGATGGAAAATAAGTAGATACCTGGTTTGCATTCAGACATTACTTTCTGTTCTTTTCGGGGACAGCTTTAGCAGGCTTGCAGTCGTACTGAGTAGATACCTGGTTTGTGTTCTCTTCTGATAGGCTACAGGCCATTTGTTGAGGCATGCATTGAAGCAGATGAAAGAGGGGAAGCTTTGAAATATATCCCAAAACTCACGGATCCTCGAGAAAGAGCGGAGGTAACTTAGACTTTCAGATATACAGTCATATTATTGCTGTTGTGCTTGTGCTGCTTGCATTCATTTTGTTCTATCAAAATATCTTTTATACATTGGTAATAGTAGCTTTGCTGCCATGAATGTCTGGTGCCATGCTAATTACCAGAGGTTCAAATCTTCTTAGCACTTGACAACCCTTAGATTAACTTAAATCTTAAATTATTGTAGTCTTATGGTCGGATTGGCATGGCCAAGGAAGCTGCTGATGCTGCCTCCCAGGCAAAAGATGGGGAATTGCTTGGTCGACTAAGATTGACGTTTTCACAAAATCCTGCAGCTTCATCAATCTTTGATACCCTTCGAGATCGATTGGGCGTTTCATAGTTTTTCTTTCTCCATATTTTTTTCTTTCTTTTTTTAATCCTTGTTTTTTTTTTTTACTGTGCATTTGTGTCCATATTTTGTGATACATTGTTCATGGCAGACTGAATGTAAAGGAAATACAGATGAGTAGATGTTTTTCATATGAGTAAGGTATTTTGACAAAGTTTGCTGCTGCAAAAGCCATTCACGAAAACTGGGTGTCTTGGTTGCTTAAGCCTTCTCTTATCGGATGTGGTTAGTTATAACTAGTAAAAGTTTCTGTTCGAAAGGGGAAATAGCTTTGACAATTTAAATTTAACCTCAAGCCTCCAATATGGAGATCATGTACCATTTTATTACATTAACGTCATGATATAAAGGTCGTACTTTAACTCTTTAAGCTTACAATGGAAACATTGTGAACCTTAAATCTTTTAAAGGACAAGCATATTCAATCATGAAAATCAGCCTGGAGTAACCTCACTAATGATCACAAACGGTATATGACTTTATCCAGTCGCCTTCAATTCAAGGATGGATAGGGTGAATTCTCATATTTGCCATCCCACCTGCAATTTGTTAAAAAGAAACATATGACTCTTATTTTCTTGTGCATAATCAGCACGCAAATTTGTACTGGGGAAATCATGAGGCTGCTGTAACCTGGATTTTTCATTTTCTTGAATCTTGAGCTCCAAATCTTCTGCAAACGGCTCAAAAACGAGGTCTATCTTCTCATTGTCCACCTTGTCAAGGGTGGGTGGATTCCACTATAGCCATGCAACATTTAGAGATTTAACAAAATGGAAAGGAAAAGGAGAACAAGACGACACAACAAGAACAACCCGTGAGATCCATGACAGTCATCATTTGGGGAGGGAAAGGTTACCTTAGGAGCGTTATCTTTGTCTATAGTGAGAGCCCTAATACCCTGTTCATCAAAATAGTATATCATTACACTTCAGAAGTAGGAAGAAAAAATTGGATTTAAAAAATGGGAATGTCTATAGATTATACAATAATTACCTCATATACATCCTCGGATATGGTGCTTCTTAGTATATTGATTGTGAGTCGAAATTCCTTCTTCAGAGCTTCAGCCAATGTTTGCTTCCTTCCTTCGCGAATCTGGAGAATAAAAAGGGGAAGAAATTTTGCATAATTTGGTGAGACAAAGACCCTAGTTGTTGATGGCTTCTTGAATTGAGTCTTTTTAAGTGTACAATATCATATACAGTTCAGGCTTCCATTAACTAAACCCTTGACTAGCAAACCATCATCATGGCCACTTCCTCTAAACAGTGGGACTTGAAACAAAAATATGCACCTGATCAAACTGTAAGAAACCATACCGATCTTAGTGTTATTCTCAATCCTGTGGGAGATGATCTTTTCAAGCCCTTAAGAACAGGAACTATCCATCCATTTCCTTCTTTCTTTGCCTCAACTTCCTATAAAACAATCCCACATTTATAGAAGTTGTATGTGAGTGAGTAAATACCTGATTATGCGTTTCTATGATGAAAATCTTCAGCAATTTGTTAAATCAGAAATAGGGAAAAGGAACTTACAAATGAGTTTATAATCTCTGCCACAGTGTCCTTGGAGAAGCACTCATCAATTATCGACTGCCTGGAAGGTAAGGAATATGATATACAAAGTTCAGTCTTGATCAAATTGGAGTTGGCAATAAAACATCATTAACTGAGATTTATTACTTGTTTAAGACACTTTCTTCATCAGGCTGAACTTTCACAGAGAACTCTTCAATTGCAGCCTTCACTGCATTAGCATCTCCTGAGTTTAAGCTTATCAAACGCTTCTCTAGATCAGACAGTTTCTGATTTACAAAAAAAAAAAAAAAGGTTTTCATTTTGAAGTAAATATCTTATAACAATGAACTCAAAATCAAAGTGTTTAATGTTTCTTTTAGAGTTCAGATTAGTTCTATGAACAGGATATTAAGATTCCAAGACACCAATGGGAATAACAAAGAGTGAGAAAATCACCTCAAGTGGGACAAAATGTGTTGCCAATCCAGCTGCAACCAATTCCTTACCATTAAGTCTTGCTCCAGTCAAGGCCAAGAATTCACCTGCACATCCACAAGTTACCATTCAGTCTTTCTTCTGTTAAGGCCAAGAAAAATAATTTTCCTTTATATTGCCCATGTTTACCAAGATGCCCGGGAAGATGGGAATGCATATATGAGAAACCACAATCAGTATGAAAGCCAATGCTCGCCTCTGGAGTGGAAAAAACCTATTAAAGCATTCATGCAATGTACCACAAAAAGACTTGATGTCACTATACAGAACTAGATATCAAGGCTGTAAGAAACAAAGAGACTAGAATTGTACTCACAGTTTTTTCTGTGACTACAGAAAACTTCATTGGAACCATTAGAGAAGCACCTCCTCCCATAGAAATTCCATGGACCAGAGCAACCTATTGATATCAACATCAATTCTTGAGTGATACCTTCAATAATAACATAAACTGCAGGGGACACTATTACCCTCTTAATTATGAATCCGAGAAAGATAGAATCAGATTTTGCAAAGCATTACCTGGGTTTTCTTATAAGTATGAATGTGGTGGCAAAGCCAATACATTCGGTAGACTACTTCAAGACATGAATCCTCTGTCAAAGACCCAAAAGCAACTGATGAGTAACTTCACTTTCTATATACATTTCAGATAATGCAATGTCTACAAGTACAACGTAAATTTTTTCCAGGAAAGTGTTTACTTGATTTCCTGCCATCATAAAACATTTTCAAGTCCCCACCGGCTGAAAAAGCTCGGCCTGATCCCTATACAACAACAGTGTGGAATTATAATTGAAATGCTTGAAACAAATTACACAATGACAGTTGAAGCAAGAAAACTAATGGCAGTCCAGGATTTTAGGGAGCATTAGACTAACCTTGATGATTACAAGCTCAGCCTTATCGTCTTTTTCCCACTTTTCCAAGTGTTCAGCTAGCAAAGAAACCTGAACACAGTAAGAAAGAGAAAAAATGATGTCAATAAATCATACTAAACTGCAACAATCTGGAAATCGACGTTGTTAGTCCTACCATATTTGATGAGATGACATTCAATTGATGAGGTCTGTTCAATGTGATCAACCGTACATGGTCTATTTCTTCTCCAAGAAGAACCTAAAAGATTATTCATACAAACACCCATGTAATGATCAACTGACACTTATTATCTTCAGGAATAAAACACCAATGAAAAATTCATGCAACCCCAGAAATGCAGAAGGAAGTTGATTACCGGTTCATCTGAAGTTGCAACTTCATGTGCCATTTTGATGATTAATTAATTTGTGGGTTTGAATCCAACAAACTGCACAAACAAATAAACCCAATGACAGACAGGCCAATAAGGAAGAGATGAGTTGCTTGATCAATGAACTCTCTACTATATACTCCAACTACAGGACCAACTTCCCAGAAAAGTAATTGATCAAGAAAGATAAATACTCTAAAGAAGCTGAAACTGAAACATACTTGAGAGACTAAAAAGATAAGAACTTACATCGGCTGTGGAGCTTTTTCAAGAAAAATGCAGCGAACAAAGTGCGTTTGTGAAGAAGTTAGGGTCGGGTTGTTGTCTGCTTGATCATTGCTTTGGTAGAGTGCCATCGCATTCAAATACATGAAAGTTTTCATCTGCCTACCACCTCCAACCACACCCATGAATCATGATTTTGAAAATGTGGTTTTGAGTGTTAAAGTAGTTAGGGGTGTGATTGCCACCAACCCCCATCCTCCTATAAAGGTTTCCTATTTTTAAGTTGACCAGTGTAAAGATTAAATTTTGGCTTTAGCTCTTTGGGTCTTTCTAAATTGTGAATTTGTGATGCCCTCTCAAAGGTTCAAAATTTTATTTTGTTCTTACCCTTTTATGTTTTGTTCAACCAAATCCAATTCTAGAAAGAATGCTTTCCTGTGAATAACTACTTCGGCGAAAGGTTTTCCCAACTCATTTGCATTAGATTAAGCATTAGCAAGTCAAATTACAAGTGCTAACAGATCAAATGGAGCCACTCATCACATGAAATGAAGAATCATCAACAAATCACTGTTCTAAACCAGACGTTGAGGAAGAAGAAATGAACAGAAAAGATAAACATGCATACTCTGAAATTTGATCATAAAACAAAATACCAAGCTCATTAAATTTAATATCTTATAAAACCACATAATTTTCAAAACTGAAACACTCTAGATAATGGATGACAGAAAATAGATGTTCATACTCCCAACAAACAAAAGTTCGGAAATATTTGGATCATTCCTAGGTTCATCAGCATACGAGGTAGCAGGATTACATAAAGATGTTGGGCCTGGATGCCTTGTAAGTTGTCTTGAGCTTCCTAGATGGGGGCCTAACCTTCCTGAGCACCAATGGGAACTTGATCTTGGAGTTATGGAACTGCTTGGTGCTCTCCCTCTTGCAGAGTTTTGCTGGGATAGTTGCTGTCTTGATGATCTGGATGCACGGAGACCTCACCCTGTGACGAGATGCCATCTCAGTGTACATGTCTTCTACAGCACCATTCAGAGTTGTATTTCTGTACTCCTTGTACATGTTGTGATAACCAGTCCTACTCTGGTATCGCAGCCAAATACCATAGTTGTTGATTGTAGTTGGATTTTTCTCAAAAATCTGCAGGCAGAAACCCAATATCAGAATTATTCTTTTAACAACTACTGTAAGATGGCAATATGTTTGTCCATCAAGAATACTACAGAAAAGCACAACATCTAATTACAAGCAAATCTCCATTGACACACCAGGTCCTTAAACTAGAAGTGGATAATCCAATTTGAGAAGCAATACAATCGAGTTTGATGCCTGATATATAAATAGACAAAAGCATAAAAGTAAAATCAAAGATCAAAGATCATAACCAACCAGGACCTGAACTTTTATCATTAAATAACCGAACAATCTAATTTTATTTTTTTTCAGTCTGAATTTGAGCTCAGATATCTGTGGATAAAGCCTATTCCCAGACCACAAAAGGTCTCATAATGAGCTGGGATTCACATATATCATCATTGCAGTAACTAATAGACACAATTATAAAATAAGCCAGCCTTCATTTCAGTTCTTAAGCAAGTACAAACCTTAAATTTTTATCAAAGAATAATCAAACATGACTGTTTCTGCAGTTTGAAACTAGGCTCAGATATATGTGGATAAAGTCTATTCCAAGACCACAACAGGTCTCATAATGAGCTGGGATACACATCTATCATCATTGCAACAACATAAGAATAAACATAACTATACAGTGGACTCACAAAGTCTCACACCCAATTCGGTTCTTTGTAAGCATTAACCAAACCCTAAACTATCATCATAAAAACTATAACCATAACTTTGTTGTTCAATCTGAATCTGGGCTCAGATATATGTGGATAAAGTCTATTCCCAGACCACAAAAGGTCTCATAATGAGCTGGGATTCACATCTATCATCATTGCAATAACAAACGAGCAGCGCAGTTCTTGGCAAGCATAAACTAAACCCAATTTTAAGTTCAAACATGGAACAAATTTAAGAAGCCAGCCCACAATCGGTTAAATAACGGACTCATGTGACCTCAAAGATAAAGCCCTATATCGACAGAAATGTAAGATAAATACCTCATTGATGGCCAAGATTTGTCCATTGCTCTTCTTCACCTTCTTCAACTTCCTCAAAAAGTACCTAATCAAGATATCCAAACAACCAAAAGAACCCACGACAAAATAAGATCCCAAAACACACAATCCCAGATTAAAAGAAGTGATCAATATTACAAGCAACTTCACCATGATAAACAGAAAGTATAAAACTTTACGATTCAAAGTTGCAGTGTCAAGTGCTGGCTCAAAGTTTCAATCTTTAAGGAATCAAACGCTTACCAGAACTTGGATTTGGCACGGACCTCATTGGTGTGCCAGAGCTTCATGCGGAAGATCTTGGGATGCTCATCCTTCTCAGTTGGGAGAGCTCTCCCCACCACCTGGTACTGATGATACTGTTTCCACAAAAACCCAACATTCAAAAACCCAAAAAAGCTTAAGACTTTGAAAGCAAAATCACAGAAAGATGCATGGAAAAAACGATGAAATGGAAGATTAGGCATGTAAAAGCGTTGCAGGGAAGCAAGAATCGATGTGGAAAATGGGTTGTGGAAGATGAATCAAGAGGTTTTACCCTGAAAGGAGCCATTTGAGATTTGGGAAGAGACGCCGCGGCTGTGACTGCTGAGAGAGTGCTGCTGCTACTGCCTCCAAAACTCTTTCTCCTCAGCGGCTATAACATGTCAAAGGTTTAAAACCCTAGCTCCCCGTCTCGGTATCTGGGCTTTCGGGATATCAACCTAATCAGGCCCATTATAGTTTTTAGGTGAAGAGTGACAGAACAAAGAGTAAGGCCCACTGTTTGCCTAGCCCAAACTAACACACGTTTTTTTTTTTTTTTTTTGGGAGACTTTTGTCGACGATATACCTATGCCAATGAGGCTGCGTTTGGGGGGGGGGCTTTTTTGCTCCCCCGCTTATAAGCGCCTCGACCTCTTGCGTTTGGTAAACCAGCTTCTCTTCTACTTTTTCCAGAAGCCAGAGCTTATTCGATAGAAAAGCCAAAGCCGCCAGTGCCCTGCTTCTAAAAGCAGGAGATGGCTTTTGTCACTGTAGCGGTGTCACTGTAGTTTAATGAACTTTCAGAAATACCGAATTTTATCCTCTCTTCGTTTCATAAATTACACAATGCCATGAAATTTTTCTCTTCCGTGTTCACCTCTCTTCATTTCGGAAATACCGTCTTCGTGACTCTAGTTTGATCTCTCTCTCTCTCTAATTGCCTTCTTCTCACCTCTCATTCGTGTTCGAAATCGAAGCCTCAATTCTTGATGCCTGGCTTGCTGCTTGGCAATTTGATTCAGGGTTAGTCTTGTATCTATTTCAGTTTTAATTTCTTTCAATTTGATGAATGTTTGAGATAATATTGTTTTGGGTTTGACGGATATGAGATCAATTATGCTTGAGTATAGTTCGTTCATATCAATTATGCTTGAGTAATGAATCAATGTGGGTTTAGGTTGATTTGGGAAAATGGGAACCAAATTGAGCAGTTTTCTTCCAGTAGCTTCAATTTCTTCTTCCTCTTCCTCTCTTTGTTCACTCAATTCAAACATGACGACTCTCCCAGAAGTGGAGGATATATGGGAATTGGAGATGTGATCAATTGAAGCTGCTGAGAGAAGTGGAGGATATTATGAATGGCTGGACATCTATTGGAATTTAGACTCATGAACTCTCTGTGAATTTAGACTCATGAACTCTCCGTGTGGTTCAATTTTGGTGCTGACATTTATTAACTACTTCAAATGTTGTATATGCAGTATTGAACTGGAATTCTGAATATGTTGCCTATGATTTTCTTCTAGATTCAAACGTGTCATATATGCTTGCATTTTATAAGGTTCATGTGGTTTGACCTCTATTATATAATGTTAATGATATATATAACACACACACACATACATATATGATCATCGTTTTTGATGCATGAAATGTATAAAAGTACAGGCATATAAGTTGTCATGTTGTTGCATTCTTCCTTAAACGCAGAAACACTGAACTTTGGAGATAAGTACTTGATGAGTTGGATGGGTCAAGTGGTGGGATAGAGATGGATAATGATGTATTAGAATAATATCATGATCATGGTGCATATGAAATAGAAACAATAATAAATAACATTACTCAAAGTTTGATGAGTGCGCGTAATAACGTGGACATTTGAATATGTTACGATATTTTTTGTGGTTACTTGATTCGAACTAGAAACCAATTGTTATTAATGTTACTGATATATTTGTATAAGTTACTTTTAAACTTGTACAATATTAATTATATGGTCACCATGATTTATAAAAATTGAAAGTTAACAAAAATTAATAAGGACATAATAAAGATTAAAAATAATAATAAGAGCATTTGAACAACATTGTATTACCAAACAATCAAGACAAAATAATCTATCATGTTCAATTTGGTCATTCTACAAACAAAAAGCACAAGCCAGTTTGAGTTTACCAAACATTTTGCCACTGCTTTTGTCACTGACAACACTTATAAAAAGTCAATTTACCAAACACTCAGCTGCTTTGCTTTTCAGCCACTTATTCTCAGAAATAAGCATAAGCCAGTTTTTCTTCAAAGCACAGCCGTACCAAACATAGCCTGAATCTCTCTGTTTATTTTACTTTTTTTTAGAGGATCTGGCTAGCGAGTCTTTCTTGAGAGAGTATTCAGTACCGACGTGTACTTACACCAATATGAATGAACAGTTGGATTACATCAAGTACATCTCTTTTTCATTAAGGAAATAGATTGGCTACAAATATCCACGGCTGAGATCTGATGGTTCACTTCCAAAGCCGGTGCATAGAAGAATTTTTCGTCTTTCTTTAGCATATGTGTTTCAGTTTTATTGGATATTTATCGGTATATGTGTCTCTAATTTTATTTTATTTTCTATACAGAGTTTTTACCGACCACTTTTATTCAGCATACTTGTGTCTGTTTTTATGAGAGATGTTCGCCAACAAATTTTTTGTCATCTTACGTGAATGTTTTCTTATTTTATTTTATATTTTATTTTAAAGAGAGTATTGTCAATAAAGAGGGGTGTCTCTTTTCATTTTTCTTTGAAAGATTTTGCTGTATGACGATAAGATACTACAATGAAGAGAAAAAAAAGTGTCTCAGACTAAACTAATAGGCAACCAGATACACATACACATGTCACGTGTGTAAGGTGTGATTTGTGTTGAAACTCAAACATTTTCAGTCACTAGAGCTAGGGATCCATGAGGTGATTAGGCTGACATCATTTTGCAATTCCGGAGGATTGGCTGGGTTCAATTGAACTTTTAACAAAGACTAAAGCATCCCAAGAAAGCTCCAACTGAGCAGAAAAGTATGGAGTTGCCCAAAGCTACCCTACTCCCTTAGGACACATGGCGATTGATACACACGCAGAGCCATCACCCCAGCTATTATGAATGGAAGAAGGAAGCCCTTGACTCAGGTCGTCAAAGATTGACATACAAGTTCCTATCAGACCCAGAAAGAATCCCTACTTTTACCAACTAATGCAATTAATTGCTGGTGTCAAAATTCAAATCCCATCGCAAACAATCTAATTCATCCAATTATTTGCAAGAAGGATACAGGTCCTAAACAATGACTAGCAGTAAAATGTTGTAACTGAATGCAATTATGCAAATGAATCAACATTGCTGATCGTAGGGGGTCTAAAGTTGTAAACAATTGGACTTTTGGAGGGCGGCCGTCTACCTATCAATTAGAATGTATTCATTTCTTCCATATATTGCAAGAAAGTTCAGTGCATTTCAATTATGGTGGTTGGCAGGAGAGATTGATTCTATTCTGTGCAATTTCTTTGTGTCAGAAATATGTATCTGTTGAAATGTTGTAATCCAAAAAAAAATATGTATCTGTTGAAAGAAATTCTCCCAAAGAAGTTATATTCAGAACCCACAAACCCATCTATACCATATTTACCTCTTAAAGGAACTCAGAATGTACTTGAACTTTTTGCTTGCTTTTTGATGAATTTTAGTCCTGGCTGTGTTCAAGAGTACCGTGCGAGCCAAAAAAGAAAGGATTTGGTCATAACACTTTTCCGGTGTGTTCGGGATCACATAATGAACTCATAACCCTTAAAGGTTTAGTAGAGTGGTCTCTTGCTATCAGCCCAGAGAGCATCCCAACTTGCACCAACTGATGCACTTAATTACAGGTGAGAGTATCAATCCCCATTACGTGATTTGTGATTGAGTTAATGGTCCATTTATCAACCTAATCTGATTATGTGGTAATAGTACCTATGTCATAGACAATGACTTGCATTAAAATGGTAGGTAATTAAATGAATGAAAATGAAATAGTTGTAGGGCGTGTAAAGCTGTACAGAGTTGGCCTTTTGGAGGCAGTCACGACCACTTTCAACGTGGAATTACATTTCTTCCATTTGCAAGAAATTTCAAAGCATGTCAAATTTTCAAAGCATTTCAATTGTGGCGGTTGGCAGGAGAGATTGAACATTCTATTCTGTGCACTTCCTTTGTGTCAGATATTTTAGCTCCCAAAGAAGAAAATTTTCAGAGCCTACAAACCCATCTAAACCATGTTTACCTCTAAGGTAACTCGGAATGTACTTGAACTTTTGCTTGGTTTTTTTGTTTGCTATGATCTATTTTGAATTCTATCCTAGCTAGCCGTGTTCAAGAGTGTGCGAGCCAAAAATAAAGAATGGATTCTCAACACTTTTATGGTGTGCTTGGGATCACATATTGTACTCATAACCCTTGAATATGTAATACTTGGCTATAATTAATTCAAGGTATTAAATTCTCGTACACCTAAATAGAAGCAACAATTTAGGTATGGCGGAGTGTTCTTAGGAGGCTAATCTGGAATTACCTTCGAATCGACTGACCTCATAATTGCAATATCAACTGTATATTTAGAACTTGAAACAGTAGCTAGAGTCTATAACAGCCTAAACGGTTGACTAGTTCTTTGTTTTGTAATGTGAAAAAGGTTTCTCGCACCTAACAATTGACCAGTTCTTAATTTTTATAATCTATATTCAATTCAGGACAAGGGACCTCCATACAAAATAATAGTCCAACTGTGATACGCAATGGGATGAACAATTATCAAACTTAAAGATAATATAGATTAGTAGGATAAGAAAGATTCATAATTTACATAGAAAAACTGAAACACAGTTAAGGTCTTTCCCAACGTGAAAAATCTGTGGAATGATAAGCAAGAGTGATACCAGATGTTTGAGTAAAACTCTGGTCTTAACCTATCGAACAAATTCAAACAATAAACCATAAAGGCATAAACTATAAATTATAAATTTATGAAAGTAAGAAGGAGAAGCAGTTTAGAATGTGTACAAAATGCATTGATACTTCTGGTTTCAGTACAGATTATGATCCTGTCTAGCTAATTAGATATCAATAAGATAAAAAAAAGAAAGGATAAACAATGAACCTAATTTCTTTGTATGGGTTACCTCTGATCCTTTTCAGTAAGAGGAAAAAAGACTAAAAAGAAGATAAAAAATTGTCCCTCTCAGACTACCATGTTTATAAATTTTCTCCACGTCCTTCTAGCAAAGTTTGTTAAACATCAGCACATTTCATTGGTGCATATCCCAGCCTAGACTTCTTTGTGTCATAGAGGATGTGGAAATTCTGCTGCTGATAGTTACCAATAATCGAAAGAGCAGATTTAGGAGTCCCCAAAATAGCTAAGCAAACAACCTCTTGAGGTTCAATCTGGATGAAGTAGTTCTCAACTGGGAAATCCCAAACAGCTCCATCTGCGAACACAATTGCAAATTCTGGTAGCTCCAATTTCTCAACTCCAGACACATTGTAACAAGGATCCAAAACCGGAAAGTCCTTCACTACCGGATACCCTTTAACCTTTTTCAAAAATGCCTCCTTAATCATCTCATAGGCAGGATCCGCAAAGTAACTCAGTGTAGTACCTGAATCAATGATTGTACCTCCAGCCCCTTCCGAGGACAATTTCCAGGTCTCCTCCGGTATGTTCACCACTTCTCCTCCGACTAGGACAGATTTGATCTGAACATAGTAAAATGTATCAACAGGATTATTTTTGCCAGCAACCAAGGATGTGTAATTCAATTTTGGGTGGCTCAGTAAGGCCTTGTCCTCCCCAAATATCAACTTGCTGCTAACATCCGTATCGCTGTCTCTATCAACAAGACAATACGAGAACGAATGACCATACAGTGATTGAAGCTGAGAAGCAAAGGAGAGAGGCCCTCTCCCTAGTCCCAACAACCCTGCAGCCCCATGAAACAAGCCTCTATTCCAATGGCCACATCCAAACATCACATTCTCTACTTTTCGATACTCAGCCTTCCCAGCAGGCGATGTAAGATTAACAGTAAAAGTTTCCAGAGCAAAATCCCCAGTTGTGTTAGAACTATCCCCATACCAATAGAAATATGGACATGTTTGGTTCTCAGCTTTGCAAGGCTGAGGAGGGTCAGGAGACGAAACCAACTGACACTTCGGGTCATGGCAGCCTATGTTGCTAAATGAAGTTGAGTCTTTCGGATCATAATGCGGTCCGTTTTGCTCAAAACAATCATAGCAAGGTGCACATTGAATCCAATTGAGGTCACTACCAGTGTCAAGTATCAAAGAAAAGTGTTTAGGAGGTGTACCAATGAAAACATCCATGAAGTACTCTCCAGAGCCAAGACTCACCCCGGACTTCAACGTCGCCTCCAGCTGGCCTGAAAGCTCGCCGGCGCTGACATAAGACTCCAGTGAGGCTGCCGGAGCCACAACAACAACCTCCTTTGAGTGGACCTTCTTGTCTTTGTGCAGCCTTGAAATGGTGTTCTGGTTCTTTCTCTCGACAATTCTGGTGTGGAGGGTTTGAATTCTGGTCAAGTCTTTGGTCGTGGACTCGAAAACAGAGTTCTTTTCGCGCCTCAAGTGGAGCTTCACAGAATGTTTTTCGGAACCAACTGCTTCATCTTCATATTCATCTTCTCCGTCATCAGATTCTTCATTCGGCGCTGATTCCGTGGTTGTTGACTCTGATTTTCCAAAGCTACAGCCGGTGTGGGATGAAGAGGACACAGCATTGAAGCTCATGTGCTCCGGAAACTCCATGCCGGCGAGAGTTGAGCCATTGGGGTTGTGATTGTCGTGGCTGTGAATCCGAGCAATAGATACAAAAGCGCTTGCGAAGATCAGAAGCAGAGCCAAAGCCAGAGAGGCCTTAATAAACATAGTGGTGATGGCTTTCTCTTCTTGTTTTGTCACTGGGAAAAAAATCCTACAGGAAACCCAGAAAGCATGAATCTTTGACTCAAATTTCAAGGCTTTTTTGGAGCAAATAATCAGAAAGAACTCCCAAAAGGGTTGTTTAAAGTTCAAACAAAAACGCAGAAAACAGAAATGAAGGAGAACAAAGCAGGACTGGTAGTTGAAGCAGAGGAAAGAACAAAAAAAACCCAGAAACAGAACTTGAATCAGAGCTCAGAAATGGACAGACAACACAGTTATTGATGTAATAAATATGTTTATGTGGGAGATGAGAACTTATATATAGAAGAGAGAAGAGAGCTAACGCAAAGCGAAGAAAGACAGGTGAGTCTTGAGTTGTGATGCGAGGTGGTGGTGGTAGTAGTAGTAGTAGTAGTCTATCTGTTCAGAATGAATATCAAAGACTTTGAATCAAAAGGAGGTGTGCTGAATACGCGGTTTCAATGAGGAAATGTTATATAATTTTTTTTTTTTTTTACGTTATGGTTCTTTCTGTAAGTGCTTACCTGGTCTTCTTCATCTTATGCTTCTTCCTCTCTCTTTCTTTCTTCTTCATTTACCGTTGTAAGTTACATACTACACGAGCCTGCCACTGCACCAGTCTTTCTCAAATACTTTTTAGTGTTTTTTACTTTAATTTTTTTTTTTTTAGTTTACTTGGTAATAGTCCATGGTCTTGGTTTTGACTTTAAATTTGATCTTGGGGTCTATGTTTTGCAACATAATTCCTCAATTTTTTCTTAACAAAACGGTAGATTCTTTTTCTTTGTCCCGGTCAAATATTTAAAATTGAGAAAAGCAATTAAAACATAGAGAATTTTGACTAGAAAGCCAAACTATTGTGTAAGCTTTGGTCGAGAAAAATGACGTATAAGCAGAATTCTTTAGCATTCCATGCTTGAAAAGTTGTATTGATTTTTTATTTTATTTGAGGTCTCAAAATAATATAAAGAATGTCAAAACAAGAAAATTGTCAAAGATTAAGAAAAAAGTATGTAATTTATACGTGGGTGGTCTACAACTAATTGCACAAATTTTTTTGGTAAAACACTACACATAAAAATAATTAAATTTGAGACAATATCGATATTGTGAAAATTTATAGTGAGTTGCGTGAACCATGCATGTCACTCTTTAACAAAAACGTGGAACTCTCCATTATAGACTTTGCCAACTAAAACAGGGGCACTCAAAGCTCAAGCACAAAAAAAAAAATAAAAAATATAATAATAATGTCACATCTAACAACTCTTTACCATTAAAAAGAGATTGGGTATACACCGTATACTCAATGGCTTCATTGAATACGGCCCACCCAATAACATTTATATTTCTTGCTGCAGTTACACATAACCTCAAGACATTAAAGGAGAGCTGCACTTACATATGTTGAGTGTTAAAAGCTAAACAAGAATGTTGGTACCTCGCTACTTCACAGTTTAATTAAGACTAAAAATTAAACTATTGCCTTCTTTATTTAATCACTATAATTATTATATAAGTGAAGTCAAAACTTGAAACCATATCAGATAAGTGAAGTCAAAACTTGAAACCATATATTTGTTCCTTTTTTTTCTTCATGCTCGACCTTAAATACTGCTAAAAAATTAGGCAGCACCCTCATTTCAATCGGATAATTATGATTTTATGAGCTAATTCAAACATGCAGTGCTTATATATATTAAGACTTTTTAATGACTGCTGCAACAGGAGTATAAAGTATTTATTTTTGAATGAATCTTTTTTTTTCCTTTTTTTTTTTGTGAGTAATCAATAAACTAGGATTTATTCAACAGATCCAACCAGTCAGAACTGACCTATATAACGTAGTCATTTCTTCTGACCAGATTTTTGACTAGTTGTGATATGTACCTTTATTAGTAAGTCACCTATAAAAAAGGGCGTGAATAGTAGGAACGAATTAATCTATTATAAGATGATGGTATTTAAAGAAGAATAGACAAGAAATTGAAGCCTAGCTAGCTAAAAGATTAAAAGCAAAGAATCTAGCTAGGCCATAACACCATTTAAAGGATTGAAGGTTGTGGTTTCCTGACGGTGATATGCAGTAGGGTTGCGTTAGGGAATTCAAAGTCAAAGCGATTATGGACTTATCATGAAGATGGGCGACCCCTTAGACCTCTTGGAGATTGCTTTGAAATGTCCATGTATATTATCGTTTCTCGATCATATTAAAGATGTGGAAATTCAACATATTTTTCGATTAATTGCACATCGACGGATTATTTAGCCTCGATCCTCTTATTGGATCATGACTCATGAACTTTAACTTGGCACACAAGCTATATATACTTGCCTTCTTTTTCCACAGAATGAGAATTTGTAACGTAGATTTTCCAAGGAAATATTGCCATAAGTTAGAAACTGTGCCCGAGAATGTAATGTCATATGAAAATGAAAATATATATTGGACCAAATACCTAACTATTAAATATGGGAGAATGTCTGCCACTATTTGCTTGGAATGTTCAACAAGACACCTAGAAATATGAACACAAACACATAAAGATTACATGCCGTTGCCGCCATAATCATCTTCATGTACTATAGTATATAATATGTGGATTTAATCAAAAAATTGCATATAGGATTTGTTTTGCAGTTGGACCATTTTGGGTTTTGAAGTAATGTTGACTCCAAAAACTAACACCAATAAAAAAAGCCTATAAACAAGGCTTTGAAACTGGAAAAAAAAATATGAACAGTACGTTTTCAATCAATTTTTTCCACATTGTGTGCCATTGTGTTTGTCTCTGCTCCCATGTGGTGCTGACTTTGAAATATGAAGTTTACACAACCCTTTAATTATCTCCAGCTCCGAGTTTTTGAATCAATTTTTATGTGTAGTAGCTAGTCAAAAAAGTCTCAGTATAATTCAAAGAGAAATTCGCCATTTCAATCTTATATGTGGAAAGTTTTAGGGTATATTAATGCCACATATTCAGATACAGAAGTTTGTAGCAATAGTTTCAACAAGCACTGCTATATTCGAATCCAAACTTCTCGATTTGGAATGTATTTATTCAGCACCTGTAAAACGTTTATTGGAAAGTTGTTCAAATAAAATAAATACAGTACTTTTACGTTCAGTAGCTAGCTTTGAGATGTAAATAATCTGGTATATTATCTTCCATGCGTGCAAGACTTGAGGTGTATCATGTATTGAAGTCTAACCAAAGACACTATAGCTCCCACACCCTTCGATTATGATATCGTTTTGCAGAACCCATTTTCCATGTGTTTAGAGTAGTAATTCTTCTTATATGAAAGATCGACATGTTATTTGGTAAACTATCACTTAAAATTATTGAATATATAGATATGTATGTAATTGCTTTCAAATTTGAAAAATGAGCACATGTAACATGTAAGTATTCATTTGTGAAATTGTCCATCAAGATTATTGATGAATACGACTAACTGCACTTTAAATTCTAGTAAGTTGTTCTCATATACATCACTCGTTTATTTTTTAGTATCTATAAAGATTGTATTCATAATATTTTGAAGTTTTAACGTATGGATTATCAACTAACATTATCATTATCAAATATAAATATAAATTCATTGTATTCACATGTATTTTAAATGAAAACAAATTTTGTAAAAGATGATATGAACGCTCTGAAGTTGCTCTTCTATTCCTATTCCGCTATTCGCCACACTATCATAATGGTTTTTTTTATTTTTATACACAACTAGGCATGAGTCGCATCACTTTAGCATGGCAATTTTCTTTCCCTAGAAACAGTGTTTATCTTAAAACAAGGCAAAAGTGTTAGTGGAATGGTGGGAAAGAGTTTTTGTTTGACACACAAATTAAGTAGTTGGTGGTGATGGTGCTACCATATGCGGCAGTCCCAACACGCAATCACGTTTTAGGTGGAAGGAAATCTGCTGTACCCAAATTCCCTATCCCAACCCTGTCCCGCGAATAATAACATGACACGTAATCACTAACTTAACACTCCACTAACACTGTAACTCTGAATAAAAAACAAATAATGAAATCTTAAAAAGGTGATTTTTCTATTTCGATTAAACCAGAAAATTTTTCTCTCTCTTTCTACATTAAAAAGGAGGAAACGGGTCTTATACTCTCCATCTTGAATTCTTGATCGATCTCATCATCAAACTGGGTCTTACCCAGTGATTCATTATCATCAACTTGCAAAATTCAATTTCATAGCAATCAGTGAATTAGATATCTAAAGGAAGAATTGAAGAAGCAAACCCATTGAAATCCCTCATTCGACACCCCTGCACCAGATTCTCATTGTCAATGACGTCTACAAGAAAATGGTAAGAAGTTTCTCCTATTTCTTCTTCTGTTTTTGTTTCTCTTTCTCTATGTTGAAGCCGGCCAAGTCTGGCGGGAGGAAAGCAGAAGAAGAAGAAATGGAGCTAAAAAAGCAGAAGGTCAACAACTCGATCGATCATTATCATCAGACAAAAACAAAGATACCAGCGACAATCAGAATCAAATCAAGCTTAATTTAGAAAACCAACATGTGAATAATCAACTGAATCACTAAAAGAACAATTCTTTTACAATCCAAGGTTTTCTCTCATCACAAACCCCATTTCCAACTCAAATTTCTCTTCCTTTGGGAACCAAGAAACCCCAAAACCTCACTAATCAACCGAAAACGCCCAAAATTCAGTTTCTAATTTCGATTCTTTACGAAACCCAACTCGAATTTATACAAAAACAGACGAATAAAAAAGAAGCAGAGAAAGCTAAGAGTTAAACTAATCAGAAAACATAGCAGTCTTGAATGGCTGGTGGGCTAGGAGAGAAAGTCAAAAGATTTTTAGTCTGAAGAGAGCTTCAGATATGATCGGAACAAGAAAGTAAGAAGACGAAAACCACAAGAAGATGATGAAGAAAAATAAAATGGTAATTTCTTCTGGGCTCAATCGATTGGCAAGAAAGAGAAAAATATTTTTCTAAGATTTTTATTATTTACTTTTATTGAGAGTTAACAGTGTTAGTGGGAAGTTAGGATAGTGGTTACGTGTTAAATTATTATTCGCGGGACAGGGTTGGGATAGGGAACTTGGGGACAGCAGATTTCCTTCCGTTTTAGGTTTGCCTCAAACTCTCGAAGAGTTTATCAATATTTACCAAATCAAACATTTAGATATTGGAGAAAGTAAAAGATTACAAAGATATTGAACTTTGGGAATACTAATGAGAATTTCAATTAGTCTTTCTTTTTTTGGTCTAAAATGAGAATTTCAATTGCAAAATCTGTCTTTTAGCATTTGGATGTGAATCAAAAGGCCACCACATTCTTTTCTTCATTCGTCCGAATGTGAAAATCTATGCTTGGACTTTTGAAAAGGCCGCTAGCTTTACTTGGACATTATTATTTAAACTATTTTAATCCCTATTTAAAAGTATCTGTTACGTAATTAAATACTATGGGGTAGTATTGGTCTATTGGATAATCTTTTTACAAAAATTTTATAGTGCATTTGATCTTTGTCAACTTCATCACGTATGTTTGTTCCTTCGTTCTAAAGAATTGTCACAAGTTTTCTAATTAAGAGGTCTGTTGGCCGTATATTAGCCTTCTATCAGTATACTCAATCCCTCTGTAAAGAAGAGAGAAAGTTGAAGTATGTCCAAAACTAAAAGAGTAATGATAAAATTATTTTCCTTTTTAAAGACATGATGGTTGTTGAACACGTACGGACGTACTAAGTATTGATCGATCTTTCTTATAAGATATGGAACTTCACAGGAAAATTGCAATGATCTGTTTCAAATCCACGAAGAACTGGACTCTGAACGCAACACTTTGGGCTCTGCCTTTGTTGAAATGAAATTTCTATCGCTGATATCTAATCTATAAATACTTATACCAGTAGTGGTTTGTCCGTTTACACTGCTTTTGTTAAGTTTGTGGTTAATTGTGGCAGTGGAAAGGCTACTACTATCAAGCTACCTGGATGGTGTACACCTGATGCTGTTTAGTTGATCTCCGATGCGCATGTTTCCTCCATCTTATATACGTCCTTCCCTAAGCTACATTGTTATGGATATAATATTCCTGAGCAAGTTGTGTTGGGTATACCGGCATCTTTGTTGCACTTCACCGACGATGTTGAACCCCTTAACATGGTTCACGAATTTGGAGGAGTTATATCAGTATTCATTGCAAAAATTCTGTTCTATACGTGCATACATGAGGGTGAAGAGACATTGGCGATTGTCAACTAGCTGGCTAATATCAAGTACCTAGCCTTCAAGGCAACAAAGTTTTCAGCGGGAAGGTTTTGTTTATTACTGAGGAACGGCAAAACGCTTGTGCTTTTGGATATTAAGAAATTTAAAAGTTGTAATGTAGGTGACGAAGAAATATTAAAGGTTTCTTCGCACATTAGTTACTTCATTTTCAACGGTTCTTGAATAACAAAGGTTTACTGAAAATGAACAAGAATGATAAATTCGATGAGGTTATGGAGCAGTATTTACAATTTGATAATCCGTAGGTGCTGATTCAAGCTAAATCTAATTACTACAGTCTAAGAGAGAAAAAGAATAGAGAAAATTGTGAGATAAACTGTCTTATTTCTAAGAAATCTATTCTGTTACTGAACAAGAACACGAGAAGGAAGCGGATGATGTTTCAAGAACAATCTCCAGAACCATCTGAAGAACAATCAGAACTTCCATATGATGTACAAAGTTTTGAACAAATGCAGATGATTTGCATGATGCTTCAATATGAACATCAGTAAAGAAGATGTGTTATTATTAATTATCTAGTCATTATTGTACAACAGGCACAAATAGCTTGTTCTTTCAGTCATGCTTCAATGTGATGCGTCAATATTGTTATGGCATTATCTGTATACTTTCAAAGTCTAGTACACACTCAACTGTAGGGGTAGAATGCATCACGTGCTGTGGAAAGCTAATCTTCATGTAGCTAAGCCAGCTCCATCCAAACGTTTTTGTACAGAACACAAGTCTGAGCCATGATTATTTGTCTAGGTTGATACGGACTCAGCAGGCCTTTCAGACAAATCTTGCAATCCACAAACCATGTTCGCAGGCACAGCTATGTCAATCATTTTGGGATATGCAAGTTTTAGATCTGTAAAAATCCACCCCAAAAAACATAAAGAGACTTAATCCAAGCCCTAGTGGTGGACATATCCAGTAATAAATGGAATGGGAGTCGTAGAATTGAATAACTAAAAGTTTGGGTACATAATGTTTACTTACTTTTCATGGTATCTTCAAATCCCTCCTGAAAATGAGAGATAAAAATTGAATTAGTTGGATAAAATATAGGGAAGAAGAGTGTTTAATTATTAATGAAAGCGGTTATTACTGCAGAGGAAAAAATGGAAAAAAGAGAAGGTATACCTTATTTTTTGTAAGCCGGGGATTATAAAGCATCTCCTCCCCCACGGTGCTAACCTGCATCCAAGAAGACATGTGGCATAAGCAGCTGCCAAGATTTACTTGGTTGAGAAGAAATAGAAATCAGATGGTTCCATACAGTGAATCCCTTGTAATCATGAGCAGGATAGATTAATGTATCCTTTGGCAATGTGAAAATCTGGACATGTAAACACAAAAGCATTAATGGTTTCCCAAAATCATGCTATGTGTATAACTATAAATTCATCAGCTTGTACTTGCCTGTGAATGGACTGACTCATAGAGTTGATCTGAGCTGCCACCCTGCAAAGAGATTAAACAAAAATCAACAAAAGGTCCTCGATAAATCGCCTTAAAAAATTCTGAATAAAGAGTAAGTCAACTCTTTGCTGGCAAGCTTTTTGTGCTTTGTTTTTCCTTGATCTTTTCTTTGTAAAAAGAGAGAATGGGTCAGTAAAAATATAAACATTTGAGAAGTTTACATACTGTACCTGAAAATCAGTTCGCCCACATCCACGTATGAGTAGAGCATCTCCAGTGAAAGCCATTCTTGGTTGAGGCTGATTAGGCCCATCACCTGTAACATAGGTGACACAGCCCAACGTATGCCCAGGAGTAGCTCGAACCTGAAATACAAATAAGCAATATGAGATCCATATGTACAAATACATGTGCACAAATACCCAGATGCAGACAGAACCCATTTGAGAGCCGCATTTATAACTTACTAATCGAAAATCAGTAACGAGACAAATTCAGTATCAGTTGGTCATCTCACTCATTGTTTTGCAGTCAGTTCATAGCACCAGTAATTGGATGCGTAGACCATGACACAGACATAAGATGCAGATACACAAACTCAAATGAAAACAGACACTCATAAGTATACATTTGCACACTCCCAACACAACAATAAGACTAACTAGGTCGAAATCAGTAAATACCAGATAAACTTTAGTTGCAAAAGGCTGTATCTTTCTGCCCTCACTTTCGTTGCACCTGGAATGGGATGCAGTAGACCACCGCATAGACCAGTACATATAAGCCTATTAGACTACTGAAAGTTTAACATTTATGAGATACCACTACCATATTAAAGAACTTATCCTAATTAATCAGCCAAGAGCTGACCCTTCAGCATCAAACCTCCTTATGTATGTTTCAAAACCCTGCCAGAGTTGGGATTAAACACTACAAATTAATTCACCAAGTTAACTTTTACATTCACCTTGGAGGCTACGACATTAGCATATGATCTCCCTAGTACTTGCTCATCATTTCGTTATGATTACAAAGACAACTTGATCACACAGAACATCAAAGAGACAAAGTAATCAATTCTAAAGAAAACAAATTTGAGCACATGAGGTTACATAGACAAAAGTAGAACTATAACAAAACAAGCATTTACAGCAGTTCATCCACCGACACCTCAAGTAACACACAATTTCTTCAATAATCTCAAAACAGAAAATTAAGTGCTGCCAAACCTCCAAAAACATGTCTCCAAAATAGATTTATCACCAGCTTCAATCAGATGATCAGCTTTTGACTTGCTTGCCCTTGAAATCACAGATTTCACACCATCAAGCTTACTCTGCCATAAACAACCACCACTCATATCAATGTCAATTACCAAACCACAGAATGCATCACAACTTTTTTTCCCAAGTTGCTAAATTGCATAAAAGATCACAGCTTTTTCCCAACTAGCACAATCTCAAAGTTCCCAAAACCAAAAAAAAAGCTCAAAGTCCAAACCTTGATGAGACCAGTGCCAGTGACATGATCAGCATGAACATGAGTGTTCATAGCATAAACCAGCTTCAAACCCAACTCTTTAACAAGGGAAAGATCCCTCTCCACTGTTTTGTCCACAGGATCAATCAGCTGCAAAACAAATCAATAAGATCACTAGTTCATAACCAACAAATCAAAACCCACAAATTTTGATCCTAATGATATTTATTTTGAAGAAACCAAAGGCTGACCAGAGCGGGTTTATCGGGGTGGGACACGTCGGCGAGGAGGTAAGTGTAGGTGGAGGACTCCTTCTCGAAGAGCTGACGGAAGAGAAGCTTGGAGGAGGAGAGAGACGAGGTCGTGTAAGAAGCAGAGACGCCCATTGTGCACTTGGGAGAGAGAGTGAGGAAATGGGAAGAGATTGGAAAACGATGAAATGGGAAGAAACTGAGTCGAAGCATTTGGGTTTGTTGGGTTGTTCTAAATAAGTGTTGCTGTGGGTTAGAGACAGCGATGAAAACTAGTGGCGGGTTCGTTTCTTAAGGTGTTATTATTCATTTATCCTTGCCTTCTTGGGTGAGATAACGAAGGATTGCGATTGGCTTTATCTTCGGCTTTGTGCGCGCCAAACGCAATCAGAAAATGACAGCAACAGCTGTGGTGAGTGTCAAGAGGATTGTTAGTGTTGGTCGTGTCCATGCAATACTAATACTTGTTGCATTTTTTGGTACGGGTTATATTTCCTCTACCGGACCTATAGTGTTTTCAGGGGGCCAACAGTTGGAGGTTTTGTATGTTTTATAGTATTTGATTGTGTCATATTCATATTTACTGGCATTGTGATTTGTGAGAGATTATGACATTGTGACATTGTAGATGTTAATGCTTAATGTATTAAACAAGTGCTAGTTGTTGTAGTATAAATCGTATATATACCGTATATGTCTATATCATGTAACAAAATACGTAAAAGTATTTAGATAGGTACTTGAGTGTATAATCATAGGTACTTGAGTGTATGAAGACTTATGTAAACATGCTTTACCAAAGGGCAACAAGCATGGCAGAAAATCATCATCAAGATGGTTATCATTTTGAGTTTCTCTTTGAGCATTCACACTTCAATGTAATCCTATAAATACCCCCTTTGTATGAGATGAATAAACACATTGAAATCCTCATTCTCTCTGAAATTTTACTCTTCTATTCTGTTTATCAAATCCTCTAGTTCTTAAACACGTTATCAGCACGAAGTTGCTCTAGAATTAGAATCGAAAAATTGACGAAAGAAGAGTTCTTCATCGATAGAAGTCATTTTTCAAAACCTACAAAAAATCCCCAAACCCTAGCTCAGATTAAAGCCCTTGATTCCAGGAGCCCGGAACCGGTCTCAGATTCACCGGAACCGGCCGGAAAAGGCCTGAACCGGCCGTCGGAAGCCGAAAAACCGAACCGGACCGCTGCCGGACCGCTGCCGAGACCTGCCGAGGTCCTGCCGAGGTCCTGCCGAGACCTGCCGAGCAGCTGCCTAGAGCTGCGCAGCAGCTGCCGAGGTGCTGCCGAGACCTGCCGAGACCTGCCGAGAGCCCTGCGCAGCAGCTGCCGAGAAGCTGCCGAGAGCCCTGCGCAGCAGCTGCCGAGGTGCTGCCGAGGCATGCCGAGAAGCTGCCGAGGCCCTGCGCAGCAGCTGCCGAGACGCTGCCGAGGCCCCTGCACATCAGCTGCCGAGGCACCTGCGCAGCAGCTGCCGAGACCCTGCGCAGCAGCTGCCGAGCAGCTGCCGAGACGCTGCGCAGCACCTGCCGAGCAGCTGCCGAGCAGCTGTCGACACATCTGTCGACAGATTTGCGCGGCGACTTTCCAACGACTTTTTCGACACTTTTCCGGCGACTTTTCCGGCGACTTTTTGGACGATTTTTCTCGACTTTTTCCAACGATCTTTCCGGTCAACTCCGATAATTTTTCCGGTCAAAAATTTCCGGCAACACTATTCCAAGGTATTCTTTACTAAAAGTTCCCGTTTTTGAGTTTTTATTTATTTTCTCTCCTTTTTTCCTTTTTCTCGGGAACTTACAATCAAAAGCGGAATTAGAGCAATTCACGCCAAATGAACTAAGAGTGTTCACAATGATTCTTGGAAATTGATTTCTTGGTAGCATAGCTCGGAAATCTTATTATTTTTCGTGGAAGTTTTAACTCCGAAACTAATATTTTCTTCTTATCTTCAAGGATGTCGAATGAACCTAGACTCGATTTTCAAATCCTTGACTCAACAGGTTCGGAGTACCATAGCTGGAAAACCGACGTTGAGAACCATCTCACATCCAAGGGGATATTACCCATCATCCATGAACCAAATCCGGCTCTTGTGTTCCCTCGATCACCCAAGAAGCATGCAGAGGCAATCATCTTGATGCGACGTCATATGGACAAAGCACTCAGGCTAGAGTACATGTCCATCAAAGATGCAAAGGATTTATGGGAAGCATTAGAAGAGCGCTTTAACAATATCCAAGATTCTCTCCTCCCTGACTTGAAGGTTCAGTGGAACGATGTACGCTTCTCAGACTTCAAGTCTATTGCTGAGTACAATTCAGAAGCTCTTCGTCTTAAATCCATGTTGAGGTTCTGTCAAAGACCCCTCACAGAAGAAGAGCTAATTGAGAAAACTCTCTCCACCTTCCCTGTTGCAGCAATTTTGCTATCAAAGCAGTATCGCACTGAAGTAAATGCTGGACGAATTACGAGGTTCAATGAACTCATAAATATTTTGTCGGTAGCCGAAAAGCACGACAACATTCTTGTAAAGAATTATAATTCAAGACCCATTGGAACCAAGAGCGTTCGTGAGGCAAATTATAATGCACCCAAAAGAGGGCACAGGGAGCGGTACCCCAGCAATAGGGGACATGTGTACCCTAATAATAGGGGACATGAAGGACGAACAGGTCCATATAACCGCCCCAACAGGGAAGGAAACCGCAACTTTAGAGCGGGCGCACGTGATGGTAACTCCGCACGTGGAAGAGGGAGATATGGCAACACCGGCCGTGGAAATAGCACCATGAACCGTGGAGGTCGCACCATGCGCCGTGGTAGTAGCAGCAACCCTCCTAGGGGATATCCACAACGTGCACAACCTGTACAAACTGTACAACCTGCACAACCTATACCTCAAATGAAGGGAGGAAACCACAATGACATGTGTCATAGATGTGGATCAATCGAGCATTGGTTTAAACAATGTCATGCAAGTACCCAATTAGCTGCACGCTACAAGGAGTACAGGGAAGCAAGAGAGCAAGAAGCTAACCTTGCCGAAGATGAAAATAGTGAAGATGTCAATCTCACTGTTGAGGACTTCAAAGCTGTAGATGAAGAGCACGAGGATGCCACAGACTTTGATTAGAATAATCCTCTTTCTATTTTCCAAGAATGGCAAATGTGCCTTAGTCAATAAATAACAATTGTATTAAACTCCTTCTTATGTGGCGTACCCAATGAAGTATGATGTCTAGGAAAGCAATTGAGATCGGGGTATTTAAGCGAGCCTCGCTCCACCAACATCTCTCTACTTTCCTGGTCATATTCCATTGGAATTACCAAACGGATTGAGTGATAGCAATTTGTCTAGAGTTTGATATTTGGAATAGACTTATGAATAACTTTGATGTAATCATTGACTATTTTCCCATTAATAAAGTATCGCATTCAATGTCATGGACATGTGTTAATATTCCGAACTTTATTCTTTTCAGTATGTTTTCCGGAGAATTGGAATGCCTTCTTGATAGTGGCACCACACATACGATATTGCGACATAGGCAATTATTTTTATGGATGACACCCAGTCGATCCTCAGTAACTACGATGGCAGGACCATCACAATTGATTCATGGTCGAGGACCAGCTCAATTTTTGTTACCAAATGGCACAAATATTAATGTCGCCGAAGCTCTATATGCTCCAAGGGCCGGAAGGACCCTATTAAGCTTTAAAGACATTAGAGCCAATGATTTTCATGTGGAAACACATTGTGAGAATGGACAAGAGTTCCTTTGCATCACCTCTAAAAACTACGGAAATACACGAGTTTTAGAGAAACTTATGTGTCGCTCTAGTGGATTGTATGCAACCACTATTAGAGTTATTGAATCCAACCATGTCATGAATGACAAATTATGGGATCCTGACACATACAAGCTTTGGCACGACCGTTTGGGACATCCAGGTCGTGACATGATGCTCCGTATATTAAAAACTTCACACGGACATCCATTCTTCAAAACGAAAAGAAGTACGAACCAAACATTGGTCCAAAGAGTTACTTCTAAAGTGTATCATTCGTTTTGCAAAGCTTGCTCTTTAGCAAAGGTAGGATCGAGACCATCCTATGCAAAGGACACTAAAGAAAATATACCATTCTTACAAAGAATACAAGGTGATATTTGTGGACCTATCCAACCAACTTGCGGACCATTTAGATATTTTATGGTGTTGGTTGATGCATCGACACGTTGGTCACATGTCATGCTCTTATCCACAAGAAATGCTGCATTTGCTAAACTCCTAGCACAAATCATTAAATTAAGGGCTCACCACCCCGATCATCCTATTAAGTCAATTCGTCTTGACAATGCTGGAGAATTTACATCAAGAACCTTTGATGATTATTGCATGTCCATTGGGATTGAGGTGGAACATCCTGTCCCTCATGTACACACCCAAAATGGACTCGCAGAAGCTGCCATTAAAAGACTTCAAATGGTTGCCAGGGCATTGGTTATGCGCACCAATCTCCCTATTTCTGCTTGGGGCTATGCAATATTACATGCAGCTGTGCTCATTCGTCTGAGACCCACTGCCACCCAACCCTTTTCTGCGTCCCAACTGGTGACTGGGTATGAGCCTAATGTCTCACACTTAAGCATCTTTGGGTGTGCAGTCTATGTGCC
Organism: Rosa persica; assembly: GCA_025331145.1. Taxonomy (NCBI): domain Eukaryota; kingdom Viridiplantae; phylum Streptophyta; class Magnoliopsida; order Rosales; family Rosaceae; genus Rosa; species Rosa persica. Next base: position 49,521,497 of record WFKR01000002.1, read on the forward strand.
AATTGCGCCGCCACAGCGCACCAAAATAGGTCCTCAAAGACGCTTAGGCCTTTATGTTGGATATGATACTCCAAGCATTATCCGCTACATAGAACCCTTGACAGGTGATCTATTTACCGCTAGATTTGCGGATTGTCACTTTGATGAGACAGTCTTCCCGTCATTAGGGGGAGACAAGAACATTAATGTTCAACAGAAAAGACAGGAATTGTCGTGGTCTGTCCCCACTTTGTCTCATCTTGATCCCCGAACCACACAGTCTGAAATAGAGGTGCGGAGGATTCTCGATCTTCAGAACGTAGCAGAATCAATGCCTGATGCGTTTTCTGATATCGCTAAAGTGACAAGATCACACATACCTACTGCAAACGTACCTGCAAGGATTGATGTTCCTAAAAATAAAGGACATGACATCCCCTCTATGGGTGATGCAGTGGCTAGACCCATGGCTCCTGCTAGAAAGCGCGGGAGGCCTATAGGTTCGATGGATTCTCGCCCAAGAAAGAAAGCGAGCTTGACACAAAATAATCCATTAATCATCGATATAAATAATCCATCTCATGAAAAAATTCCGGATTATGGTTATGTCCAAGAGACATCATTGGAGGACGCTCCAATAATAGAACCAATTCCAGAGAATAGAGAGATCTCCATGAATTACACTAGTATACATGTAATTATGGACAGAAATTCTATGGCTATTGATGATGCGTTTGCATATCATATTGCAAAAGGAATTATAGAATACGATGATATCGAACCTCGCTCCGTTGAAGAATGCCAACGTAGAGCAGATTGGTCAAAATGGAAAAATGCGATCCAGACTGAATTGGATTCACTAACAAAGAGACAGGTATTTGGGTCTATAACACTGACACCACCAAATATAAAACCTGTTGGCCATAAATGGGTCTTTGTTAGAAAGCGTAATGAGAAAAATGAGGTTGTTAGATACAAAGCCCGCCTTGTGGCGCAAGGTTTCTCACAACGTCCTGGAATCGACTACGAGGAGACATATTCTCCCGTAATGGACGTTATAACGTTCCGCTACCTTGTCAGTTTGGTAGTTTCCGAAAAACTTGACATGCAGCTCATGGATGTGGTTACAGCATATCTCTATGGGGATCTAGATTCAGAGATATATATGAAGGTTCCAGATGGACTTCAATTACCCAAATCAAGTGGCTCTAAACCACGGAGCGTGTTTTCAATAAAATTAAGACGCTCACTATATGGATTGAAACAATCCGGACGGATGTGGTATAACCGTCTAAGTGACTACTTGATTGGGAAGGGATATGTTAACAATGAAATATGCCCTTGCGTGTTCATTAAGAGAACAAGATCCGGATTTGCAATTGTAGCAGTTTATGTTGATGACATGAACTTAATTGGAACTCTAGATGAGTTAAAAGAAACTGCTACATATTTAAAATCTGAATTTGAGATGAAAGATCTCGGGAAAACACGGTTTTGTCTCGGAATAGAACTCGAGCACCGTAATGATGGGATTATGATCCATCAATCAGCATATACTCAAAAGTTACTAAGGCGCTTTAATGAAGATAAAGCAAAGCCTGTGAGTACTCCCATGATCAACCGTAGTCTTGAGCCCATGAAAGATCCGTTTCGTCCAAGGGATGAGGACGAAGATTTATTAGAAGCTGAAATACCATACCTAAGTGCGATAGGCGCATTATTGTATTTAGCTCAATGCACAAGACCGGATATCTCATTTGCAGTAAACTTGTTAGCTCGACACAGTTCTGCACCAACACGCCGCCATTGGATTGGTATAAAGACAATCCTTCGATACCTAAAAGGTACGATCGATATGGGCTTGTTCTATCCCTACAGAGAGAAAAGAAATGTGAGCGCCGGCAACACTATCCATAGTGACCGACGTTCTCTTCCTCCCCTCCATCAAAATGATGTTTTGACGGGTTTTGCTGATGCAGGGTATCTCTCTGACCCTCACAAAGGTCGCTCCCAAACAGGTTATGTCTTTACCATGGGAAATACCGCGATATCTTGGAGATCTACAAAACAGACTCTTGTTGCTACTTCCTCAAATCATGCAGAAATAATTGCACTACATGAAGCCGTGCGTGAGTGCATATGGCTAAGGTCTATAAATAGACACATTCGAGGAACTTGTGGTTTGAAATTCACCACAAATGAACCTACATGCATTTACGAGGACAATGCAGCTTGTATTGAGCAAATGAAATTAGGTTTCATCAAAGGCGACAATACCAAGCATATATCGCCGAAATTCTTCTACAATCAGCAACAGCAAACACTTCTAAATATTGAAGTAAATCAAATCCGATCAGAAGATAATGTAGCTGACTTATTTACTAAGTCACTACCAAAATCTCCTTTCGAGAAACATGTAAGGAGTATCGGATTGAGGAGGATATCCGAACTCCCACAATCTTCAAGAGGAGTCTAAATCAGGGGGAGTATCCAGAAACATACTTTACACTCAACGTGCGTTGTGCTCTTTTTCCCTTTCGACCAAGGTTGTTTTTTCCCACAGGGTTTTATTACTTGGCAAGGTTTTTAACGAGGCAACTTCGATGCACACCATCTACACAATACTATTGAACATGAAATATCCAAGGGGGAGTGTTGTAGTATAAATCGTATATATACCGTATATGTCTATATCATGTAACAAAATACGTAAAAGTATTTAGATAGATACTTGAGTGTATAATCATAGGTACTTGAGTGTATGAAGACTTATGTAAACATGCTTTACCAAAGGGCAACAAACATGGCAGAAAATCATCATCAAGATGGTTATCATTTTGAGTTTCTCTTTGAGCATTCACACTTCAATGTAATCCTATAAATACCCCCTTTGTATGAGATGAATAAACACATTGAAATCCTCATTCTCTCTGAAATTTTACTCTTCTATTCTGTTTATCAAATCCTCTAGTTCTTAAACACTAGTCAAATTAATAGTATTTCACATCTAATATTTAGTCTATTGTTATGTAAGATTTAAAACATCAACACAACTGTTTATTTAAAAGTTTTATTCAATTAAAAAAAAAAGTCTAATTTTGCATTGGACAACTGTTTTGAGCATTCAATCAATCAAGAGGAAGTAAATCAAGTACTCTAGCTTGTTGGACCCCCCTGGCTAAGACCCAATCCTAAGCTTCCAAGGCTTCTTGGCATTACCGATAACCCATTAACCCGTGCGTTAAGGTTCAGACAACTCGTTCCAAAGTAGTCCGATATGTGTTTTACTTGCTTCTCCACACTGTTGTTTACATACCTCTACTTCACCACCAATTACCGGTGAAATTAAAGTTTCTGTGTACGTGATTCCTTCACATGACAAATTAGTAACAAGAACAGTCTTTTTCGTCTTTTCTTTTGGATTGTATAGCACCAACTCGTGTTCATTGCAACTCATCAAAACTTCATTCTCTAAAATGCTTACAGGAAATAGAGAAGCTTGTATACCAAATTTAAATGCCTTGTTGTGCATTAAAATCTTTGAAGTAATGTGCAAGAGTTTTAGTCCACAATGCCTTGACCCCATATTCATTCATCACCCATATTGTAAGCTTAGTATCATCGGTACGACTAGGAAAGTAAGAGTATACAAGAAGACTATTTTCAATAGTACTCCCAATTCCGGCAACAGTTTTGAAGGCTCCGTAGGGGGAAGAAATGAGGTCCAAACATTCTTTGTCGACAAAACTGGATAGTGACACCATCTCTTGAAATTTCTCCCGAGCTAAATCAAAAGACATAATCCTTGATCTCGAACCATCTGGGCAATGTCTATAGTCGAACACAAGTTCCATCCAATGTAGAGCTTCGTTTGATAAGCACCCTTGTCCAGCCAATTTAATGCTCTCTCTTTCATTGATACGATCCACCCTCCTTTCTTCATAATAGTTCCTCCATGAACCTGTTTTAAGTGTAAAGACAGCAACTTTGTTCAGACACTTAGCATCACCATCATCACACTCCCACACATAGCTGTCCGCCTGTCCCCTAATATGACCTTATAATCATCAGTGGTGGAATCATAACCGAACCCATAAAATATTGGGAGGATGATATGTCTCATAATCAGATCGAAAAAAATTAGTATGTTTCGGTAACACAGAGGTATCTCCAGTACAAGGATTCCATAAGAGAATGTCACTGTAGTTTCGGAATGAATCGGCTCCGTGTAGACATATCAACCCATTACACGATCCCACAATGTTCAGATGACGAGACGTCAACATGTCTGGGCAGCACTTTGATAAATCAAGCTTAAGTTGTCTGCTTGTAACATGTCCATCATCTTCATGCTTCAGCAAAGCTTCGTAATCTATGGACTGGTGAGGCTCGATTGACACAAGAACTTTCAAGCGGTTGGTGCCTTTCTTGGCAACTGGCGTGCTCCATAACAAAAGAAGAACCGGAGATTAAATCACACCATGGCTTGCATACGCACTTAAATCGCTTTAAGGATTTGACCGTAGCCTCAACAGTATCTCAGCAACCATATCAGAAGGAACCAGTTTTTGCTGCCTCTCTCCATCCGCCATATATTTTTCACTAGCAGAAACCCTAAAATCCTAAAACCTGTTAGTTATTGTGTCACCCTAATTGAACTCAATCAAATCAACACTATATATACTAAAGAACAGTAAAATGACATCAGAATATTTATAATTGAAATCTGCTAAATCACACCAGCTAATCTAATTAAACAGTAGTAAAATGGCTATATGAATATATAATTGAATCGACCCAGCAAAACCCTAACTCGATCAAACTGCTACGCAAACAAGAACCCAATGAATTGAACCCCTCAACCCGTAATAGTTAATACAATCCTGAAATAGATCCTGTCAACCAAAAGACCCATAACCGAACATAAATATATATACTTACAAAGTTAGGGGCGGTTGAGTTTTCTGAAATTGTGAGAGAGGATCTTGTCCAGCAAAAGAGTTCAGGCGAGACGTTACTTTTATGTACAATCAGCTATTTATGGCTTCTGGTAAATGGGCCTGGGCCCAGAGTTCTACAAAGAACCCTGATCCGGATCCGGAGACCCGACCCGAACAAGCTTAGCGAGGCCGCCTCTCTTTGAATGAATAAGAAAGGTAGGGCCAACAAATGAATTCACCTCAACTTTATTTGATTATGAAATCTGAATTCAGTATACTACAAATGAATAGGAAATCATAGGAGATTATTGTGATGTACGTTAGAAACTGTGTGTTTGAACCAAAATGAAATTAAGAGTATTAAAGATGAAGTAACAGTAAAACGGAAGCGTGAGATCAAGGGCTTATGTCATCTGATCATATATCTTGCATCTGGTATGTCATCTAGAAGACTAGAACCTTGATCGTCTACATTCCACCGGAAGACCTTGGGGAAATCGTTTTAGGTCAGTACAGTAGTTGTAGACCATGAACTTCTGCTGCACCCATCTTATCCTGTTTCGGCCTGCGGCATCTAGACCTTGATTGTGCCATGTACCCTGTTGATCAGTTAAGGAATTACTTGAAGCAGAAGTGGAGACACCGCATGATGATGACGATGAGCCAGCGCCGCAGGCATTGGCCTTGAAGTTTCTGTAAGTGGCAGTGAAAGGAGCATGACTCCAGTCAGTCTTCACACGCCCACCTTGTGTAGCCCAGTCATCAGCATTCCACAGGCTCGAGTAAATCCTCATCGGTTGGTTTTTGGGGAATGGAACACCTACCGACTCCAAGTTGTTGAACACTCTAATTGGAATATTATCCACTAAGAATCTGCAGAAAACAATATTAGGAAGTTTTTGAACGGAGCGAGAAATCGATAAAGAAATTGGTTAAAAAAAAATTGGTTAAAAAAGAGCAGTACTGTTGATAGCTAGCTACTTACATAATGCGTTGGCTGTTCCAGACAAGCATGTGTGGAAGGTGTTTGTAGGATCAAACCAAAGATGGAATTGTTGTTCTCTGTTCCCTTTCCCCTGGCTGAACACATTGGTGTGTAGAGTGTAGGGTTCACCAGAAGAGTTTCCCAAAAACTCAAAATCGATTTCATCATGAGTTGGACCTTGAGAAGACAACTGCACATATATTTATGTGTCTCCAAAGTTAGTAATGATGCAAGTATATATAAGTTTAAAGTGGAAATATTAGTAGCACAATGCTAGCATGACTGCTTACATAATATGCAGTGACAGTGCCGGCTGAGTTGCCAGCTACAAGTTTGATTTGCATGTCGATCCTTCCGAACAAGTACTCATTTTTGGACTTGAAACCAGATCCGGAATACTGGTCGAGGTCGAGTGTGAGATGTTGTCCTCCGTTGAATATCTTAGCACGTTGTTCGCCGAATGAGATGTCAAAGTCTTGATAGAAATTACCGGCTGCAGCCATGGCCATGAAAGAACTTAACAACACAGCAGAGAGGCAAAGCATCACTGAGACCTTAGAGGAAGACATAATGTTAAGAGAAGTTGTAGGTTTGGAGAGAGAAGATGAAGCTGTTGTTGTGTTTGATGCTATAGTTTGAGAATTGAAGCCCTTTATATACATGTTTCCGAGCTCAAGCTTAAAATAAGCATCAAGTATGCCGCGTTTTATTAGAATAGAGCTGTCACTGTTTGATATTGAAAACTGGTGACAGGTTTGCAAAGTTAGACAAGACAAGCTATGATGAAAGGTAACACAAGCTTTGATTTGGGTGCGGCGGTGCCAATTCAAATGAATGGACTCTTGCTCAGGTTGTTACATTATTTATTTAAGTTGGTGATGTTGGAACGTTCGAACTTGGAAGTTTGGAGGCATGCATGTACGAAAAATTCTTACATATGGCAGCCGCACCGTCACGCGGTGCGGCTGCTCAATCAGAATTCAGAACCCATCAAATTTTTTTTTCATTTCGAAACTGTCTATGTGTTTTTTAAAGTGAAATGCTCAAAATACCCTTTGTTAAGGACTTGATTGGTCAGCCCGTACCACGTGTTCCTTGCGTCTGCCGTACGCAAGACTTTCTCTACATGTATATGATATGGACAAAATCAAAGAACTGGTGTATACGCGTTTTGGTGGCCAAGCATATATGTGACGTTTTTATATAATTGGATCTATACCCACCTTAGGTGAACCTAACAGCAAGTTCACGTTTATAATAGCTAACAGCATTAGTACCATATACAATTATATATGTGTGTATGCATGCCGAAGTCTGAAAAGATAATTGGGTCTAGTTTAAGAATGTACTTAAGGTTGACATTAATGTGGACATGTCAATTTAGCGACCAGTGAGGTCATAACGGTGTTTATCTTTGTGTCTATACAAGTGAGGTTAACGGTGTCTGACTGTGTCTCCTCAAGTTAGGCTAACATAACAAAAATGGTGATCTTAAATGTACCTAGCAAATCTCTTAATACACCTGACAGTTAATTTATTCTAAATACTCTTAAATATAGTAATTACCTTCCCCAAAATGCCCTCATTTTCACTACCGAAGCAAACCCAGCAGAGAAAATAAAGCCTATTTTTACCCAATCGAAGCAAACACACTGTGTAGGACAACTTCGATCAGTGATTCGGGTCTAGTATTCAACACATACTGAAACGCGACATGATTATACTTCATATCCATAAAGAAAAAAAAAATCCAAAACCCTTATTTCTCACCCAAAACTGTGGATTATAGCACATGATTTTTTGGTAAAAATTGCATGTTCTTATTCTCTCACAAAATTTTCACATTCTTAAATCATGATCTTTAAGCAACTTTAGAACTGACGAAACTCAAAAATCTTGACCCAATTCTTTTTCTACGATTTTACAAGGTCAAAATTGATAATTCATAATATAAAAAAAAAATCAATAATTTTGAGTGCAGTATCATGTTTTACCAATATATGGTGAAATTATGGCACATGAAAATAAAAAGTGATTTTGACATGGTATGGCAGGTGTGGCATGTTGAAACTGTCAAAACATTCCAAACCTGTATACCTTTTATTAAAAAAAAAAAACTTGTACTATTTTTTTTTTGTTTTTTTTGGGAAGAGAAACTTGTACTATAATTAAGAGAATAGAGTTTGTCAATTTGTGAGGGTTCTTTTGAATTAAGCAATGACTAAGGCCAAAACCAACCCAATTACTTTATTAATGGGAGGACTTTGTATGTGATTCATATCATATGAAAAACAAAGAAGCTCACTGCACTAAAAGAATTGGAGGGATTTTAGATTTGGGGTTTCTAGAAAATTGGTTTGAATGAGGGTTTGGGGAAATGGCTAAAAGCTAGACTTATGCTTGAAGGCTTGATTTGCTTTTGCTATTTCTGAATTCTAGGTTTTGCTCGATTGTGCTAGGTTATCTTTACGCTGCCAAAGCTCTCCTTTTATCGACTTAATTGAGAGGCTTTGAAGTTTCAGGACATTTAGAGTTCTGGGTTAAACAACGATTTCTTATTAGTCTATACAAAATCTCTACCCTAAATTTAGGGGAAGTGATGGTTGCTTGGAAGATCAGAATTTGGGAGAACGTAATGGTTGTCACAATAGTTGACACTCCTTGTAGTAGAGGCAGCTACAGTGATGGGAAATAAGGAACGAGGAGGACTAAGTGGGTGAGAGGAATTGGAATGTGTAAACTCATCATTTAGGGAAGAAAGACAATACTCTTAACTAGTCACATGATTTCCCTTTCAATGATTAACATAGGGAATCTCTCGTACTTGGGTTCTTGCTAACTTTCTCCATGTATTTGGTCGCTGCGTGGAAAAGAGATAAGACGAGAACGAAGAAGAATAAAAAGGGAAGTTGAGCTTTGGGTTTCAAAGGAGAGGCTGACCCAATTCTCATGTTCAACATTTCATTCTTGATTTAAGTCACTGGGCTTGGATTTCGGTTCCAAAACCGAAACACCAACAACACTAAATCAACAGACAAGCATTATGTGCTTCTGTAACTTTCCACACCACATGACTCCTGCAAGCCCCAATAACGTAGTTGTAGCTTAATTGGGTCTACATGCATGACATGACGGTTTAAGAAGGTAAGTAAATTTTTGTTTTTCAGAATATGGTTTGCATGTGTATTTTCTTATTAGGCTAGAAATGTTTGTACGACATATCTCGTACTTTTTTGGGTGTCAACACAATCATAACTATAAAAAAAAAACTCATGTAACTAAATACTGCCTAAATATTGAAAACAATATAAATCTCTTTAACTTGAGCTTGCTAGGGGTAATAACGGATGTGTAATTTTCCACTGGACAGCTATCTCGAGCATCTCAACCAATCAAGAAGAAGTAAATCAAGTATTCTAGCTTGTTGGACCCTAGCTAAGACTTAACCCTAAGCTTCCAAGGCTTTTTGCCAACAGACATAACCGATGTGTCAAGGCTTAGACAGCTCGTTGCAAAGTAGTCGATCTGTGTTTTACTTGCTTCTGCTTCTCCACACTTTTGGTTACAGACGTCTACTTCACCATCAATTACTGGTGAAATCAAAGTTTCTGCGTACATGATTCCTTCACAGGACAAATTAGTAACAAGAACAGTCTTGTTCGTCTTTTCTTTTGGATTGTATAGCACCAACTAGTGTTCATTGCAACTCATCAAAACTTTGCCGTTTTCTAAAATGCGTACCGGAAATAGGCAATCATGTATTGGCACTGGATATTTTTGAACAATTGAAATCTTTGAAGTGAAGTGCAAGAGTTTGGTCCACGATGCCTTGACCCCATATTCGTTCATCACCCATATTGTAAGTGTAGTGTCACTGGTATTAATGCTAGGAACGTAAAAGTATACAAGAAGATTGTTTTCAATAGTACTCCCAATTCCGGCAAAAGTTCGGATCGTGGTTCCGATTAAGGTTCCGTAGGAGGCGGAAATGTGGTCCAAACATTCTTTGTCGACAAAATTGGATAGTGACGCCATCTCTTGAAATTTCTCCCGAGCTAAATCAAAAGACATAATCCTTGTGCTCGAACCATTTAGGCAGTATCTATAGTCGAACACAAGTTCCATCCAATGTAGTGCTCCGTTTGATAAGCACCCTTGTCCAGCCAATCTAATGCTCTGTCTTTCATTGCCACGAAGTGAGGAACTCCCTAACCGACCTCGCAACGCAATGGAATGGCCCGGTGTAGGTGTCCGAGCATGCTCTAGTAGCTGGGTCTGGATCAGGGTGCGAAGAGGGCTTCTATGCGAGTTTGGAGAGACGGTATTCTAAAAAAAAAAAAAAAAAAAAAGAAACAGCCCATGTAAGGCTCTAGACCTACTTTCGTACCCCCTTTTGTTCAATTATAAATAAATAACCACTTTGATGGAGATTTGTAGCATCATTCAAGTAAATACAGATTGAGATCGTAGAAACATGAGCTTGTGATATAGCTACACCTAATTCCGGACCGGTTAATGCAAGAACTATAAATAAAGGACCAGGATCTCCTATAAAAAATAAAAGATCATTCATACATAGCATAGTCCAAGCGATTCTTCATAATAGTTCCTCCATGAACCTGTTTTAAGTGTAAAGACAGCAACTTTGTTGAGACACTCAAAAGCACCATCATCATCGTCCTCACATATATAGCTGTCCCCTAGTCTGACCTTGTAATCTTCAGTGGTGGAATCATAACCGAATCCATAAAACATTGGATGACGATATCCATAATAATGATCAGCTCGAGATAAATTAGTATGTTCCAGTAACACACAGGTATCTCCAGTACAAGGATTCCATAAAAGAATGTCACTGTAGTCTCGACTCATGTCGACTCCATGTAGACATATGTTGCCATTACAAGATCCCACAACGTACAGATGCCAAGACCTCAACATGGCCGGGCAGCACTTTGATAAATCAAGCTTAAGTTGTCTGCTTGCAACATGTCCATCATCTTCATGCTTCAGTAGTGCTTCGTAGTCTACGGATTGGGGAGGCTCGATCGAAACAAGAAACTTCAAGCTTCTGGTGTCTTTCTTTGCGTGATCGGCATGCTTCATAACAAAAAAAGAATCGGAGATTAAATCACACCACGACTTGCATACGCACTGGAATCGCTTTAAAGATTTAACTGGTAGCCTCGACAGTATCTCAACAATAATATCCTCGACCTCATATTCAGGACGATGTCGGGTCTTAATCTGCAGCTGTGCCATGTTAACTTTCGTTCGCAGAAGAAACCCTAAAACGGGCCACCTTTTATTATATATATAGGTTTCTTTAAGTCGGTTCCTTATTGGGCTTCTGGTACATGGGCCTGGGCCCAGAGTTCCACAAAGAACCCTGACCCGGAACCTGAGGCCCGACCCGAGCGAGCTTAAGCGAGGAGGCCAAAAATGGTGGCTCTGCTTCCGCCTCTCTTTGAATGAAGAAGAAAGCGAGGGACTTTTTCAGAAGAAGCATCAGCAACTTCTTCACCCACCCCAAAATAACAATGGAGACTTCACAGAAACACCAACAACAGCGTTACAGTTACAACCCAACTCTGCGTTGGAATCCCGAGGTCGAATCCTACTTGTCCAACGCTTATGGACCCGCCCATTTCTCTCGCATCTCCAAAGCCCTAACGTACTTCTCTTTCACTCTTATTTCCCATTCTGGGTCTTCAGTTTTCTGACTGGTTTTGTTTTGGTTTGGTTTGGTTGGGTTAGGCGGCCGTCTTGTTACTCTTGTATAAGAGTGAACACATTGAAGTCCACACCAGACTCCGTTATCGACAAGTTGAGAGGGATTCTGAAAGGGGTTTCAACTTCCAAGTGTGAAGTTCCAGGTTTGGAGTACTTGGTGTTTGTCAAGGGCTCAGGTCCTCACTCAGTTGATTACGGCTGTGACGCAGATGGGAATGTGAAGCATCCTCCTAAGGAGGTGCTTGTGAGCCGGAAATGTGCCGAGGCGGTTCTTCGTGGCGCCGAGGTTAGCTCCTTTTCGAGTTTGGTTTTGGTTTTGGTTTTCTATGTGTTTGAACTGTGCTTAGCTGGTGAATATCTGAAAAAAAGGGTTGTTTTGTGTAATGTAGGTGTATGTTCCTGGAGTATTGGCTTGCAGTGCTCATGTTGAGAAGGGGGATGAGGTTGCGGTTTCGGTGTCGGTTGAGCAGCCCGGTGCTGAGGGTGGATGGGTGGTTGGGATCACTAGAGGGACTATTCTGCAAGGTGCTGAGACAGGTAACATATTTACCATGATGCTGAATTGATGTTATGAGTTTTGTTTTAAGTGACTGTGGGTTGATGGATGTTACTAAAATGATGTCCTTGTAGATCCTTATCATTTTGAAAGGAGCGGGTTGTATATTGGCCGAGGTAGAGCAATGATGACAAGGTCTGGGATTTTTCGTGCTCCTGAAGGAATTGCTGTGGATTTCAGTGAGAGAGTATATGATCTGCCTTCGTTTCGTGGTATGATTTTATTACTTGTCTACATGTTTAGCAAAGGCTTTATAGGATTTATCAAAACAAGGTGGAATCTTAAAAAGATTTTAGACCTCCAATGATCTTTTGTTTGGATATGCAGGCGTGCTTGAGGGGGAAATATTTCTTCAAAATCTGCCGAGCATTGTCACTGCTCATGCTCTAGGTACCTATTACAGTATTTTGGTTATTGAATCAGCTTACATATGTTATTGCTTCATAATCATCATTGAGTTTTGAAAGGTTGTATTTTGGTGTGTCAACTTCACAAAAGTAGGATCATAATATCTGTGTTCGGCAAAGTAGTGATCTTTACCCTCTTTGTTTTCTCTTTGCTTGTGGTTGGTATTTTTATCTTAAGAGTATGCTTCATTCCGTTGGAATTAGCTAGCTGTTGGTATCAAGCTCTGAATGACTGTTTTGCCTTTGATTTTCTTATTGTCTCTTGTTTTTCATTTTACATTTTAGATCCTCAAAAAGGTGAGCGCATACTAGACATGTGTGCTGCACCTGGAGGGAAAACAACTGCAATTGCAATTCTTATGAAGAATGAAGGGGAAATTGTTGCCGCTGATAGATCTCACAATAAGGTCAACTTCCTAACTAGAGATATGATAGAGACTGTGTCTCCTTTGGCTTTGTTTTTTGATTCCTGAATCATATTCAAGTCATTTCGTGTGTTGTAGTTCCTTATATAAGGTTGTCTCCTTTTTGTTCCCAGCTGTTCTCATATGTGGTTATATTCTAGGTTCCTGATTTAAGTCATACCAGTGCAAGATGAAGTTGTTTCCATTGTTCTATGGAGTTCAATGTTCCATAACCAATATTCCTGACTTCTTGATTTCTTTTCTGTAAGGCGTTTGGTTTCTCATGTTATACACCCACCATGTTCTCAGGTACTGGATATTCAGAAATTGGCTGCTGAAATGGGCCTTAGTTGTATTACCACTTGCAGACTTGATGCTCTGAAAGCTGTTTGCAGTCGTAATGAATCTGATCATATAACTAATCATTGCTGCACTGAGGATAAATGTGAGGTAACAATTCAAGGTTCCAACTTGTTGAAGTCAGAAGTAGAGAAAATTGAAGTGATTGCCACAGAAAGGTTGAATGCCGAAAAGGATTTTAAGAAAAATGGTAGGTCAATCTACTCTGTGCCCAAAAACCACCTCAAACTTGTGAAATGAAAACAAAATTCTATATTACACTAGTTACAATAGCATCCTGTATATATAGTATTCTTTTTATACCAGTGCTATGTTGTCACCCTTTCAACTTAATTCTTTGCATTTTCTTTCTAAAATTAGAAGTTCTTTTCTAACTCAATGTCTTAGTTACCAATGAAAAAGCGAATGAGAGAATTTACATTAGCAGAGCTGACATCAGGAAGGATATGCGAAGGAAACGGAATGGTCCAGGAAGAAATCAGTGTGTGGGTGGTAAGGCTGAGAAGTCAAAAGGCTTTGCTCCCAACAGCTTTGATCGGGTCCTTCTAGATGCTCCCTGCTCTGCTCTTGGTTTAAGACCTCGACTATTTGCTGGAGAGGTACTATAGTCTAATCAAATCTTGTTTTCTTTTCACTTTTACTTATTTGGATTGATTTTTGCACCTTTTTTCTTTTTGGTTGGATTTGCATTATCATTCTTTTTAGTGCCTTGTTCAGTTGTTGAGGTGTTAGGTTTGTGACTTAATTTGCTTATTTAAGCGTGTTTTAGTGGCAAGGGTACTGGAGAGTCATTGAGTTTTGGGTAAAGTTTGTCTGTTTTTCATTTGGGATCTTAGGCTTTGGAAGATGAGTTGTGTTTTGACATTACCTGGGGAGGACAGTAGCGATATCCTAGCAAGATAAAGATCCAGAAGGTTTTACTGCTCATTAGGGAGTGCATTCATTTGTATGCTGTTTACAATAGAATTCCACATTGGGAATTTATTCCCTTGCATCACAATATTTTAGAAGTTTTCACTTTTAACATATTTCAGAATTTTAATTTAGATGTAAAAATTTTAAATTTTAACATATTCAAAAGTTTCTTTTATATTTACTCGAAGGATTTGACATTCATCAGTTGCATATTCCAGGAAACAGTCGAATCCTTGAGAAAACATGCAAAGTATCAAAGGAAAATGTTTGATCAGGCTGTTCAGCTAGTTCGTCCAGGTGGTGTTCTTGTGTATTCAACGTAAGTAGATATGCCTTCTCTTGTTAATATTGTGATATCAAGGATTACATGATGCATATTTGAAGTACCAAGTTTTTCACTGATCTGTATCATCTTACCCTTGAACTGAACTTCCGATGTTGTTCTCCTCTCTAGATGTACAATAAATCCTGGAGAGAATGAAGCTGTGGTTCGATATGCTTTGGATACCTACAAATTTCTATCCTTGGCATCACAGGTTCAATTAGATTTTGTTTTTACTTTTTAGGAGGGTCTATCTAGTTTTCTCTTTACAGATATCTATATATGTTTTATTGTAATCTGATTTTACATATACCATTGACTTTGATTTGTAGAACCCCAGAATTGGAGGACCTGGTCTAGTTGGCCGTTTTGAATTCCCTGATGGATATACTGAGTAAGTTCTTTTCTGCAGTAACATTTGATTGTTTACACTCATTCTTAGTTGGTATCATGTGGGAATAAATGCTCCTGCATCACTACATGCGTATCTTTGTGCTTTTCTGTACAATTGATGACTTCAAAATCAAATGTGTTGACCGAAGTACCAAAAGAAAATTGCTGTTGATGAAAACAACATCAAATAACTAGTTCAGAAATTTCACACACAATCAAAACTACATATTGACTATATACGCTTGACCTCACAGGGAGTGGCTAAGACCTGGTCAGGAAGAACTCGTTCAGAGGTTCGATCCATCGTCTCCGCTCGATACGATCGGGTTTTTCATAGCCAAGTTTATAGTTGGATCAAAGGAGGCTGACTTGGAACAATCTGCAACTTGACAGGATCAGAAATTAGGTTGTATGAATACCCCATGTAATCTAACTCAAATTCAAAGTTAACCAGATAAATATGTTTGCATCTATCTGGAATATGATGTAAGGTGGTCTTTATTAATAGGATCTATATTACATAGACTAGAGATTGGACAACTTACAAAGTATCTTTTACTTTGAACCATAGAAATGGTCATTGAACTGAAGTTTCATAATTTTTATGAATAAGTTAAAAGTGGTAAGAAGGCATCATGTTAGTGTTCGAACATGCAAAATACAAAACAGCATTGGTTGGGTTGGCCCCTAAACTCATGCTGTTGATAATTATTTGCCCTACTCATCCCATACGTAGCAGATAATGCTTCCATAGTAATCAGCTGTCTTCCCACAAGCAATTGTAAGTAATTTCATTGCTGGAGGCTCCAACTCCATTGTGCAATTGTGAGTAATCACCAACACTATAACCAAAGTCCATCATTCCCACCATGTCATCTGTGAACCAACCCTCTATTTCATGTAATGGATCAGTCTCCATCATCATATCATCCATCGCTACCCAAGTTGAGTTTGAGTCAGGAATGGAGATCTCGTTCTTGTCCAACGAAACCTCGGCAATGGTCATCATATTATTAGGTTCATGACCAATGAGCTCACTGTCGTCACTCTTCTTCTTCTTCTTCTCCTCTTCATTCTCCAACTCTTCAAGCAAGTCCCACAGAATGGTTCCATCAACTTCTGTGACTTCAAAATCTTCAAACTCATTGACACCAAGAGCATACTTCAAAGTATTAGTGTCCGGGAAATCTGCGGCCATGCCTACAAAAGAAAATGAAAAGAGAGTGCAGATATGAAGAACAGCTTAGACACAGAAGAGCGCAGTTAACTGAAATTGAAAACTTGGTACAACCTAGAGTACAATATTGGATTATATATAGTGACGAGGGTAGGCCAAATAGGCACATCGATCGATCTTCTGTCATGTCAAGGAAGAAGATTTATCGCATATATCATAGGTCATCTTGAAAATTACATGTACCCAATATTGCTAGAATTGGTGCAAACAAATATGGGGACCAAGCACGATTGAATAAAGCAAAATGATCTGAATGATATAGAAAATTTCCACCTTTCAATCAACATCAAAATGGAGATCCTAGTCCTTTTTAGGTTTTACTCGGCTTGATTTTGCTACGACCTCTAATCCCAAGTCCAAAGATCCCTTGATTCTCATGAACACTTGGTAGAAATGCATTGTTGAGTCATTCCACAATATTTTCTTGAGTCGAATTTTCCATTCGGTTCTATTAGAGAAGATCGATCAACATTTCTAAAAACTATTCATATATATTGAAAAACAATTTAGTCATCTATCTAACTATCCCCATATAAACAGACTCACACAATTGTAGTCATGATTATAATCAATTAACGAATTATTCCGTACACTCGATTTTTGCCAAGATCTTTGAAGATGAACCTAATGTGATACTAAATTATTAGGATTACATAAAGACATTATGGAGAATCAAAAATGTGAATAATAAATCTATTTATGAAATCCATTGATGTCCGCATTACAAGTTTAACGGTTTATATAACATTTTAAACAATAGTGTTCATACGGTCATCAGGTTATCAAAGAATTTTGTTGTAGTCATCCACTATTAGATTTAATTTTGAGATTAAAACACTTTAATATCAATATTTTAATCTCAACCCTTAAAATAAAATCCAATTATGGGTGACAACAGAATTCTTCATCACTAGTGACTGTGTGAAAATGACTTGTGAACAGTGGTGTTCACATGATCACCAGATGACCAAGAATTTTCTGGTCACCCACTCCAAATCTTTTAATCTCAACCATTGAAATTATATCCAATGATGCGTGATAAGAAAAAACTTTGGTCACTGGTCGCCGTGTGAAGATTAGGTAGACAAAATAAGCAGCCGCCTACTATATTAGTATTATTACTTATGTTACCGTCTCCTCCATCTCCTTATATTACAGAATCTTTATGGCAAGGTTTTTTTTATTGTTATCTATTATTTATACCACAACTATTATATGATTGTGGTAGTCGAATTTAAGACTCCACACTTAGACAAATAAGGTTATCCAACTAAAACAAATTGTGGGCTGTTATGGGAAGTTTTGATAAATAATTTTCTGAAAGTATTAATCAATATACAAAAGTCACACGTGAATGTGAATGTAAATGTAAAGTTCATCACGAAACTTATTCTTTCAGTACGTCTCGAGCGATTGAGATTGAAGCAACGACATATAATATATTTCCCACGTTGCATCAAATCCTCGATGATAACTAATCGACTAGTTAGATTGGTAATTTGGTACAAGTGCATCATGCACTACTTTTACCAAATTTCAGATAAAACAGTACGGTGGAGTGTGTTTTCTGGTCTCTCATCCTTTGCAGCTGGAAAAAGAATAAGCCTAAGGCCTAACAACGAGCATGTGCAATCTAACATATTGGCGCGCATCACACCACGTGAATTTGAAGCTAATATAAACACGTTTTTGTTGCTTGGTATATGCACATGTTATCAACTGTTTGGGGACCTTTTGGTGTCATTTTAGGCTTCGAGACTTGTCATGATATATACCTCCCTGTCCTTCCTGCTTTATATCTATAAAGTTTGATATTTTTTCATTTTGTCTATGGTTGGCATGGATATCCATACTAATTACCAAGCTCAGCATATTACCCACTTTCAGCTTTAGCTAACCAAGCTAATCTCATAGGCTGAGTAGGCGCAGTCACCCTCCATATTGCCACTTTATGATTGGGGATTTCAAATGATCGATCCTTAAACAGATCCTCAAACTAAACTGCTTTATGTGTTGAGATTTCATATAATCATTATACAGATCCTCGATCTAATAGCACTTATCAAGTAAATTAAACTAAGTACAAGGAAGTGCATGCAGTTAAGAGAGGTTAGATAATTCCATATGCACTGCGCATCAGATTATATCTGACACGACAAACTATGGCGTGAAGGATTAACACTATTGATCAAGGGAGTTCTTTTACATTACATATCGTATTCTGATATTGCGTCATATTACAACTTTAGATATAGGCAACCAGTACGTACGACTTCTACTTGTGGTTTGATAAACTCTCAATCATACCTTTAAAAAGATGGAGATCGTATCTAATCTTAAGCAAGCCTTGTTGGTGAAACCCAAATTCATCTGCTTGGTCTTCGAGTAGTGCAACAATTCGAGGATGGCTCATTAGCTTAATTGGTATCCATACTTTCTGCTCATGATCATCATCCCCTTGTTTCGCCACAATAATCATCGGAACATAACCTTTCCGGATTTTGGCTGAAGAAGAACAACTGCAGCTGCTGCTACTTATACTCATTTTTGATTTCCAAGAACTCATTTTTAATCACACATGCATAGTCTTTAGATTTTTAGAGCAAGAAGTTACCAGCAATATATAATACATACTCCAATTTTCTGACGTGGATGATCCTTTCATATCTGAAGAATAAGTAAATTTAATTAGTTAGTCAATTTTCATAATCATCAAGTCAATTGTGTCGTTGATTTTGGAGAAGGGATTTAGATTTTGTAATTCATTGATGTTGAATTGTTGATTTTGAATAAGGGATTAGATTTTGTAATGCTTTCATGTTGATTTCGGTTAGTCAGAACTCGGAAACTAAATATTAAATAGGCCATGGTTGGAATTAACTTGGGTCAGCGTGCTGCCACTGCATTCAATAAACTTCTGTAATTGATAAAAGACTAAAGTGATTTTGCCTATTAATCAAAGCAATGGAAAAGGGACAGGGGACGACTTGGCTTGAAGGAAAAGGGATGTACATACTACTACCTATAGCATAAAGATTCTGGAAGCAAAACCTTCATGAGGCCGTGTTAAACAAAAATGGAAGATCGATCTAGCCAGCTGACTTCAAACCGTGATTGGAACATTTGTTGTTTTTCGGAAGGGAAAAAAAAAAAAAAAAACAGGAAAGGAAGAAGAGGAGGAATTGAACAGTTGAACACACGTTTTTAATGAACCTGCCTATTTCTATCATTTAGAGCATCTCCTATGATAGACTAAAAGTCAAATGGTTTTAGCCTACTAAAAACAGAATATTCTCTCTAATATACATTTTTAGCCTACCAACAAAAAACAATGCTGCTATTGTATGCCAAATTTCGTATGTCAAAAATCAAATATCATCACATCTAACGGCTATAATTTGAAAATGACAAAAAATAGCTATTTTTCTAATCAATGATATAATGATAGTATGTAAAAATAAGTATATCATAAAAATTAATGATTACACATTTATTTTAAAAATTCTAAACATATCAAATATTGAGCTCATATTGAAGATCTCAACAAAATATTTACAATGATGTAATTTTAATATTTAGTAACATTATAATAATTGATTTTTTTAAATGTAAAATACATATTCTTAAAGGATTTTTTCTTTAAAAGTCAGTAGGACCCACAATTTTTTTTTTTTTTTTTTTTTGAGAAAATGAACCATTGCTTATTTTAAGTAATTAGATAGTTATATCAGCAATGAGCACATTGAATAGCCATTGTAGTCCATCCTCTACCCAAACATGAAATGTAAGAAACAAAAACGTGTGTCTAGTTAAAGAGTGCGCTGCCTGATTACATTTCCTAGGACAATACTTACTAATAAAGGGAAGAGGTGAAACAAAACTGAGCCCAAATTTGGCCAACAAAATTTAGACAAGCCAAATATTTTTGTTTATCCTTACGAAATGGCCTACGATGAGAAGAAGTTTTAGGCAAAATGGGAATATGGCCTACCGTGGGAGATGGCCTTACACCAATTTATGAGGCACTTGTACATTTTCCTGGCTTGGTTTTCCCAATTAGTACAAACACTAACACTACCAACAGCAACTTGATTATATTCCGACAATCGTAAGAACCTTCATCATGGTCAAGACTTTCCGGCCGGGAGGTTAACATATACGTGGCCGGACCGTTCTGTAATAGCTGAATTCCTCCCGACTTAGATTACCCTTGAAGCTTTAGGCCTCAATCCAACCATGCATACATACTGTACATTGTCCTGATCAGGTTTTGCTATGGAGTTTGCTTTGCTTCTGCAGCAACTAGCTATGATAATGCCACTTCTAAAGTCGTAGCAAGTAATTATGAAATCAACTTGTAGTTTCTAAAGCGTGATCTTAATCGATCAACTTGTGTTGATACATTAATCAATGATTTTGAAGCAACATGTCGCATATTAGAGGCATTCTTTGGCACATACATGTTACACAAAACTTGTTTCTTTGACTAATTTTTACAGCTGGTAGCTATCATACTAAGAACTTGCAACAAAAGGCTAGGTCTCCATCAATCTATCATATCCTTGAAAGTGTTAGAAGTCGGTAAAACCTTAGATGGACGGTGGTTAATATTTCATGTTTTTCATATAGCTATTTTGAACTTTGCATATAACTAGGAAGACTTCTTTGAGCTTCTCATCATTGCATCTTGCATTCAGGTACATAGCATAAGTCAATTAGTATAAGTTTTTTTTTTTTTGGATAGACAATTAGTATAAGAGCAAGTTTACCTATTAGGTCACCGGATCAGTTACTATTCATTAATTTTTAGTGTTTATTTTTATTCTCTGGGTCACGGGCACCGTTTCCAAACTGACATGGATCATCGGATCAGTTTGCAGGTCATGAAAGTGACCCAGAGGTCACTAGGTCAGTTTGAAAACTGTGCCCGTGACCCAAAGAATAGAAATAAACATAAAAAGTATGAATAATGACTTGATGACTCAACGGGTACGCGGACTTGCTCTAAATTTTATCATAGACAAAGCTATAAGTTTTACCACAGACATAGCACAAGGACCATTGTCTGATCGATCTTTTCTAGTCTTGTGCCTATATAAGGCAACTACATGTTGTATGTTTAGATCATTTAAATACGAAGAAATATGATCGATCAAGAGAATGATATTCTTCCTCATATCTTATCAAAAAGATTTGCTCTCTACTACTATACTATTATTAATACTTGTGATTTGAAAAGCTCTCTATCATACCTTTGACAAGGTGAACATCTTGAGTAATTATCTTAAGCAAGCCCTGTTGGCGAAACCCAAATTCATCGGCTGAATTGTTGAGTAGCGTAATGATGCGAGGATGGTTGATAAGCTTGATCGGCATCCATAGTTTCTCCATGAGATCATCTTGATCCCCTTGTTTCCCCACAAGCACTGGGACATAACCTTTGCGAATCACCTTATTGCCTGATCTCTCCATTGTCTCAGTACTGCTGGTAATGAGCTTCACATAGGCTGATAAACAAGAGCATGCAGCAGCTACTTCTCATTTTAATTTCCAACTCGATTGTCTTGATCGAACATGAACTTGAACTTGTCAGTTGCAATTTAGGCATCGTTTTCATCTTCTATTTATAACAAGATATTAAACTCCAACACATACAAATAAATAATAGTCCAGCTTTCTAAATAATCCTTTATTCCCTTTCAAATCATAGGAAATTACTTACTTAGTCAAACTCATACATCAGTAAAGTTTAGTAATTAATTGTTGATTTTAAAGGAGGTTCGAATTCTATAATGCATGCATGATGATATTGAAATTCAGTAGTACTGCACTGTATGTCGACGGAGTCCAACAAAAATAATTTTAGTACTCCATCTTATCCATTATCATATATCAATAATTTTTTTTTTTTGAAAATCATATATCAATATTACTTGGGTCTAAGATTTGGTCAATGTCAAGAACAAATTTTATATATTTTAGAACTTCATATATATCTTAAATAGCTAGTAAGGCGTGGATAGCCCATGCTTTGATGGAGATCATTGGATATTGCAAGCCGTTTTTCTCCATGTTTCATGCCGGACTGCAGCAGCATTGAACAAGCTTTTGTGAGTAACTGATAATTAATCGGAAAAATAACAATGCATTACGTAATTTAGAATGCAAGGGAGGATAACTTAATTATCTCTTGGAAAAACAGCTTCCAAGAACCTTTAGCCAATCTAGCCAAGAGCCCCTCACGTTCTACTCATCCTACTATGATTTTTCTTATCCAAATCAGTCGTTCCCCTTCTAGTAGGGCATATAAGTCTGCAACAAGCACCATAACAATTTTCAGATTTTAGGCCAGTAATCTTCTAACCGCACTATGTCAATCTACTATTTGTTGCATGATTATTGAAACTGTAGTCCTTAATCTCTTATTTAGATATTACATCCGATTCTTAAGACTTGTTAAAACACTTACCCAAGTCAATATTATAAGGTTAATGTAGATACATCTACTAGAAAAACCATGATTGGGTTGAGATCTGATCAGTCCTGGAAAAAGGGACTGATTTCAGTCCCTTATACGCCGTCAACACGGATGGTGCAGCTATTGATTAGAAGTACACAACGTTCAATTTCTTAAATGGAGCTAACAATTAAAACAGGGAGCATAGTCAGCAATTTAACAACACTATCAGGGCATTGTATAAGCACATACCAGATGTAGAAGCAGTTAGGTGTTGGAACCTCCCTTTTCATATCTAGGCTATTTTCAAACAGTCGTCTTTTCCGCTTGAGAATTGCTCTACCTGTAATGAAATAAGAAAGGTAATTAATGTTCTGTTATGAAATAACACTCATATTAACAGCAACATACAATTAACTCATGATATAATTCACAATATTGATAACATACCCCAGGAATTAAAAGCTGTAGTACCATTTATATTATTAGAGCAACTACTTTCTTCATATCAGAGGACATGCAAGATCATAATATTACAGCAATGAAGAGATGCCAGCAATTGGTCATAAATGGCATCCAACCACACCCCGTAGTAGGATCCCAATAATAATGCAATGTAACATTTCTGCTGGTAACGAAAGCACTTTTTTTTTAATATCATCCCATCCCCCCCCCCCCCCCCCCCCCCCCCCCCCCCCCGGAGGAATTGAACACACCTTTCCATGTATCAAAATGACCTGCAACTTCATCTACTACATTTATGGGATCATAAATACCAACAAAATCAGATAGCAACTGACATGGATGGCCGTTGCAGGACTTGCCCATTGGTACTTCAATGGCCATCATTCACTTTTTACTCCCGTTTTTTTTTTTCATCAAAAGCATATGATTGCAGAAATCCAGTCATTCACTCAATTTACTACTGCGGAACCATTTTGTTGTCCGTTTTGCTTAAACCCTATACCCCATAATGCCAGTACCTACATGGTTGATGCTGCAATTAAGAGCAGAACTGCCCACCAAACTTTCTCATTGATATCTTCTATTTCCGGTCAAGAGTGAGACACAGCAAATGGCAAACTTGTTGATTCCTTGGCTATTTTTAGTTCAAACACTAACAGTTGTTGCCAAATCCAGAGCTAAAGTTCCAGCAGTCATAGTGTTTGGAGATTCCTCCGTTGATTCAGGTAACAACAACTTCATTCCAACAATTGCCAGGAGCAACTTTGCACCTTATGGTCAAGATTTTCCGGGAGGCCAAGCCACCGGGCGGTTCTGCAACGGCCGAATTTCTCCTGACTTGATCTCCGAAGCTCTAGGCCTCAAGCCAACCATACCTGCATACTTGGATCCAATGTATAACATCTCAGATTTTGCTGTAGGAGTTTGCTTTGCTTCTGCAGGGACTGGCTATGATAATGCCACTTCTGAAGTTGCTGTAAGTAATCCAATTAACTAGTATTTGATAATTCCTGCACTTGATTTCTTTGTTGATAATCTACGGAAGTGTTTATACGGATATACTAATCCATTATGTCGGCTGGGGTTTATGTATACCGTTATCGGTAGATTTTTTTGTTCTTTTTTTTTTTTTTTTATGGTAAGGAGATTTTTTTTGTTCTTAGAATCTTTAGGATTTTCTATCAATTTAATGAGAATACAGCTGCACTATTTTCTTGTTAACACTGGTATATTTGTTGCAGGATGTGATTCCATTGTGGAAGGAAGTGGAGTATTACAAGGAGTACCAGAAGAAATTAAAAGCCTACCTTGGAGATAGGAAGGCAAAGAAAATACTAAGTGAGGCTTTGTATTTGATTAGCTTAGGAACAAATGACTTCATGGAAAACTATTATACACTCCCAAACCGACGATTGCAGTTTACCGTGAAGCAATATCAGGATTTTATTATAGGACTTGCTGCAGATTTTGTGAAGACAATATATGCTTTAGGGGCAAGGAAGATGTCCCTGACAGGGGTTCCTCCAATGGGGTGTTTGCCACTGGAAAGAACCACAAATATTATGGAAGACCATGCTTGTATGGAGGAATACAACAACGTCGGTTTGGAATTTAATGGCAAGTTAAAGGGTTTGGTGGCAAAGCTGAACAGGGAGCTTCCTGGTCTTGACGTGGCATTTGCAGATGCATATAACCTCTTGTTGCAGGTCATAAAAAGGCCTTCTGTTTATGGTAAGTTTTGACTTTAAATTCCCAAATGATTGGTTCTGTTAGGCTATTAACCGTTTTAACTTGCACTTGAGTTTCACTTCTAAAATGTTTGCATTTATCAAATCTGTCTATGGCTTTTTATTTCTCAGTTCCCTAAGTGATATAAGTTTTCCTTGGATGACAGGATTTGAGGAATCAAGAACTGGGTGCTGCGGCACAGGGAGGTTTGAGATGAGTTTCCTATGTGATCCGCATAGTCCATTTACATGCCAAGATGCAGATAAGTATGTGTTTTGGGATGCCTTTCATCCTACGGAGAAAACCAATCGAATGATCACAGATCATCTGCTCAAAACTTCTTTAGCAAAGTTTATTTAATCCTGTTTCTAAAGTGTAATCTGCAACATTATGTTACTATTCTGGGATCATCTCCCATAGTAATTGAATTTTCATTCCACAGATAAGCAAAACCAGAACAAGATTTCAGTAGAGGAAGTAAATACATGGACTTTTATAGTTTTATTCATCTTTGAAATATTTTACATACATGACCAGAATGGGCAACCAGTTCATCAATAATATACTTCATAGAGTTGAATGCAGGTCATTGTACATAATTCAATAGGTACCAACCATGAAGCTTGTCACACACAACAGGGCACTTGCTTACACACCAACCTTAAAGACTAAAGAGTACAAGTGACAACCAACCTGGCATCAGCAACCACCTTGTTATACAGCATCATGGACAAACCCAAAATCACGCAGCTGCCGGCTCTGCAATTTGCCTGGCTTCAAGTGTCTTCTCGTATTCTTCAATGGACTTGAAGAGCTCCGAAAAGTTACCCTTGCCGAACCCACCACATCCACCCTTCTGGTAAACCTCCCCTATATCATTCTTAAGCATGCACCCAACTCTCTGTATGATCTCTATGAATATCGTCGGCCTGTCCATTCAACATGAGAACCGATTAACTCGACGTGATTATGTGAGATATCTTTTTGTTGTCAATTTCCTTTTCCAACATAAAAATGCATAACCACATGCCAAACAAGTTAGGGAAAAATGCCATGAACACCTTTTGCCACAAAACTAGCTATGACACCATAATTCCAAAAACCAAATGGACCCAATTTTAGTTCAGTAGCATAACTTGCGTACAATCATGAAAAAATATCTTAGCAAGCACAGAAAAGTATCATCTTTATAGTCCTAACAGTCATTTATAGTAAAAGTGAAATAAATACCTATCTCCCACAGGCTTAGTGAAAATCTGAAGCAGAGTCCCCTGGTCATCCCTATCAACCAAAATCCCCAACTCCTCACATTCCTTGATCTGCTCATCCGTCAACACATCGCCGGCCCTCTTCTTCAAATTCCGGTAATACGTCGGCGGCGGCGACGGCATGAAGTCGAATCCTCCGACTCCGCTCCGCTGCCTCATCTCCCTCAAGGTCCTGAATATGTCTCCGCTGACCAGAGCGAGGTGCTGGACTCCGGCGCCTTCGTTGTGCTCCAGGTACGTCTGAATCTGGCTCTTCCTCTTCGTCCCGTACACCGGCTCGTTCATCGGAAGCAGCACCGTCTCGTCGTTGTTCGCCAGAACGACGGAGTTCAGTCCGCTCTCGCTCGTCCCGACGTCCTCCGCCGTGAACTCCGCGAACTCGTGGAACCCGGTGAAGCCTTTCACGTAGGCCACGGCGGCGGAGAGGTCGGGGACGTTGCCGACGGCGTGGTCGAGGCGGCGGAGGCCGAAGTCTAGGGGAAAGGAGGAGGGGACCGGCTCGAAGCCGGGGAGGAACCACAAGTCCGGGTTCGGGTCGGAGAGCTGGGCCGGGTCTTTGTAGCTTACATACCGCAAAACGACGTCGCCGTAGAGTTGGACCTCGGCGATTGTGACGCGGTTGTTGAGGAGAATCGGTTGGGACGCAGGTTTAGCGCCGTGGGAGACGCTGGCGTGGAAAGCGAGGTCGGCGTCGGAAACCTCGATAGCGATGGCGCGAACGCCGAGACCGTGTTTGGCGGAGAAGGCGCGTGAGGCGGAGTGGTCGAAGGTGGGGATGGAGGCGGTGGAGGTGGGCCGGGCCGGGTCGGAGAGGGTGGGGGAGTAAGGGGCGGTGAAGAGGAAGGAGAGGTCGCCGGAGCGGAGGAGATAGGAGGCGTGGGTTTGGTTGCCGGTGGAGAGGTCAGACTTAGCTACCATGGGCATGCCGAGGCCCCAGGAGAAGCGGAGAGCGGCGTTGGTGGCATCGGTGCACCAGTACTCGATGTGGTGGAAGCGGTTGACCTTGAAGCGATCGGACCGGGGGTTGAACCGGACGAAGTTGGAGAATCCGACGAGGTTGGACTTGTTCTGGGTTTCGACGAGGCCCATTGCGATGGTGTGCTGATGATGGGTGGGCTGAGGTCCGTGAGGATATATTGATGCGGAGACTGAGAGTTGACTTGGAGGGAAGTCCACGTGGCCGGGTATGGGTGGTAGTGAGGAGGGGCTTTCAGTGACGCAACTCCATAGTTTTATTTCATGAAGAAGAAAAATTGAAGTTTTGAGACTCGTGTTTTTGGAGTTTCTTAGACTGTTGAGGGAAAAAGATGGATGATGGGGAAAGGAGAAACATATGGTTTTCTATTGAGCTCCCGTGGCTAAATTGCATTCACATGTCCAAACAGATTAACTTCTATGTCTCTCGTATCTTTCGAGAGGGCAATTAAACGGCAGATAAGTTTGATTGGCCGGGTATGGGCGGTGATGAGGTGGGGTTTTGAGTCACGCAACTCCATACTGGCTGGTTTTGTTTTCACAAAGAAGAAAAATTGTAGTGTGAGACTTTGTGTTTTTGGGATCCCGAATCCTAAAAAACGAGAGCCTTTCATTTTGGTCCACACTTGCACCCTGCTCCAAAGGAACTTCCCAAAATGTTTTGGACGCCCAAAAACCCTAAATCTCTGATCAGATTTTTGCACAGTTTGGTTTGGGTCCCCAAAATGACTTGGGCCAAAAATTAATTTGGGCACCTAGGTAGGTCTGGGTCGACGATTTGCTTTGGACACCCCACCATGAAATGGCAGCTCCGCACCTGTAACCATCACGTTCGCTGGCTGTATCAAACCCGTCGCCGCACGTCCTCCACGAGGTGCAGAACCTTTCTTCGTCACCTCGACCTGATTCCTTCTGCGATTGTCCCATCGAAAGATCGATGGCGGCAAAACCATTATCCACAGTATAGTGAGACACGCATGTGCAAAATGAAAACTTCATTCTCGATTTTATGAGAATTTATATGAAAGCCTTTCATTTGCTTCTTTTTGGTGGAAGTTTTATTTTCCCAGAATGTATCCTATTGTTTGGCCTAATTCTTCTTCTGATGATCGATTCAACCTCTGATAAGAAAGATATACCTTGGTAATATTTCATCTATTCAACAAGTTTAGTAATTAGCATAACGGCCCTATTATTCCGATAAAGAGAAGAACCTACGATTAGCTTTTCGAGAAATTTTCAAACAAATAATTTCAACAAAATCTTTTAATTCTTATTTTATTATGTTCAACTCTATGTATTTCTCTATCCATAGAGTACATTGAATGTACATAAATGGCTATAATAGAGTTTCTGTTATTCATATTAACAGCTACTAGCTCTAGTTGAGAGGAAAGCTGTGTATATACTATTTCAATAAAGGGGAACCCCGATTGAGGACTCGTCATACAAAATCGACGTTTGCTTCTTGATATGGTGTAGTGTAATTCTTAATTCTCATATCAATACGCATGTTCTCAATTATTCTGCAATTTTAGTTGTTGAAATTTTACTCATTGTGCTGTCTTCTTAATAAATAATAAATAGTTATTTTGGCCATTGAAACAAACTTTTGTCTCGCTAGTAATTGAGGAAAGTGGCTGGTGGTTTTCTTTAATCTTGATCTGTTGTTTTTTCTTAGTGTTGTATTAATGAAATTCTCAAATTCTCATACCAGTCATTATAGAAATATTAGGTACTTAAGATTGCTGTTCAAAAAACTAGTTAATAGATTGTGCAAACTTTCAATTGCCGTTAAAACTATTTAAATAGCTTGCTTAAGAATATGTATTATTTCTAGCATTACTTTCTCGTGAACCTCAACGAAGGATAAAATTTACTAAAAAGAGAAAAAAAATTCATTTGCATGTGGGACATAAATCTTACCAAAAAAAAAAACCAAGAACCTCATCTCTACAAACCACTCAAACAAATAATTAACCAAAACATAAATTACAAACCATTAACAGAAAAAGAAACTACGAAGACCTAACCAACTACAACAAGAAATGATAATCCTACAAAAAGACTTGTTTCCTGCATTTGGTAGCTAGTATCATGAAAAAGATCTTAGCAAGCAAAGAAAGCTATCATCTTTAATTACGGTCCTAAACTCCTAATATAATACCCAAAATAAAAACCATACACAAACAAACTTTAACAAAGAATATTTAAAAAACAAAAAAAAAAACAAAAACAAAAACTTTAACAAAGAAATGAAGAGAATAGCACATACCTATCTCCCACAGGCTTGGTGAAAATCTGAAGCAGAGTCCCCTGGTCATCCCTATCAACCAAAATCCCCAACTCCTCACACTCCTTGATCTGCTCATCCGTCAACACATCGCCGGCCCTCTTCTTCAAATTCCGGTAATAAGTCGGCAGCGGCGACGGCATGAAGTCGAATCCTCCGATTCCACTGCGTTGCCTCATCTCCCTCAAGGTCCTGAATATATCTTCGCTGACCAAAGCGAGGTGCTGGACTCCGGCGCCTTCGTTGTGCTCCAGGTACGTCTGAATCTGGCTCTTCCTCTTCGTCCCGTACACCGGCTCGTTCATCGGAAGCAGCACCGTCTCGTCGTTGTTGGCCAGAACTGCCGAGTTCAGTCCGCTCTCGCTCGTCCCTATGTCCTCCGCCGTGAACTCCAAGAACTCCAAGAACATTTAACTACGACATGAATTAAAAATGCGTATGTTACTCTCTTTGATAGGTTGCGGTTGTTGTCTTCCGACGGCAGCTCTGAAAATTAGCTAAGAGAAACTGTTTTAAAGAAAACGTTGTGGCTGGTGCGACAGACTTGTTCCAAGCTGGGGTTAGGTCTGGATCCAACGGCAGTGGCGTTTTGTTGGTCAACTATGACTGGTCTGGTGTTGTGTGGGTGGTGATCCGAATTGACAGGGGTATGGAGGTCGCTGGGATCCTGGGTTGCTAGCTCAACTGACGGTGCGAGAGGTGCAACGCGATGGCGGTAGGCACGTTTTTCCAGCGTTGTCGGGGTAAGTTGTAGTTGTTCACTGTTGTATTCTAACAAAGAAGAAGAGAGATTCACTATTGCTACTGATATTCAGTAACATACGGTTAGCGAAATGATACTCCATAAAAAATTAAATTAAGACAGTGAATAGAAGATTAGTACTGGATAGATATTGACACCTTCTTCACTAATCTTCACTATTGACAAAATAGATATTGTTACTGACCATCGGTAGCAAACACATTAAGATCAGTATATACTACATATTGGCATCCTCAATGACACAACATGAAATTTTTCAAGAAACCCAAAATAAAGTGAAATAAGCATCTTAATAACAAAGAAGAGAGATTCACTATTGCTACTGATCTTCAGTAACAAATGATTAGTGAAATAATACTTCAGAAGATTTTGTATGTTAAAATTTAATTATTTGTTAACGGGTCTTAATAAGTTTTAACAGTTAACACAAAACTTAATGGTTTGGTTGGTTTTAGTATCCTCCAAACTTAATGGTTTGGTTAGTTTAGCGGTTTGTTATCTTGTTCTACAATAAATATACGAAACAAACTTAATACGACATGACACAACATGGTGTTTTGCCAGATCTAATTGGAGATGCTCTTATATTACTAGATTAAATGATTTCGAGTTATTCTGCAATTTTAATTGTTTAAATTTTACTCATTGCTTTGTCTTTTTAATGATCAATTTTTTTTTTAGAAGTAGATAATTTCATTACTTATCTGTGGCCAGAAGGCACGTTCATTATATACTGTTTTACACCAAATAAAACCTAGTTGGTCTAAGCTGTTAAGCACATAACAAGTAACCCTCATTGAGAACAACTTGAGCACAAATTTTAGACCTAGCCATCAGGAGACAAATCCAAACAACTACCTAAATCCTTACTAGAGTAACCCTAATTGCCTAAGACCTCATTTACTGTACAATCAGAGGAAACTAAACTTAATAGCAATAGATTGGAATCAAATGCTAGGTACCGAAACAGGAAACTTAGAGTTTTCCTTTGCCCTTATTCTTAGGGCTAATCTCTTGAGCAGCATTAGCAGGAGGGTAAGTCAGACGCAGGGCCCCAATCACTTATTCTGTGGACGAGGATTTTTATTCCTGCTTCTTAGAGGTCTTTCCACCTTTTTCTTCATAATTCCTTGTTCATTTTCCTAGGGCATTTGCTTGCAGTATAGGCAGCTTACCACCCAGGATTGTTTTGAACTTCTTTAAGGAGGGAGTACAACCTCCAGTCCTACTTTTTTTCTTGTAAACCCTAGGTTCCACTTGCGCAGCTTGGACAAGTGGACTGGATTTGGAACCGCCAGCCATGGAAGCCGAGCCCGAAACATCAATCCCAACCTTCCTGGCTGCTGTACTACAACAGGCTCACCTAACTCCTCAGCAGCCATATCTTGCACGGTACTAGCAGATGGATCAGCTCCTAATGGTGATCTGTCCAACTTTCGGATGACAGGTTTTTTCTTCTTGAGGAAGGCAGATGAGGGTTTTGGGAGTTCCCGGCTAGCTTGGGCCGAAAAGGAAAAGGATCCACTTGTCGTTGGAGGACCACCAAACTGCAGAACCCGAAGGGTAGAGATGGCCATATTGGGTTCCATGCATTTGGCCCCTGAATGCGTAATTAGACCGCATTGAGAACACATGCCCTTGAGATGCTTAAACTGAAACTTCAAGATCGGTTCAATCCCTGCAGCCAAGAAGATCTTACGTTCAAAGAGAATGGGTTTGGAAATGTCATGCAAGAAGAAAATACGCATAGATCCTCTTCGAAACTCCTTCTTATCGTAATCCAGGAAGCCCCCCAAGAGGTTCCCAATGAGGATAAGATTATCAGGTTCTTCATAAAGTGGAAGGATACCTGAAACCTTAACCCAGATTCGAACATGCTTCGTTGGAACCTCAGCAATAGTTAGAACTTCGTCGTACTCCTCCAGGTAGACCGGAGCATCAAAGCACCAAACTCCATCTTTGAGAACCTTATTCCGGTCCCGGGCTGATTCGAAAGAGAACATGAAGAGATTATCATTCTTTTCCTGAACCCTAAATTCCCTTTCCACCATCTAAGTGCGAAGGAAGTGAGATTTGAAGGTGGCAGAATCCACAAGTCTGCGAGCGAGAGGTTTTTCGAGAAGAAAAGATTGGGAGGATTCTTCACAGGACCTCCACCAATTTTTTCAAGGTCTGGGGCTTGACCACCCTCAGCCAGAGCCAAGGAGGCAGCGAAACTAGCGGTGATAACGTCGATGGAAGCCATGAAAGAGAGGCTGGAGAGGGGGAGCGGCAAGTAATGATCGATTGTTTTGACATCAGAACAATTCATCATCATCATCATCATCTTATGGAGAGTGATATCCACACTCTCCCTTTTACATTCTACACTCCCACTTTAACATTTATATTATTTATTGCGTGAAATTCCACTTATGGCCCAACAATTGTGCAGTGTTTCTTTCTTCACTCTCCACTAGTGCCATAACTTCTTCGTGGTAAGTTTCGTCCTCTTTGAGATAGAAGATTAACAAATGACTAGCTCGTGGAAATCAAAGTGGATTTTTGGGTATAACGCAGACCTGAAGACTATTATTATCTCAAACCTCCATCAATTGACTTTTGTCACCAAAGAAGTTAAGCTTTTGATACTAGTACGAACAAATTGACCTAAATTATAGCCGTTTATATGAAACCCATTCCTTAATTACCTTTCTCAGTTGGTAACTCGGTATGCAATATGACATAAACACAAGAAACCCAATTAATTTTTTTAAATCACAAACTCAATCTTTCTTACTTTCAACTGAGTCCCAGTACAATCAATAACTTTTTAAAACTCAAACTCAATGATGCAATAAATTTACAAAAACTGAAGAGAGATTCGAGTGTAGATTTCACAACCCTTTTTTTTTTTTTTACAACAAAATGAGAGTTAAATTCATTTTACTTTCTTAAACTTTATGCCTAAAATCATATGTGTCTCCAAACTTTTAATTTAATCACATATACCCTTATACTCTCTAATATGATTAATCATAATCATTAGTAAACTAATTCCTTAATTTCTTCATAAATTAGTGACAATGCATGCCCATTTAGGATCAATTTTTAGGCTTGATCATGTAAATAGTGTGTTTCTTGCATGATTAAAGGCTAAAAACTAGTTTGAGTGGATAATAATATATGAATAAATTGATAGATTGTGAAAGATTGGCCATAATTGATTAAATTGGGGAATACAAGGGCACATGTTATCAAATTAGAAGTTTAGAGGTACAACTGAGTTTAAGTGTAAAATTCAGGTAGTAAAATAATTTTAACTCTAAAAATGATGGCAAAGTCCAAGACGGAACCTAATTTAGATAAAACTCTTCTCATAAGGTGTTTTTCATAAGTAAATGATCGAACACTAGACTTAATTAAGTATCCATTTTACATTCATCCAACTTACAACCTTGCCAAAAATCAAACCCCACAATCCTTTTTAACTGAGGCTATTGCAGTGGGATGCTAAAATTGTTTGGTCATTTTCATTTTCTATTCGTTCTCTACATGGATCTCCATCTCAGCAGTGGGACCGACCAGCCTCACCAAAATCTATTTCTTTATAGTTCCTCTTTTCCCATTTGATAACAAAAGAACAAATGAAGAGAATTTAGCTTCTTCTTCGTCTCCAGGACACTGCAGACATGCGCTCTGTTTACTCGTAAACCCATCCACCTCTCCCTTGTTTAACCTCTCCCTAAACCCTCACAACCATTTCTCTATATTCCATGGTCACCGTGCACCATTGTTTTCCACGCTTCTCTATATCTCTACTCCACACACCCGACTACCAACTCCAACCCAACACGCCCACCAAGTGACTGATAAATGGCCTCAGAGAGACAAGAGCCCACCGCAAGAGAATTTGTCAAGGGTAAGTGGACACCGCAAGAAGATGAGAAACTAACCGAGGCTGTTGCGGTTCATGGTGCAAGGAAGTGGACCTCATTAGCGTCTAAAGCAGGTCTGTATTCTATGCATGTAACCCAATTCAAGAAGTACTTGATCACATTATGTACTTTATGGCCTAGAGAATAATGGGTTTTCGGTGCAGGGCTGAATCGGAATGGCAAGAGTTGCAGGCTGAGATGGGTGAACTATCTGAGACCCAACCTCAAGAGAGGCCACATGTCTGACCAGGAAGAGGACATGATTATTAGGCTGCACAAGCTTCTTGGAAATAGGTTACTTCGTATTCCAAATGACAAGCTCAGTTCATTTCCTTGCTTCTGAAGTTGTTGGTCATCAAATTGGGGTTTGCATTATCATTGTTATAAGCTGATGTGTGTGTAATTTCTTGTTCTAAGGTGGTC
The DNA here is from genome assembly GCA_025331145.1 of Rosa persica. Taxonomy (NCBI): domain Eukaryota; kingdom Viridiplantae; phylum Streptophyta; class Magnoliopsida; order Rosales; family Rosaceae; genus Rosa; species Rosa persica. The sequence continues at coordinate 49,556,017 of WFKR01000002.1, forward strand.
TTTGATTGCGGGAAGATTGCCGGGTCGAACAGACAATGAGATAAAGAACTACTGGAATACTCATTTGAGCAAGAAAATTAGCCAGAAAGAGAAGCAAAGTAGCAATGGAGCTAATTCGACAATACGAGTTCCCACAGTAGACGAGAAACCAAGTGTAGCGGATGATGATCGGAAGGTCCGTGTAGAAATGAAGCAAGAGTGCTTATCATCAGAAGTGGGTACAAGTGCGGCTCTAATAAAGAAAGAGGTGATGATCGATCCTGAGGATTACTCCAACACTAACACTAACAATATTGATGTTGGTGACTTCTTTAGTCTCCTCGATGAAGAACCTTTGAGTTGGGAGGTTCCGCAAATTCCTTGAACTAGAAGATGCAAGGTTGCTCCACTGATGTTAAATATTTGATGAATCTAGTAGGTTTCATGTGAGTGCACTAACACTTTTGGATGCTCCTATAATCATGATTTTTGTAAATTATGTTTATCTAATTATCTATCATGAACGGAATGTCTACCAAATCACTTGACCATGATCTGCTATTAAGTGTCTATCCCTTGTATTACACTAGTAAAAATCAATGCATCTCCGGGTGCTATTTTGATGTTATGGAGACGTGCGGCTCCCAGTTACTTTTTACTAATCTAAGATGCTGTAGAATTGTTTCAACTGATGTGGTTAATTTAGATAGTTCAAACAATAGTATATGGTTTTCTGGATAACTATAGTAACCTGATGAACCAGAACTGTATTGCAACTTGCAAGGTATTGCTTCAAATCATTTTGAAGGTACTGATTGATGTATGGGACGATTGGAAAAGTGTTGATTGAGTTGGCTTGTGGAGATGGTTAACTAGCTAGTAAGTAATGAACTTCGGTTTTTGGTTCGTGGCCAATAGTAATATAAACATTAACCTAATGAAACCTTAGAAATGTTTTCAATGAAGCATATATTAACAATCCATTAAGCATTGGATTTTGAGCTTCTGTGCAGTGACATCTCAGTTGATAGAAATGATTGCATCTTGAGAATGTGGAGAATCTATTGCTTGATCCGTTTTCAAAAGTAACTAAAAGCCATTGGCCAAAACAATTGTAGTTTCTAGGTGAGAAATACAGGGGAATACAAATAAACGCAACTACAATCTCCTACATTCCTGACCAAAACCTTCAAAAACTACAATCTTCATTGTTCTGCATGTCCAGAAATCTCTTGACGTTGAGCAATGGCTTCTCTTCGCCCGCTGAGATTTTGTTCTACCAGTCCCCATTTTTTCAAGATCATTCTGGAGGACAGTTCTCGACACAAACTTGTAAGTACCTCTGTTTCCCTCTTCATGCGTGTATATCTTGCTAGTCCTTGCATATACCGGATCTTCTATTAGTTGAACTTGATGCAAGAAACGACTGAGTTTCGATCCATTACTATGTTGGTATCATTTGAACTATATATGATTCGGTTGGCTTTGGCTCATTTCCCTCTACTTTCCATTATGGATCTGTATGTGACATGTATGAGAAGGTTTCTTGGTGCAGTAATGCATATACTTAGTTCAAGAATGTAACGGGTGTAAATTGTTATTTTTGAAAGAGGGTTGCATGTGACTTGGTTTAGTTTGCAGTGTTAAAATTTTGTCAATGCATGCTAATTAATAACATGTGATTTGGTTCTGTTGTGCAGAAAATTCCGAAGAAATTTGTGATGAAATATGGTAAAGATCTGTCAAATTCAGTATTTCTTAAGCTCCCAAGTGGTTCTGAATGGGAAGTAGAATTGACAAGATGCAAAGGTAAGGTTTGGTTTGAGAAGGGTTGGCCAGAGTTCTCTATGTTTTGTTCTCTAGACTACGGGAGCTTCGTGCTTTTTCGATACGAAGGGAATTCTCATTTCGATGTTTGCATGTTTGATATGAGTGCCACGGAGATTGATTACCCCATAACAATGCCCAAGATTGAAGAAGCTGATGAAGATGATGGTTTATCTATTGAAATCTTGGAGGATTTTCAACCTAGTCCTAAAACAAGATGGAAATGTCCATTAGCATGTCCTCCTTACAAGAAAATGAGAACAAGTTTGAGCGGTAAAGCAGACGTGATTTCTGAAAGTGAGAGCACTCAACCTTGTGACATGTTCGAGAAGCCAATCACAAGGAAAGAGTCACATCGCAATAAAGTAGAAGTGGAAAATCTGGAAAATAAAGGTAGTATTTTACCTTATTTGTTGAATGTCATAACCATTGATAAGATGCAGTGCTTTAACAGGTGTAGATGATATGTCGGCAGAGAAAGATGACAGAGTCCCTGGAGGCTTATCTGGCACTCAAAGGTTCCTAAAGAAAACATCTCACAGGGTTCTTGGCAACGCTCTAGCTCTTCATAGAGCTTATGATTTCAAAACTGAAAAACCTCCATTCATTGTTTCCCTGCAGCACTCGGATATACATAGTTCTTTGGTAAACATTTGTATTAAGAATGATTTGATACTTCCTCACTCTAAAATTCAGTAGAATCATAACTTACTATTCTCTCAAAAAATTTCTAGTTCTATTCCGTGATTTCTACTTTTTTTGTTTTCAGTCTTTGCCATTGGAGTTTTCCAGAAGACATCTTATTAAGCAGCCTGCAAGTAAGATTACCCTTAGAGTTTCGGATGGAAGAACATGGGCTGTTGAATTCACATATACTAAAGAAAAAGTCCAATTCCAGGGTGGCTGGTTGACATTTGTGAAGAACAATAATTTGGAAGTTGGCGACTTGTGTGTCTTTGTCTTGATTAAGGACATCAAACTTTTATTAGGTGTTTTCTTTTTCCGCACTTCAGAAGCTACAACTTGGTTCTTGTCTAATGGTAAGTAATTAGGGTACTTTTATTTTGTAAGTTTGAGCTCCATTAGGTCTGCATAACTTACACTCATTTTACTGTTCTCTTTTATCTGTTAGGAGAAAAACCGGCAAAAGATTTCATTAATTTGTTTTACATACATCAATTCAGTTTCCTTAACAACACAGATTCAGCGTTACCATTGCTGTAAAATTTAATGTCCTATCGGCTATAATCTTCAACAGGGGAAAATGGTTTTCCGACTGAGAGATGTGGAAGCTCTTCTAGTTCTCAAACAATCCTAAAGCGAACACATGAGGTTCTTGCAGCAACTGAGAAAGCTAATGCCTTCAAATCTGATAAACCTTCTTTTAGGATTGCCATGCATCCTTATTCTATCCATTATAATAGTGTTGTAAACTTTCTATATACAACTCAGCTATGTCAGCATGACATGTTGTACACCCTCTCATTCATAGAAGGATCATAGATATTTTTTTTGTTCTTGTTTTTGTTTTTAACTGCCTTTATTTTTCTTCCTTACAGTCTTTGCCAAATGAATTTGCCAAGAGATATCTTATGAAGCTGTCTTCTGGCATAGCCATCCTTCAAGTTTCAGATGGAAGAACTTGGTCTGTTAACTTCAAGGTTGATCATGCAAACTCGAGGGCTCGACTCATGAAGGGTTGGTCGCCTTTTGTGAGGGACAATAATTTGCAACTCGGTGATGTGTGTATCTTTACACCTGATTAACTGCACTTAATTAGTATTTGATGTTGTCTTTTTCCCCACTGAAGAGTCTGCAGAACGCTCCTTGTCAACGGGTAAATCTGTTGTTTGTGAACTTGTACTCCTTTATCTCTGCACAACTTGCACATTATTTTTTTCTTTGTGATTTGGGGCAGGCCATGGCAGAAGAGCAACTGTTCAGGTCCGAGAAATGAAACGCCCCCTAGTTAAAGTTGAATCCAAATGCAGCATTAATTGTGAAATCGGTACGTCTTGCCAGTTCACTTGAATGAGAAATTGCCAAAATCTAAGTTTTTTTTTTTTTTTTTTTGAGTGGTTAACGAAAGTAATCAGTCTAATATTATTTCTTAATTTGTGCAGGCAAGAACAAAATATCAAATATTAGTGGGCAGGTTAACTCAAAGGCCTTCTTCATCTTTGAGGACAGCAAGGGTTAATCTTGAAGCTGCAAGCAAGTTTTCATCAAAGAATCCCTTCTTCAAAGTCATCCTGGGGTCAGGCCATACTGTGGTATGGCAGTTGACAACATTAACCTTCGCTTCAAGTTATATAGTTAATTGTTTTGGTTACTAACACATCCTCTTGTGCAGCATGTACCAGTTAACTTTGCTAGGAGTTACATCAAACAGGAGAAGCAAACAGTGATGCTTCAGGTCAAAGATAGATCGTGGCCTGTGAATTTGATTTCTTATAAGCCATGTGCAACTTCAATTGGTCAGGGTTGGGCTGCATTTGCAAAGGAAAATTGTTTAAGAGAAGGAGATGTTGCATATTTGAGCTCATTGAGATGAATGACATTGTACTGGAAGGTCACATTTTCAGATGTTGATTAGAAAGGGGAAGTAATCGATGTCTTGTAAAGAGGCGTATGACGTCGAGGTCAATCATCACAGTTTGGTGTGGAGAAATATAACACTTTTGCTGTATTTATCTTTTCTGCTCTATTTCTGTTAGTGTTAGTGTGTTATGCTATTGCTGTTGTAGTATAAATTGTATATATACCGTATATATCTATATCATGTAACAAAATACGTAAAAGTATTTAGATAGGTACTTGAGTGTATAATCATAGGTACTTGAGTGTATGAAGACTTATGTAAACATGTTTTACCAAAGGGCAACAAGCATGGCAGAAAATCATCATCAAGATGGTTATCATTTTGAGTTTCTCTTTGAGCTTTCACACTTCGAATGTATTCCTATAAATACCCCTTTGTATAAGATGAATAAACACATTGAAATCTCCATTCTCTCTGAAATTTTACTCTCCTTTTCTGTTTATCAATTCCTCTTGTTCTTAAACACGTTATCAGCACGAAGTTGCTATAGAATTAGAATCGAAAAATTGACGAAAGAAGAGTTCATCATCGATCGAAGTCATTTTTCAAAACCTACAAAAAATCCCCACACCCTAGCTCAGATTAAAGCCCTTGATTCCAGGAGCCCGGAACCGGTCTCAGAATCGCCGGAACCGGCCAGAAACGGCCTGAACCGGCCGCCGGAAGCGGAAAAACCAAACCGGACCGCTGCCGGACCGCTACCGAGAGCTGCCGAGGTCCTGCCGAGGTGCTGCCGAGACCTGCCGAGAGCCCTGCGCAGCAGCTGCCGAGCAGCTTCCGAGACGCTGCGCAGCAGCTGCCGAGCCATCTGCCGAGCAGCTGTAGACACATCTGTCGACAGATTTGCTCGGCGACTTTCCGACAACTTTTCCGGCGACTTTTTCGACACTTTTCCGGCGACTTTTCCGGCGAATTTTCGGACGATTTTTCTCCACTTTTTCCAACGATCCTTCCGGTCACCTCCGATAATTTTTCCGGTCAAAAATTTCCGGCAACACTATTCCAAGGTATTCTTTACTAAAAGTTCCCGTTTTTGAGTTTTTATTTATTTTCTCTCCTTTTTCCTTTTTCTCGGGAACTTACAATCAAAAGCGGAATTATAGCAATTCACGTCAAACGAACTAAGAGCGTTCGTAATCAATGAACTAAGAGTGTTCACAATGATTCTTGGAAATTGATTTCTTGGTAGCATAGCTCGGAAATCTTATTATTTTTCGTGGAAGTTTTAACTCCGAAACTAATATTTTCTTCTTATCTTCAAGGATGTCGAATGAACCTAGACTCGATTTTCAAATCCTTGACTCAACAGGTTCGGATTACCATAGCTGGAAAACCGACGTTGAGAACCATCTCACATCGAAGGGGATATTGCCCATCATCCATGAACCAAACCCGGCCCTTGTGTTCCCTCGAACACCCAAGAAGCATGCACAAGCAATGATCTTGATGCGACGTCATATGGACAAAGCACTCAGGCTAGAGTACCTGTCCATCAAAGATGCAAATGATTTATGGGAAGCACTACAAGAGCGCTTTAACAATATCCAAGATTCTCTCCTCCCTGACTTGAAGGTTCAATGGAACGATGTACGCTTCTCAGACTTCAAGTCTATTGCTGAGTACAATTCAGAAGCTCTTCGTCTCAAATCCATGTTGAGGTTCTGTCAAAGACCCCTCACAGAAGAAGAGTTAATTGAGAAAACTCTCTCCACCTTCCCTGTTGCAGCAATTTTGCTATCAAAGCAGTATCGCACTGAAGTAAATGCTGGACGAATTACGAGGTTCAATGAACTCATAAATATTTTTTCGGTAGCCGAGAAGCACGACAACATTCTCGTAAAGAATTATAATTCAAGACCCATTGGAACCAAGAGCGTTCGTGAGGCAAATTATAATGCACCCAAGAGAGGGCACAGGGAGCGGTACCCCAGCAATAGGGGACATGTGTACCCTAATAATAGGGGACATGAAGGACGGACATGTCCATATAACTGCCCCAATAGGGAAGGAAACCGCAACTTTAGAGCGGGCACACGTGATGGTAACTCCACACGTGGAAGAGGGAGATATGGCAACACCGGCCGTAGAAATAGCACAATGAGCCATGGAGGTCGCACCATGCGCCGTGGTAGTAGCAGCAACCCTCCTAGGGGATATCCACAACCTGCACAACCTGCACAAACTGTACAACCTGCACAACCTATACTTCAAATGAAGGGAGGGAACCACAATGACATGTGTCATAGATGTGGATCAATCGAGCATTGGTTTAAACAATGTCATGCAAGTACCCAATTAGCTGCACGCTACAAGGAGTACAGGGAAGCAAGAGAGCAAGAAGCTAACCTTGCCGAAGATGAAAATAGTGAAGATGTCAATCTCACTGTTGAGGACTTCAAAGCTGTAGATGAAGAGCACGAGGATGCCACAGACTTTGATTAGAATAATCCTCTTTCTATTTTCCAAGAATGGCAAATGCACCTTAGTCAATAAATAACAATTGTATTAAACTCCTTCTTATGTGGCGTACCCAATGAAGTATGATGTCTAGGAAAGCAATTGAGATCGGGGTATTTAAGCGAGCCTCGCTCCACCAACATCTCTCTACTTTCCTGGTCATATTCCATTGGAATTACCAAACGGATTGAGTGATAGCAATTTGTCTAAAGTTTGATATTTGGAATAGACTTATGAATAACTTTGATGTAATCATTGGCTATTTTCCCTATTAATAAAGTATCGCATTCAATGTCATGGACATGTGTTAATATTCCGAACTTTATTCATTTCAGTATGTTTTCCGGAGAATTGGAATGCCTTCTTGATAGTGGCACCACACATACGGTATTGCGACATAGGCAATTATTTTTATGGATGACACCCAGTCGATCCTCAGTAACTACGATGGCAGGACCATCACAATTGATTCATGGTCGAGGACCAGCTCAATTTTTGTTACCAAATGACACAAATATTAATGTCGCCGAAGCTCTATATGCTCCAAGGGCCGGAAGGACCCTATTAAGCTTTAAAGACATAAGAGCCAATGATTTTCATGTGGAAACACATTGTGAGAATGGACAAGAGTTCCTTTGCATCACCTCTAAAAACTACGGAAATACACGAGTTTTAGAGAAACTTATGTGTCGCTCTAGTGGATTGTATGCAACCACTATTAGAGTCATTGAATCCAACCATGTCATGAATGACAAATTATGGGATCCTGACACATACAAGCTTTGGCACGACCGTTTGGGACATCCAGGTCGTGACATGATGCTCCGTATATTAAAAACTTCACACGGACATCCATTCTTCAAAACGAAAAGAAGTACGAACCAAACATTGGTCCAAAGAGTTACTTCTAAAGTGTATCATTCGTTTTGCAAAGCTTGCTCTTTAGCAAAGGTAGGATCAAGACCATCCTATGCAAAGGACACTAAAGAAAATATACCATTCTTACAAAGAATACAAGGTGATATTTGTGGACCTATCCAACCAACTTGCGGACCATTTAGATATTTTATGGTGTTGGTTGATGCATCGACACGTTGGTCACATGTCATGCTCTTATCCACAAGAAATGCTGCATTTGCTAAACTCCTAGCACAAATCATTAAATTAAGGGCTCACCACCCCGATCATCCTATTAAGTCAATTCGTCTTGACAATGCTGGAGAATTTACATCAAGAACCTTTGATGATTATTGCATGTCCATTGGGATTGAGGTGGAACATCCTGTCCCTCATGTACACACCCAAAATGGACTCGCAGAAGCTGCCATTAAAGACTTCAAATGGTTGCCAGGGCATTGGTTATGCGCACCAATCTCCCTATTTCTGCTTGGGGCTATGCAATATTACATGCAGCTGTGCTTATTCGTCTGAGACCCACTGCCACCCAACCCTTTTCTGCGTCCCAACTGGTGACTGGGTATGAGCCTAATGTCTCACACTTACGCATATTTGGGTGTGCAGTCTATGTGCCAATTGCGCCGCCACATCACACCAAAATGGGTCCTCAAAGACGCTTAGGCCTTTATGTTGGATATGATACTCCAAGCATTATCCGCTACATAGAACCCTTGACAGGTGATCTATTTACCGCTAGATTTGCGGATTGTCACTTTGATGAGACAGTCTTCCCGTCATTAGGGGGACAAGAACATTAATGTTCAACAGAAAAGACAGGAATTGTCGTGGTCTGTCCCCACTTTGTCTCATCTTGATCCCCGAACCACACAGTCTGAAATAGAGGTGCGGAGGATTCTCGATCTGCAGAACGTAGCAGAATGAATGCTTGATGCGTTTTCTGATATCGCTAAAGTGACAAGATCACACATACCTGCTGCAAACGTACCTGCAAGGATTGATGTTCCTAAAACTAAAGGACATGACATCCCCTCTATGGGTGATGCAGTGGCTAGACCCATGGCTCCTGCTAGAAAGCGCGGGAGGCCTATAGGTTCGATGGATTCTCGCCCAAGAAAGAAAGCGAGCTTGACACAAAATAATCCATTAATCATCGATATAAATGATCCATCTCATGAAAAAATTCCGGATTATGGTTATGTCCAAGAGACATCATTGGAGGACGCTCCAATAGTAGAACCAATTCCAGAGAATAGAGAGATCTCCATGAATTACACTAGTATACATGTAATTATGGACAGAAATTCTATGGCTATTGATGATGCGTTTGCATATCATATTGCAAAAGGAATTATAGAATACGATGATATCGAACCTCGCTCCGTTGAAGAATGCCAACGTAGAGCAGATTGGTCAAAATGGAAAAATGCGATCCAGACTGAATTGGATTCACTAACAAAGAGACAGGTATTTGGGTCTATAACACTGACACCACCAAATATAAAACCTGTTGGCCATAAATGGGTCTTTGTTAGAAAGCGTAATGAGAAAAATGAGGTTGTTAGATACAAAGCCCGCCTTGTGGCGCAAGGTTTCTCACAACGTCCTGGAATCGACTACGAGGAGACATACTCTCCCGTAATGGACGTTATAACGTTCCGCTACCTTGTCAGTTTGGTAGTTTCTGAAAAACTTGACACGCAGCTCATGGATGTGGTTACAACATATCTCTATGGGGATCTAGATTCAGAGATATATATGAAGGTTCCAGATGGACTTCAATTACCCAAATCAAGTGGCTCTAAACCACGGAGCGCGTTTTCAATAAAATTAAGACGCTCACTATATGGATTGAAACAATCCGGACGGATGTGGTATAACCGTTTAAGTGACTACTTGATTGGGAAGGGATATGTTAACAATGAAATATGCCCTTGCGTGTTCATTAAGAGAACAAGATCCGGATTTGCAATTGTAGCAGTTTATGTTGATGACATGAACCTAATTGGAACTCTAGATGAGTTAAAAGAAACTGCTACATATTTGAAATCTGAATTTGAGATGAAAGATCTTGGGAAAACACGGTTTTGTCTCGGAATAGAACTCGAGCACCGTAATGATGGGATTATGATCCATCAATCAGCATATACTCAAAAGTTACTAAGGCGCTTTAATGAAGATAAAGCAAAGCCTGTGAGTACTCCCATGATCAACAGTAGTCTTGAGCCCATGAAAGATCCGTTTCGTCCAAGGGATGAGGACGAAGATTTATTAGAAGCTGAAATACCATACCTAAGTGCGATAGGCGCATTATTGTATTTATCTCAATGCACAAGATCGGATATCTCATTTGCAGTAAACTTATTAGCTTGACATAGTTCTGCGCCAACACGCCGCCATTGGATTGGTATAAAGACAATCCTTCGATACCTAAAAGGTACGATCGATATGGGCTTGTTCTATCCCTACAGAGAGAAAAGAAATGTAAACGCCGGCAACACTATCCATAGTGACCGACGTTCTCCTCCTCCCCTCCATCAAAATGATAATGATGTTCTGACGGGTTTTGTTGATGCAGGGTATCTCTCTGACCCTCACAAAGGTCGCTCCCAAACAGGTTATGTCTTTACCATGGGAAGCACCGCGATATCTTGGAGATCTACAAAACAGACTCTTGTTGCTACTTCCTCAAATCATGCAGAGATTATTACACTACATGAAGCCATGCGTGAGTGCATATGGCTAAGATCTATAAATAGACACATTCGAGGAACTTGTGGTTTGAAATTCACCACAAATGAACCTACATGCATTTACGAGGACAATGCAGCTTGTATTGAGCAAATGAAATTAGGTTTCATCAAAGGCGACAATACCAAGCATATATCGCCGAAATTCTTCTACAATCAGCAACAGCAAACACTTCTAAATATTGAAGTAAATCAAATCCGATCAGAAGATAACGTAGCTGACTTATTTACTAAGTCACTACCAAAATCCCCTTTCGAGAAACATGTAAGGAGCATCGGATTGAGGAGGATATCCGAACTCCCACGATCTTCAAGAGGAGTCTAAATCAGGGGGGAGTATCCAGAAACATACTTCACACTCAACGCGCGTTGTGCTCTTTTTCCCTTTCGACCAAGGTTGTTTTTTCCCACAGGGTTTTATTACTTGGCAAGGTTTTTAACGAGGCAACTTCGATGCGCACCATCTACACAATACTATTGAACATGAAATATCTAAGGGGGAGTGTTGTAGTATAAATTATATATATACCGTATATGTCTATATCATGTAACAAAATACGTAAAAGTATTTAGATAGGTACTTGAGTGTATGAAGACTTATGTAATCATGCTTTACCAAAGGGCAACAAGCATGGCAGAAAATCATCATCAAGATGGTTATCATTTTGAGTTTCTCTTTGAGCTTTCACACTTCAAATGTATTCCTATAAATACCCCCTTTGTATGAGATGAATAAACACATTGAAATCTCCATTCTCTCTAAAATTTTACTCTCTTTTTCTGTTTATCAATTCCTCTTGTTCTTAAACAATTGCAATATTTCCGATCGTAAAATTTGTATTTTTAGTGGAAGACACTTTTGTTTTGGTTCAGGAACCAAGTTAATTATGACTGAAGTTACAATTATTGACCTAATAAACTTTGGTTTTTGGTCTCGTCAAGCATTATTAACCATTTAAAAAAAAAAGCATTATTAACCATTTAACCTAATGAAATATAGTAATTAATATAAATGAAACATTAACAATCAATTAAGCATTGAATTTTGAGCTTCTGTGCAATGACTTTTCAGTCAATGGCAATGAAGGCATCTTGAGCTCTGTGGTAGTATCTATTGCTTTATTCATTTTCAAAAGTAACTAAAAGCTATTGGCCAACATAATTTTAGTTTCTAGCAGAGAACTTGGGAATACAAATTAACAAACGCATCCACAACCCTTCCAGACCAAAGCTTTTGAAGTTGCATCATGGCTTCTCTTCCCCTGCCGAGATTTTGTTCTACCACTCCCCATTTTTTCACGATCGTTCTGGAGGACACTCCTAGACACAAACTTGTAAGTACCTCTCTCTCTCTCTCTCTCTCTCTCATTTATGTGATTACATATGCATGTATATCTTGGTAGTCCTCATTGCATATATGAATGTGCTAATAGTTGAACGTGAAGTGAGAAAAGATGGAGAATTGATCAATTGCTATGTGTGGTCATTAGAACTAATGAATTGGCTTTGCTCATTTACCTCTTCCAATATTGATTCGAATGTGATATGTATAATTGCATGGGAAGAATTCTTGCTGCAGTACTGCATAAACTTCGTTGAAGAATGAACTGAATGTAATATTGATTTTTTCTAAAGAGGATTGCATGCGACTTGGTTTACTTTGTACAGTGTTGAATTTTGGCATTACATGCTAAGTAATAACATGTGACTTGGTGCTGTTGTGCAGAAAATTCCGAAGCAATTTGTGGTGAAATATGGTAAAGATCTATTAAATTCAGTTTGTCTAAAGCTTCCGGGTGGTTCTGAATGGGAAGTGGAACTGACAAGATGCAAAGGTAAGATTTAGTTTGAGAAGGGTTGGCCAGAGTTTTCTATGTTTTGTTCACTAGACTACGGGAGTTTCCTGGTTTTTCGATATGAAGGTAATTCTCATTTCCGTGTTTGCATATTTGATACGAGTGCCACCGAGATTGATTATCCTATAACAATGCCCAAGATTGAAGAAGCTGATGAAGATGATGATTTATCTATTGAAATCTTGGAGGATTTTCAACCCAGCCCAAAAACAAGAAAGCAGTCTCCATTACCATGTCCTCCTTACAAGAAAATGAGAACAAGTTTGAGCAGTAATGCGAACATGAATTTTGATAGGGAGAACACTCAACCTTGTGACATGCTTGAGAAGCCAATCACAAAGGAGGATTCATACTGCACTAAATTAGAAGTGAAAAGTATGGAAAATAAAGGTAGGATACATTTAACCATACCAAAAGCATTAATAAGAATCAGAACTTTAACAAGTGTAGATGATTTGTCTGCAGTCACTGGAGGCTCTTGTGGCACTCAAACGTTCCTTATACCAACATGTCACCAGGTTCTTGGCAGCTCTCTAGCTCTTCGTAGAGCTTATGATTTCAAAACTGAAAACCCTTCATTCATCATACCCATGCAGCACTCATATGTACAAAGTTCTTTGGTAAATCATGTTACCAAGTAACATTTGTATTATGAAAGATTTGATATTTCCTCATACTAATGTTAGAATCATAATTAAGTGTTATCTCAAGATGTTTCTAGTTCTTCTTCCTGATTTGTCATTAATTTTATTGTTTTCAGGCTTTGCCATTGAAGTTTGCCAAACGACATCTTATTAAGCAGCCTGATAGTAACATCACCCTTCGAGTTTTGGATGGAAACACATGGTCCGTTGGATTCAAATATAGTGAAGAAGAAGCCCGATTCCAGCATGGCTGGTTGACGTTTGTGAAGGACAATAATTTGGAACTTGGCGATGTGTGTGTCTTTGTCTTGATTAAGGACGTTAAATTTTTATTAAGAGTTGTCTTTTTCCGCACTTCAGAAGCTATAAATTGGTTCTTGTATGGTAAGTGATTAATCAACTTTTATTTTGCGAGTTTGTGATCCATTAGGTCTGCATAACTTGCACTCATTTTACTATTTTCTTTTTTCAGTTTAGAGAAACCCAGCAAAAGGTTTTGTTAATTTATTTCACAGTGGTTCAGTTTTCTTAGTACAGATGCAGCTTTACCGTTCTAGTAAATTTTAATGTCCTATTTCCCTATTGGTTATAATATTCAACAGGGGGAAATAGTTTTCTGACCAGAAGAGATGGTGGAAGCGTTTCTAGTTCTCAAAGATTCCTAAACCGAACACCTCATGAGGCTCTTGGGATGTTGAAGGAATTGACTGCAACTGAGAAAGCTAATGCCTTCAAGTCTGATAAACCTTCTTTTAGGATTGTCATGCAGCTCTCTTCTATCCAATATCATATAATGGTATTCTTTCTATGTACAACCCTGCTGTCACAGCATGACATCGTGTACTCTCACTCATTCATAGAAGGACCATTGATGTTTTCTTTATTACTGGGTTTTGTTTTGTTTTGTTTTTTCTTTTCCTTTCAGTCTTTACCAAATGAATTTTCCAAGAGATATCTTATGAAGCTGCCTGCTGGCATTGCCATCCTTCGAGTTTCGGATGGAAGAACTTGGTCTGTTAAATTCAAGTATGATCATGCAAACTCGAGGGCTCGACTCCTGAAGGGTTGGTCACCTTTTGTGAGGGACAATAATTTGAAAGATGGTGATGTGTGTGTCTTTACCCTAATTAACTGCATCGAACTTTTATTTGAAGTTGCCTTTTTTCCCACAGAAAAGTCCACAAATTTCCCATCGTCAACAGGTAAAACTGTTCATTTGTGAATTTGTGCTCCATTATCTCTGCATACCTTACACATTATTTGTTGTCTTCTTTGTGATTTGGGGCAAGGCAGGTCATGGCAGAGGAGGAATTGTTCAAGTTGAAAAAACAAGAAGCCCTGTAGTTAAAATTGAGCCTGAATGCAACATGGATTGTGAAATTGGTCCTTCTTGCTCTCTTGAAATTGGTAAGTGCACTAGAATGAGAAATTCTAATTGAAGTTAAGAATAAGAATGACATTATTTCTTTGTTTTACTGTAGGCAACAAAATGTCGAAAATTAGTGTGCAGGTTACTCAAAGGCCCCCTTCATCTTTGAGGGCTTCAGATGTTAATCTTAAAGCTGCCAACAAGTTTTCCTCGAAGAATCCCGTCTTCAAAGTCACCATCGGGTCAGGCCATTCTGTGGTATTGCCGTTCAAAGCATTAACATTTGCTTCAACTTCCGTATTTAGATTGTACCGGTTACTCATTAATACATCCTCTCATGCAGCATGTCCCAGTTAAATTTTCTAGCAGTTTCATCAAACAGAAGAAGCAAACAGTGATGCTTCAGGTCAAAGATACATTGTGGCCTGTGAATTTAATTTCTAGTAAGCCGTGTTCAACTTCAATTTGTGGCGGTTGGGCTGCATTTGCGAAGGAAAATTGTTTAAGAGAAGGAGATGTTTGCATATTTGAGCTCATAGAGATGAATGACATTTTACTGAAAGTTCACATATTTAGATATTGCTTAGAAGGGGAAAGTAATGTCCTGTAAAGAGGCGTATGAGGAGGTCTATTATCAGAGCTGGTATCGAAATATAACATTTTTGCTGTAGTTCGGGGGTCTCTGGATACCAGAATCCTAGAGGATCCTTTCTCTCTGTTCTGTCAATTGTTACGGGATTGAAAATTTTCTGATCTCAAAAATCTTGTGTTTATAGGTAGAATCATATAAGTTGTTATGCTGCTATAGTTAAATTTGAAGGGAGAAGAGTCTCCCTTCTTTTTTTGAGACAAGTGTTCCCCTACCTCGTCCATTTTCTGAGGGAAAATAAAGAGGACCATTTTATGATTTATGCATGTCATCCTTAAGCAAAGCTCAAGAAAGACAAGGACAATCAATTTTATGTGATTGGCTTAAGTTGCCATTGACAAGGACAATATAATTCATAATTCTCTTCCTTCACATCCGTCAATAACTTAAATCAGGGTAGGAGAGCCAAAATATAAACAAAGAAAGCTAACGATTAGAGGACGTTGGAAGTGCTTGCTTCACCACAGGTTTCATGTCCTTCATCAGCACAGGCAAGTTTGAAAGTGCTTGCTGCACCAAACTTCTTATGTCGTTCAAAGTAATCTTTAGCATTGTTCTCATCATCATTTTCAGAAGCATCATTCATCACCACCTGATCAGGTAGTGATGAATCGTGGATACTTCTTGGTGGGCAATCGCAATATGGATTGGCGAGAATGTTGACTTGACAGTGATGAGTGATTTCAATCACAGTGATACCAGTACCATCAAGTGGGATATTCTCCCATGGTGTTCCATCAATTTTCATGTTCACAACCTCTTCTTCACCATCAATAAACTCGAAACGAATTCCCCGCACCTAGCAAATAGGATTCTCTTTAAATTCAATGCAAGAAATCAATAAATATACCACTTCAATTGGGAAATTCAAATACACCAGATTGCAATGCTACCAACTAGTTACAACATCATATGGGGTTCATTTGGTAGCATGAACAACCTTCATATAGCGAGTCTAGAAGGCTAGGAAATATATCCTTGTAAGAGTTGTTTCTTCTTTGAACAATTGGAATATTATCAGATAACGGCAGCAAGATGATTACGAATTCAAAGTAAGGACACAGGCACACGTTACAGGATGAGGTTGACTACAAGCATGCAATGTTGGCATGTCAAACTTGGAAGACGAAGAAATAATAACTATTTTTATATATTAAACTGAAAGTGCTCACAAATTGAAACAAAGAAGACGTTACAGGATGGTTACGGATTCAAAGTAAGGACATGCACACGTTACAGGATGAGGTTGACTAGAAGCATGCAATGTTGGCATATCAAACTTGGAAGACGAAGAAATAATAACTATTTTTATATATTAAACAGAAAGTGCTCACAAATTGAAACAAAGAAGATCTAAGATGGATGGTACTGGTTGATGTAAAATGCAAAGATCCAATCCTTGAACTTTTGAACAATGCAAGTCATTCGGCACAAATATTTTCATACTTGGTCAATAGCACTCGGCAATGCAAATCTGAAGAGGAAGAAGCAACTTCAAAATAGTTTAAGATGATGTATAACCTGGCCAAGGTGAATCGAACCTTCACTACGAGAAAAGAAAACATCTCTGTAACCAATAATTTGAAGATGTCCATCATCTACGAAAGATGGAAACAGGTATCTCTGTAGATCATTTCATCCAAGAAAGTTTTGATTAATAAGTGCAGAAGTTATAAGGACAAGACCCTGATTGAAAATGCCAATCACAAACTTTAGCAATATATCGAAAAAATAAAACAAAATGAAAATCAGGTACCTCTTTCCGATCTTTCTTCATAATTTGTGGTCTAGACAAGTTAAAACAAAGGATCGACCTGATGCTGTACACCACAGAGACAAAAACTCAAAATGACAATCTTAAGTCTCTGTGTGCGGGTAGTGTTTTAGTGCCTCTGTTATCCAGTTGTTCATGCACGTTTATTGCAAATGTTTTATTGATGTTATTAACATATTTTGAGATTCAAAACTTATGACAACCATTAATAGATACTATGATAGAACAGTGATGTTGCTGCTAACTTTTTCAAACATCCAGACTTTAACTTTAACTTCCATAATATATCTGAGAGTAAAATGTAAACAAATAATAAGACAATACTAATACTAAGGAAAATAATGTTAATGACCGGACCGGACTTTATTAGAACTTCATATGGTCGTAATCTTTTTACAAAATCTGTAGACTACAGAGCATTGCTCCAGTCAACACTGAGAGCAATCTGCTGAGATACTGTAACAAAAGAACTCATCATTTATAACCAAAAAAAGGATTTGAAGATTCCAAAATAGTTTTAGAAACATTTAGATAATTTAAGTTGCAAGTGTTCAAGTAATTAAGAATCAATCATACAAGGTATATATAAGCTATAAGCTGGATACCCGCTAGTAATATCAAGTTTATCCCACCGACCAAGTTGTTTCATAACCTTTATATTTGCAACTGATGATAAGGTCCTGCCAGGGAAAAGAGTACTTTTAGTATACTACATACATAAAATCATCGTTTCTTCTATGAAAAACAAAAGTATAGAAACATGAAAAGACTCTTGTAGTACATTAAGATTCTGAATAGAATAAACACAGAATACTTAGGAAGTTAGGAGTAATAGATTGGATATGAAAAAGATCTGAGAGAAAAAGAAGAGAGCTCGCTAACCTTTCAGTAGGATGAAAGCAGTGATTTCCATATTGTCGGAGAGCATCAACTTCTATATTTAATAAAAAAGTTCAATCAGAGAATCTGCTTACACTCTGTTATAACCAAAAACCAAAATCAAAAAGTAAACTATACAAGTAGTCCCTGAATTATGAGCCGAGTTGTATTTAAGTCTCCAACAACATCAACTCTGTTACATCTAGATCAATTTCAGGGGCAGTTTTTGTAAGTCCCCCACCCACCCAACCCACCCGCGTCATTATTCCCTATCCTGTCCTTCTCTCTCATCTAAACACTGTCAATACTAAAACAAATGACTCTTAGACACTTGCTTCAACACCTGTTAGGGAGCATAAGTGTATGTCTTAGGAATGCATGCAAAAAGATAAGAGGAGTAAAGGTAGAAAAGTTGGCCACCTTACAGAGAAAATTAGTAGGGGAAATATGCTTACCCAAGCTGAAGTAGTTCCAAAACCCTCCAAACAATTTGAGATTTTCCTAAGTAAGAGGAGAAAGTTTGAAAAATATAAATACGGAAACATGAAAAGGACATAGAGATATGTAGCGTTGATTTCATGTGAAAGTTAGATATTCTCTCTGTTTCAAAAATGCACAAACACCTCTTGGAAATATAATAAAATCAATGAGGCTTATTAACCATTGCTGTCAGTTATAATCAAATCCTAATAGTATCTCTTCGTTTATTGTAAAAATTTTCCCCATATATATTCGCACGAAATATTGTTGATGATTACAGTATAAACCAACCACTAATATATCATGCCTAAATTTTAATGCTTGCTTGCACTTCCCTTTTTTTTTTTTTTCAATCAAGGGGGGGGGGGGTTTATGGTAACACTCCAAATGAAGTTAATGTGTTTTTAATGAGTAATGACTAATGGATAGAGTTTGGAAAGAAAATGAGCACTTTATTACCGCATTTTGCATATCCGCTTCATGAACAGGACGACATAGATGCAAAGAATGAGGTATTTGTTGATTAGCCGTAGAACTTTTAGTGGTTTTCATCCTAATGAGAATATGCCAGCTGAATCCAATAACAAATTAGGTTACCACCCTACCACAAAATGACAAACATTCAAGAAAATGCAGTACAGCAAAATATAAGGTGCTAGCAATTACAGAGAGGTACTCAAGAAATATCATAATGCAACATAGCATCTAAGCAAGTTAAATTGACATATTCTTTGTATGGAAAAAGTTCAGGTAAGATCCGGTACCTGTCAGTTTTCATTTTTTTCGCATACTGTACATCTAGCAGGAACAATTTCACTGGATCATCAGGAGAAATGCGCTTCTGGAAATAAGCAGATCATCATAAATTAAATGACGAAAACAATGACCAAGCACAGCATATCTTACATAAGCATACAGTTAAACGGAAAGATGCACAAGAGCAGCTACTCCTCTCCAGTTTCTTTCTAAGTATGGTGAAAAAAGTACACACTAGACCATATTCCTCAATCCGATACACAAGTAGTCACCAAATGCAGTTTATTAAATATAATTTTGTTTCAGACAAAATAATTATTGTATTATAAGTCAGTCACATTCCCAAGAATTGGTAAAATTGGCACCAATTTAATAGATTATGTCTCTCTATCAGGATTCAGGAGAGTCCTCAACAAACCAAACACAGTTACATACCACATCTTCCCTTGAAAAGTTACCAGTGGCTTATGGCAGAACCTGTTATGTGTATAATAAAGAAAATCCAGTAACACAGTAGATACTGAAATATACAATGTGTAGCTAAAATGCTTATTGTAGTTATGAAATCATGCGCTTGGAAAGTGATTCCTTATAATACAACTATGAGGGAAGCAACAGTGAACAAACTGCAAACTAATGCAATCAGTCCATAATTAAAACTTGTCACCATTAGCCCAGTGACATATCTCACAACATGCCTAAGCCATTGAACAACAGTAACAAGAAACCAACAGCATTTCATCAACAACACTGACAGAAAATATGCCTTGCTAAAAGATAAATGTCCTACCCATCCAAAGGAAGTTGAGATGCTACCACCAATAGAAGAAATGGTTTGCAAAGGAATAGGAGCAATGGAGGGTAACTCCGGCAATTTTAGATCACAGATAACTCCCAAAATCCAGTTTGCCACAGAATCACCACCAACAATCTGAGAATGAATATATGTTAGAAATTCAGCCACCAAACACCGGGAAAATTAATTATAGAAAAAATTTAGTCCCACAAAGTATCTCAGAAGCTGAACTTCACAATCAAAATAACAAAAGAAACATGGGGATGCATATAAATAAATGTTAACACATTACTCACTATAACCGTCATTGTCTTTTGAATTTCATCAGCAAAACCATATCCTTTACGCTTAAGCTTTTCTAAAGTGCCATAAACATCGTTTAGTACCCTCTCAGGGTTATGTGCCTTTAGTTTTTGCTTGGTATCAAATTTCTCTTCCAAAACAGCAAAAACCTGGAAAAGGAATGAGGCCATAAGGTGAAAAGGCATGCATCTTTACAATGATATGGGCTAATTTTCTTTTCACAAATGATTATGTCAAAGTACTACACCTGAGTTACCGAGAAAAAGAAAAATACCTGCTTTTTATTAAGATGATAGCGAAATTTGTCAAGGAGTTTTTCTCCAAGCTGTTTATTGTTCATAGTTTTCATATCAATAAACACCAATACTGGGAATTTTGGTATGTGGACAGCAGGTTTGACATCCAAATCAGGCTGAAGCAATTCATCAGGAATGTACATCTCCTTCAAGAAGCGGTTGGACCTACAATTCCATCCACAAACTATCAAATGTGAGACGCAAAATCCATCACAATCACTCATTTTTATTTTCCTTTTCATATAGGATACTTATGCAAGAAAAATTTAGCGAGAGTCCAAGATGAAGAATATGAAATTCATTCATATGTGTTAAACACTATCTCACTTCAGTTTAACTAAAGCATAAAGTAAAAACCACCCACACATATATACAGCCATCAAAATAAGAAAAACAGAAACAAAAAGGAAGCAAAAACCAAAGAAGAATACATTTAGGAAAAGTTGAGAAGAATACTCAATCTCACGAATCCGCTTTGGAATGATTCCTGCGAGCTCCTTAGCAGCCAATGGTAGACCGTAACATTGGTCCTTAATTTCATTTTTAATCTTGTCCAAAGTTTCATGAGTTGAAATGTTTAAAACTTCCTTATTATCCTTGATAGTCTCCATAAATATACGCCAGCAGCTTTCTGTGTCCAAAGGCTCAACAGTAATCAAGTTATTTCTGCCAACCATGTGTTCAGCAACTTCTGGTATCCTAGTGGTGACAATAACAGCACCACCACCACCCTTAGGCAATCCATAAGACAACTGATCCTGTAATGTACGACCTAAATCCGAATAAAATTCGCTGTGCCACACATCGTCCAACACAATCAAATATCTTTTACCAGATAAAAGCCTGCTAAGCCTTGCCAAGAGCCTCTCAAGTCCGAGGCCAGAAATATCTCTCTCCTCCTCCACTATGGCATCATTGAGATTGTCTATGGCACCATTGCCACTTGCTACAGCCCTCAACTTATCAAGAATAGTGTCACAATGCTAATGCCGATCCTATTAGTAAATTCATATTTTTCATTGTCCGATAAGCATAACCAAACTATAGGAGCAAACTCATCCCTCACTCTCTGCCTATTCAAAACCTGGTGCACTAGAGTGGTCTTACCTACACCAGCAATGCCGACTATCCCAATTGCCGTAGCACCGCCACACAGCAAGCCCTCAATCTTCTCCGCCTGCTCATCGGCACCGACTATACTCGTTGCCCCGCCGATTTCACTCGTCCGGTCATCATCCATTTCAGTTCCCGGCTCACCGTCTAGACTCGTCTGATCACAAATTACAAGCGTGGAATACATTTTCTCCTCCTCGACCAAAGCCGCAAACTTGCGTTTCATTTGGTTGAGTCGCTTCTTCATCTTTCGGATAGAGTAGTTCAACAAGGGGTGCAACAAGAAAAAGAGCTTCTTATTTTGCTGCTTGCACACGCTGGCCAATACTCGGCACTCGGCCAACGCGTCGTTGAGCCCGTAGAGCAAAGACACGGTCTTGTGGTAGAGGTCGTCGCCGGAGCCGAGAGTGATTTTGATCTCCGGGATTATCTGTATCTCTTCCACGAAGCATTTGATTGCTTTGAAGTGGGAGATGAACACAAAACCTGATAAATCAGACTCTGCATCTTGAATGGACTTCAAGAACTTCTGCCGGAGGAACTCTGCAACTTCCAGTGTCATTCCTTGTCCTGGTTCAACCCCCTAAGTTCGTGAATGAGGATGAAACTCGCACTTGGTTTCATAAAGTAGATTCCTTTTTTTGGTCTGAAAGTACCTACCTTTTCAAAAATCGAGGAAAGAAAATGAAGTACAATAATTGTAGACCACAGAGCCCTACCAATTTCAGACCAACAAAAAGGCTCCAATTTTCTTTTATTCGATGACAGAAGACTCTAATCATCTCTTGCTCAAATGCTGTACAGAGTGGCAGAGATGCTACGAGACATGGCACAAGCAAAGCAACCAACAGAAATGCCAAAAGGCATAGATGGATAAATCACTAACTTTTTCTTTTTTTTAGATAGTGGGCAAGTAGGACCTGAGCATGACCAGAGTCTTGGTCCGCAAACTCCCCTGGCTCTGCTTCAATCAACTCTTCTTCAGTTCCCAACCTCTTCAAAGACACCAATTCGTTGAAAATGTCGACCTCGTTGTTGTCAAGAGATCCGGACAAGTTCATGCCCAAGTTGCTGGATCATCTCAGAAAAGCCAGAGCCGTGGCCGACACGGAAGACGAAGCTTTACTCATGAGATTCAAAAAGATGGAAGATGAGCTTGAGAACATCAAAGGCGTGCTACCCAGAGTGAAGCACTGGGAGCAAACTCTGGTAAACCAGTTCACTAACTTAGAGCGCCGCCTCGACAAGATCATCTTGGGCACTGAGACCTCAGTCGACGCCATCACCGCCACACTGAACCGCATGTTTCAAAATGTGGAGCAAATCAAACTCTCACATCCTCTAGTGCAGCAGATGCCTTCACCCGAGCGCAGCTCCGAGTCGACATGGACGCGCAGGTCTCAACCCGAGTTGAGTCAGGGAATGTCACCGGAATGGTCCGAATTGAGCCTCGAAAATTGGGTTGATAACTCTCGGAGCATGGAGAATATAAAGAGGAGCTATGAACATCTTGAGAGCGTTGAGTTAAAGATGTGCTGTTTATCCCTTTCTATATTCCCTCCTGATTCTGTCATAAAGAAGAGGCCTCTGATTTACTGGTGGATTGGTGAGGGTTTCGTTACAACCACTCAAGACAGGACAGCTGAAGAGGCCGGTGAGGAAATCTTCCGAAAACTCATAACCTCGGGCTTGATTCAAGTTCAACCACATAATGCATTTAGTTCTGTAGTTGTGAATAGTTGTACAGTACATCCTTGGGTTCGTCATATGTTGGTCTCTTTGGCCAAGCATGCTAAGCTTTTCGACTTCGATTCAAGATGGCCAAGGATGCCGTCTTATAATATAGATAGTGTTTCAAGTTGTAGACGTGCATGTTTAGTTTATGACAACCCAATTCCTGAAGGGTCTAATGGCCGGAAAGTGGAGGATCTATTGACAGTGTTCAATGTGAACGAACAGTATCTTAGTTTGAAACGGGAATGGCTTAAGAAGTTAAAAAAAGTTGAGGTGATTCAGCTAGGACGGTGGCAGAACTCGGTTTCGCATCACATTGAAGTCGAAGATGAAGGGTTTTTGAAAGGTTTAGGGGCTCAGAATAAGCTTTTGAAGTATCTTAGCCTCCGAGGGATATCAGGAATTACCAAACTCCCTTCTTCTATCTTGAAGCTTCTCAACCTTGAAATTCTTGATCTGAGGGCATGCCACAGCTTAGAGACATTGCCTCCAGATATCTCACCATTGAGGAATCTCACGCATTTCGACATATCCGAGTGTTACTTGCTAGAAGCAATGCCGAAAGGGATTGAGAAGCTGTCTTCCCTCCAAGTACTAAAAGGCTTTGTGATTGGAGATTTCGAAGGAACTCCCTGCAGAATTGGTGATCTTGCCCAGCTGAGGCATTTAAAGCGGCTCAGTATACACATGGGGAATCAGGCTGAAGTTCAAAAGGGGGAGTTCCATAATTTGAAGACAATTTTATCTCTCCGCCACCTCAAACTGTCATGGGGAGTGGTTTCTCCGAAGCTAAAAGCAAAAGTTGCCTTCCAGTCCTTGGAGTTCTCTTTTCCACCGGATTTAGAAAAATTGGATCTTCAAGGTATCCCTCTAGCACATTTACCAGAATGGTTGAACCCTGACAAGCTCAAGAATTTAAAAAAGCTCTATATAAGGGGTGGGGAACTTAATAGCTTGGATCATGGAGAGACTGACAAGTGGACAGTTGAAGTCTTGCGGCTCAAGCACTTGAATAATTTGGAGATAGGTTTGCCAAAGTTGAAGGATGAGTTTCCTCGTCTGCGCTATTTGGAGAAAATCAACTGTCATGAGATTGCAAAGGACCGATACGATGAAGACATTGTTTGGAGTGAATATGCAGAGTACACCTGCATATGAGCATGTAATCAATGAAAAAGTATCTCTTTTCAGATGATCTAGGATGTCGGCCTAGGAATTGATTAGTTGTTAACTAAGATTTGAATTTTTTTCATGTTATTAATACTATTTATTTGCTAGAATCCTAATTGGTGATACAGGAAAATATATCATGTGTCATGAATCAGCTAAGTTCTTCATTTGTGTCTGCATGTTCTTATGTTCAATATGTTCTTGTGTCTGCATACATCGATCCCATTTGTAATTGCTAGGATGAGAACATATAATCATCAGCAGCACCAAACTGTATGCCTTGTTGACATTGACTTCTCAATTTCTAATCTGGCATCAGAGGAGTTTTGCAACCACTCTTTGGCTTTTTTACCAAGTAGTATTTGAGTTGGGAAAATAAGGAAGGGCGAGGAAAGACAGAATATGTGCAAGTATGATAAGTCAGAATAAATTTAAACACTTTGTGCCAAATTCTTCAGCCTAAAGGAGTAGATAGAAGCAATAAAATACAAGTTGCAGATAGGAAGAGTCTAGTACATTATGCTAAACAGAATGGCACATTATGCTACCCTTGTCTTAAGGTAGTTGCAAAAATAATTCTGGGAGGTACATTGAGTACCATTCTGTTTAGCATAATGTAGTAGATAGTTCCTTTGTCATTTGAGTTGCAAAAACAATTCAGGTTACAGTTTTGTCTATTTGTTCATGTAGGAGGTAGGTTCTTGTTTATCATTTGAGCTATCTGTTTTGAGTTTGTTGGTGCTTTGCTGCTACTGCACGCTGATTGAAAAACAAACAATAATGATTAAATGACCATGTTCATCACTAGGAAATATTATTTCCTACTCTCTTTTTTTGTTTAATACCCCCTTTTTTTTTTTAATCTCAAAGCTTTCCAAATGGTAATAATAATTAATGTTCTAAAAGTCGCCGGGTGGTGGTTAAGGGCATAAGCATTTTTATTTTTTATTTTTATTTTTATTTTATAGCAGATTGTTCAAATAAATTCATAATGTGTCTCGCCAAAACTCAAGTTTACTTGCTTTAGCTGTAATAGGGTTTATGTTAGAAATGTTTTCGAAGATATTAGTAGATATCCAATCATTGTATGATTATATTTCCATGTACAACTCTATCTCTATGCTCGTAATCTTCCATACAAAGAGACCCCTATTATCAATGAAAGCACGACTCAATTATCTCCCAATTTAGTTTTCCTAAAATATGTTATCAGCACGAAGCCCTAACCCTGAAACCCACCGCCGCACACCTTGAAGCCCCGAATCCCAGGAACTCAGAACCGGCTGCGGAACCACAGGAACCGACCCGAAAAGTACCGAGCTAACCTCCAAAAGAGAAAAAGGATTCCTGTCCGGTTCGCCACCTTCTAGACCGCTTCCTACAGTCAAATTTAGTCACCATCGGCGCTCTGACTCTCGGATCCAGGAACCGGAATCATATCTTCTAGAACTGGCCGTAAAGTTACCGGATCGGTGCAGCAGCTCTACCAGCAAAAGAAAAAAAAAACCCAGAAGAGGAAGAAGAGAGACAAAAAAAAAAGGAGAAGGAAGGAGGCGGCCCACGAAGAAGCGGCTCACGCCTTCAGTCAAAGAAGCCCACGTGCTAACAGAAGAAAAGAAAGAAAGAGTAGGCCAGTGGCCCACGCTCCGGTCAAAGATAGAAGAAAGAAAAAAGGGAGGAAAGGCCCAGAAGAAGAAGTCACTAACTACACCTCAGTGGGCCTCGGCTGAAGCAAGAAAAGAAGGGGAAAAAAAGAAGGGAAACATGCCTGGGCCGAAACAAAAGAACAAATAAGAGGGGAGAAGGACAGCCCACAAGCCAAACAATTCCGGCCACCTCCCACAACAATTTCCAGCCACCTCCTGAGACCAAATTCCGGCGACTTTTCGACATTTTTTCTCGATGTATGTTTTACTAAAAGTTCCCGTTTTTGAAGATTTTATTCTTTTTCTTGGGGACTTGCAACCTCTCTTTCTTCTACCCCCATTTCTTCTTCATAAGGGAGACCACTCCAAGCTTGGAGCTTGTAGAGTCCTCCAAACTTAGAGTTTGTTGAGAAGTTATGATCGACCACAAACACATCATTGTTTCAATCTAATCCAATACCTCTTGGAATCAAATTTCTTGGATACGACTACGCTAAAAAATTCATAATTTCTTGGAAGCGACTACGCTTAGAAATTTTATTGTTTCATGGTAGCTTTTTTGCTTCGAAACTAACCTTTTTTCTTGTTCTCTTTTAGGATGAGTAATCTGAACAAACTAGACTTCGCTCCATTGGGAACAACTGGCTCTAGATATCACAAGTGGGTTAGTGATGTCCGCCAGCATCTCAAAGACGATGGAATCCTGGATACGATTCTAGAGCCTAGTTAGGATGTGCTAACTATTGAGCAAGTAGAGTAGCCTGAGAGACAAATAAGATGAAAGCCATCATCCTAATGACTCGTCATATGGATGATTCGCTCCAGTACGAGTATATGAACGAAGAAGACCTTAGAAAGCTATAGGTCTCACTCGAAAAAAGATCTGGCAACGTCCCTGACTCCCTACTTCCTGAACTAGAAGTGAGATGGCATAGCCTCAGCTTCTATGATTTCAAGTTAGTTATTGACCACAAATTGGAAGCACTTTTCATTAAATCCTTAATGGAATTCTGTGGAAAAGATATCACAAATGCGATGTTGATTGAGAGGACTTTCTCTACCTTCCCCGTTTCTGCATTGATAGTTGCTAAGAACTATCGAATCGATGTTACTGCAGGAAGGATCACAAGGTTTCATGAGCTCATTGGAGCTATCGATGTCGCTGAAAAGTATTACAACATCCTTGTGAAGAACTATAATTCTAGACCAGTGGAAACAAAGCATATTTCGGAGTCCAATTATAGTCGCGCCCCTAAGGGAGGGCACCTAGAGTGAAACCCTGAATCTAGGGATAATTCTGGATGTCCATATTCTTACTCTAATAAGGAAGGTAACCGCCAAAATAGGGGGTACAGAACCGAAGAGGTCAACATAGAAAGAGAGAGAGAGACAGAGGCAACACCCTATGGCCATGTTGGTGGTGCCACCATCACTAAGAGCCATCCTAATAATGCTTTAAAAGCTCCTCAATCAATGGAGTTTGAGCACAGATATGAATGTTCTCGATGTGGAGTATCCGGTCATTGGGCACATATTTGTAGAGCTCGTGAAGATATTATCACCTCCTACAAAGCATATTATGAATAGATAGAAGTTCACTATGTGGAACAAAAAGATCAAGAAGATGATCTAGAATGAAGGGTTAAAGACTTCAAATCTGGCTGAGATCAATAGATCGTATTCTATTTAAGTCTTTGTTTTTTCAAGAGATGTTATAGGCAATTGCCTTATACTTTGTAGTAAATGTCATTGGTTTACTTTTTCTTCACATAGGCTCATCCAAAATGAGTGTGATGTTTAGGAAGGTTTTGAGATAAGTGGTATTTAAGCGAGCTTTTCTCTACCGACATCTCTCTACTCACCTGGTCATATTTATTTTAAAGTTACCGAAAGAAGTTAAACGACTACCATTATTTTGCATTAGCTAACATTTGGATTAGATTCTCTCAATGGTTAAGAGACAATTATGTACATTGTTGGCTTATGAATAAAATTTCGAGTTCTCTTCATTATAACTCTATTTTGATTATGAGTATTTTACTTTGTGACTACAATGGTTAGGCCATCAAGATTAGTTCAAGGACATGGAATAGCCCAAACTCTATTTGCCAAATGGCACCTTGATTATTGTCACAGAAACTCTCTACACTCCTAGGGCGAATCAAACTCTATTGAGTCATTCAGCCAATGGATTCCATGTGGAAACTCATGTAGAAAACGAAAATGTGTTCGTTTGCAATAACTCTAATGATTGCAAAAAAATGCGTATGTTAGAGAAGTTTATGTGTCTCTCTAGTGGACTCTATGTCACTATTCGAGCTATTAAATCCAATAAAGTTATGAGAGAATATCTCTTGGATTTAGACACATATTAGCTTTGTCACAACAGGATACAGGATAGGTCATCCTAGTCATGATGATCCGTCTGTTAAAGACTTCACACGGACATCCATTCTTTTGAGCGAAACGAACCATGAATCAAAAGTTGAATTCCTGGACTAAGTGGACCGTCACTGCTGCTTCTGGCGTCACCGCCTTCCACCACCAGCCTAGGGCTAGCACAGCCCCTATCCATGACACCATGGATGGCGTCCATCATGGTGATGGCACCCCAGGTGATTCTACAATCACCAACTTTGCTTCAAATAGCGTTTCAGACGATCAGGTCCAACCAAAATTCTCATTGGTTACTTCTAAGGCCTCTTGCTCATTTTACAAAACTCATTCCTTAGGGAAATTAGGACTGAGATCGCCCTGCATAAAGGATATAAACATACTCATTATGTTCTTACATAGAATCTGTGGTGATTCTGTGGATTTATTCAACCAACTTGCGAACATTTAAATATTTCATGATGTTGGTTGACACGCAAACATGTTGGTCACGTGATGTGCCATTGTCCACCTGTAATGCTGCTTATACTACACTTCTAGCATATATCATATGACAACGGGCCTCACTCCCCGGATAATCATATTCTGTCAATTCGACTTGACAATGCTAGAGAGTTTACATCGAAGACTTTCGATGATTATTACATTGTGACTGATGTTATCATATTCCATGTACACACCCAAATGGTCTCGTGAAAACGACTACGATGGTAGTCTGAACATTGGTAATGCGCACTAATCTCCTTATATCGGCTTAGGGTGATGCAATATCACATGCAGTTATGTTGATTCGTCTACGACCCACCGCTACTCAATCTACCTCTGCGTCATAGCTAGTGACTGGGTACCAGCATCGTACTTATGCATATTTGAGTGTGCCATTTATATGCCAATTACACTGCCACAGAACACAATGATGGGTCCTTACAAACGAATCAGCAACTACGCTGGATTTGAGACTCCAACAATCGTCCGTCACTTAATACCCTTACTAGACGATCTCCTTACAACTAGATTTGCGGATTGTCACTTTGAAGTGACAGTCTTCTCATCATTAGGGGGAGATAAGAACACGAATGTTCAACAAGAACAACAAAAATTATCGTGGTCTGTCCCCACTATGTCTCATCTCAATCCCCGCTAAAGTGACGAGATCACACATATCTGCTGTAAATATGCCTGTAAGGATGGAAGTCCCTAGAAGAGGACATAACGCTATCCTACATGAAGGTAGGCATAGTGCCAACGCCATAGAGAATGGCACTCTGGTGTTACAGGCTATGGCCCCAGCTAGGATGCGTGAGAGGCCCATGGGTTCGAATGATACTTTGGCACAATTCAATCTTTTGATCATCGACACTCAAAATTGGTATCATGATAATCTTCCGAATTATGGTTATCGTTGGGTATGCCTCAACGTCAGAACTTGTTCTTGAGAATATAGAGCTCTTTGAAAGTTACACTAGTGTACATGAGACGTGGGATAGAAACTCCATCATGATTGATGGTGTATTTGCGCATTTCATAGCTCATGAGTTTGTTGAGTCCAATGATATCGAACCATACTCTGTTGCTGAATGAATGCCAACATAGAGAAAATTTGGCCTAAATGGAAAGATGTAATCCATCTCTAACAATGAGAAAGGTTTTCGAGCTAGTGATGCCAACACTTCCTAACATAAAAAATGTTGACTAATGGGTCTTTGTTAGAAAGCGTAATGAGAAAAAGAGATAGTAATCTCACTTATGGCACAAGGCTTCTCACAAAATGTCCTGGAATCAACTACGATAAGACATATTCTCTCGTAATGGATATTATTGCACTCCACTACCTTGTCAATTAGATAGTTTCTGAATAACTGAACATGCAGCATACAAATGTGGTCACTACGTATCTCTATGGGGATCTAGATACGGAATATACATGAAGGTTCATGGTGAACTTCATTTACCCAAGTCAAGTGGCTCTAGACCATGGAGCACATTTGCAATGAGGTTGAAATGCTCACTAAAATGACTACTTGATTGGGAATGGATATGTAAATGCTCGTGCGTTTTCATAACAATTTCTGGATTATATCGCGGTTCATGTTGAACATGATATTCATTGGAAGCTTTTAAAGAGCTGAGGGAAATCACTGAACACTTGAAATCCGAGTTGGAGATGAAGGATCTTGGGAGAACATGATTGTATCTCAGTTTGGAACTTGAGGATCGCGCTGATAGATGCTTAGGCATTTTGACAAGGTCAAGCCTTCGAGCACCCCCATGATCGTCCGTAGTCTTAATCCTAAAAAAGATCCTCTTCGTCCGAAGGATGATGACGAAAACGTGGCTATAGGCAAAAGTGCCCTACTTAAGTATAATAGGAGCATTATTATACTTAGCTCAATGCACAAGACCGGACATCTCATTTGTAGTGACCTTGTTAGCCAGGTATAGCTCTGCGCCAATGCAACGCCATTGGATTGGTGTAAAAGATATCTTTCGATACTTGAGATGTACGATTGATATGGGTTTGTTCTATCCCTATAGAGAGATGATGGATTCGGACCTATCACACCTCAGGAATGCAGCCAACATTGGTCTGCGTCCTTTATCCCCATCCCAAAACAACATTGGTGTTTTGGAAGGTTTTGCTAATGCTGGGTACTTCTCTAACCCACACATAGATCATTCTCAAAATGGTTATATGTTTACCATGGATAAAACCGCGATATCTTAGAGGTCCACTGACCAAACCATGGTTGCTATATCTTTGAACTATGCGGAGATTATTACTCTTCACGAAGTGGTTCGTGAATGTATATGGATTGGATCCATAATTATGCATGTTCGAACAATTGTGGTTTGAAGTCTACCACAAATGAGCCTATGAGCATTTAGCATAATGCTGCTTAATTATTTTGAACAAATGAATTAAGCAAGGCTATATTTAAAGCGACAACACTAAGCATAATCAGCAACAACAGACTCTCCTCAAGATCAAAGTGAACTAGGTTCAATTTGAGGATAGTGTGGCAGGCTTGCTCACTAAGTCATTGCCTAAATTCCACTTTTGAGAAACATGTTGGTAGTATCGTTTGCGGAAGTTATCCGAATTTCCATGACCTTAGTCATCAGGGCGAGATGTCTACATGTATGGTCTCGAAACATGAATGGTGTGTTGTACACTTTTTCTCCTTCAACCGAGATTATTTTTGTCCCACTGGGTTTTTGTTACTCGCCAAGGTTTTTGACAAGGCAACTAGATGAGCACCACGTTTGGGCGACACAAGGAGGAGTGTTCAAGTAAATCTAGAATATATGTCTGACCCAAACTCTAGGTTAGAGATATTCTTGGAGATATTCGTAGATATCCCATCATTAGACGATTATGTTTCCATTACAACTCTATCTCTATGCTTGTAATTCTCTATATAAAGAGGCCTCTATTATCAATAAAAGCATGACTCAATTATCTCCAAATTTTAGTTTTCCTAAAACGTATTTAATATATATATATATATTTTTTTTTTAGAGAAGCAGAACGTAAAGCAATTTAGCAGCATAGACTACTTCAATGTCAACATTCAAAATCGATCAAAGAGAACAGCACAAAATCCCTTATTAAACCCCAATCCTACATAACTTTCTACCAATAGATGAAACCTAATTTTAATGCTACTAGATTAGCATTGACAATGCCGCACACCCTATTTAATTCATCCTCTCCTCTAACCCACCGAAACACACCACCACCACTTCTATTATTTTTCTTTCTTCTTTTCTCACTCCACCAGTAATTATCATCATCAATTTCACAAGATTCAAAGAAAAACTCAAGCATTAAGACCTTCATCATCATCAAATTTGGGTAAAAGTGAGGAGCCATAAATTGAGGCTAGCCATAATTGCTCTATAGTAATTTGTGGCTTGTTCTTGTTACTCCCTACTTCTCTTCACTTTGTTCCTCCTCAAATTATGTATATTGATGTTAGTGCACTTTCAATTATGTATATTGATGTTAATGCATAGACTACTTAAGTTTCAGCAAAAGAGAAACATGAACAAAGAACAAAATTGACTAATTAACATGCTGCCGCTTTCCTTGTTGATCAGCTTCTTCATCCTCTCCAAGTCAGCTGCTTGACGCTCATTGTTGTTACGTTTGTCGCCATTGATTAGTTTCCACAATAGTTCTTTTGATGCCTTTCCAAATATAAGCTTTGTGGTTCTTCTTTTTTTTTCTTTTTTTTTTAAAAATAACATGTCTAACTTGCTGATATCAATATTACGAGTGTATTCAAATTTTCTTACTTTCGATTGAAGCCTTCAAAGTTCACTCAATGCCGCTTCAACGACTGCAGCATGATTGAACACATATCTCCTTAAGTGGCAACCATTAACTACCCCAATAGTATGAGAATAGCTTATGCCTCCAACATGCTTGAAGTAATTGTCAGCACGACTATCATGGATGTATACCCTCTCAGTTGTCTGTGGACAACACACAAACAGAGTCCGATCTTCAGAGTTGGCTTCTTCCTTAAAAGAATAATAGAATTGATGATATAGATGGATAACCTCTTGCTTTTTAAGAAGATCAGCAGTAAGTTGACCTTCATGGATTGTGTAGACACTAATCCACCCTCCCCATGCCAGGGTTTGCCAAAAGCTACCCTTAACATTGCTTGACTGAATCCTTCAACAATCCATGTCACTGTTACTGTCTCAACACAGTTATTTTTCCAAATCTTTGCAAGATAATTTGTGGAAATAGTGGCACTAGCTCCCATTGAAGCAAAACCCCTTTCATTTATAATCCCTAGGAGAGCAGTGCTAAAATTCCTTGGTGCTAAACTCCTTATAGCATATAATTATATAAACTAGTATATTTGTACACCAATTGAGGTATATAGGCAAACTTCTATGTTCAACTATTTTGACTCATATATCATCCAATGAGTTACGATCTTCTCTTGTTCGTCGTTTGTTTTGAATAAATGAGCTAAACGTGTTTGTAATAAGTACGTGGTACTTGTTAGTTTTGATTGTTTACTTGGTCCAA
Source organism: Rosa persica (assembly GCA_025331145.1). NCBI lineage: Eukaryota > Viridiplantae > Streptophyta > Magnoliopsida > Rosales > Rosaceae > Rosa > Rosa persica. The sequence continues at coordinate 49,589,456 of WFKR01000002.1, forward strand.
GATAGAAATTGATGTATGTGTCGTTCTGATTATGATAAGGAAATAAATTATCTCTTCTTCACCAAAAAAAAAAAAATTTGAATTTCCATTGAAATTAAGGAAAAAAAACTAATTAATGTTATTCTAAAAAAAAAAAGTAATGTAAACAAAATCCAGACTATTAAAACCAACCATGGTTTTCAAAATCACCCATAGGTCTCAGGAACGTATAATTTATTTATTCAATTTTTTTTAAAACGTTTCGTTTTCTTGAACGTTTCCATTTAGAATTCTTTTTTCAAAAGTCACCCACAAGTTCTTACCTTCGCTTGTAGTTTTCAATAACGCCAATTGTTTTCTTTTCAAAACTACCATTCTTTTAAATCCGCCCGTAGTTTTCAATGACACCAATTTGTTTTTCTTTTCAAAACTTGTAGAGAGAAAATTTGCACACAATGAGCGAAAATGTCACCCAACACAATTTCACTCTTATTCATTTAGTGAATAGAGTTTTATTATTTCGGGTTCGACCCATTCAAGACAGAATGTGTCTCTTAATTATATTCCTTTGTTACAGGGAAACACCCTTTGATTCCATTTATGAAGAAACCAATTGTGGATGTGTGTGTTTGTTTGTTTTTGCGGCTACACCCGGACATTTGAATGGGTTGCCTACATACCCTTAGAGAGGGATCAAGCCACTCGTAGTTCAAGAGTTCCAATGGGTGTATGATCCATTAGAGGATATTGCTTTTTGGAATAGGAATAGTGTTTAGATGAATTTGGTGTGAATAAACCAGGGATTTGATTTACTTTGGATTTGTGTCTGAAGTCGTTTTGGGAATTATTTGACTTTTCTGGTGTTTCGATGAATTTGACTGGTAAGGTCAGGGATTCGGATTGGATGAACCAGGAAGTCAGGGATTCTGTTTGGACTTGCGGTTGCATCTAATGGGTCGCTAGATTGCCTATATACCCTTGAGGAGGGATCAAACCGTTGTAGTTCAGATGAATTGAATTCTCGGTTTTGTACCGACTTTTGTGTTCGACGGATGTGTATATATTTTTTGAACCTGTCAAATGTATTTCTTTTGGACACCCAATTTGGAGAGTGTCTACTGATTTGATTTGGACTGCCGAGCTTTGTGGTTAGGCCTTAGAGACTTGGAGTAGGCTTTTCAGTGCTTTGAGGTTTGTAGACAGGTGATTCCGTTAAGCCTAAAAGCTTGCGACTGATTTGGACACCCATGAGTTTTTTATTTTATATCTGGACCCAATTTTGAAGCCCAATTTTCTACGAGTCCGGCTAGTTCGACTTAGAGAGAGAAATTGTCTGAGGCTCACCGCTTCACCGTTTCATGGACAAAGTGAGAGAAAGCAAAAGCTTAGTTGTTTATGGTTTTGATTCTTCCAAGCACCTGGACGTGGCCATGTTCCTTGTAAATATGCCATTTAATTCCCATTTCAAAAGAAAGCTGCTTCTTGGTACTTTGAATCATGCCTTACAGCACACTATGTGTTGATAATCATGCTTTAATTGCATTTTGTCTTCATGTGTTATTGATCAGTTTTCCACCGCCAAAACAAAAGACATGATCACTTTGGGATTGTATATTTATTAAATCCCTTGCAGGTGCCACATTTTGAAGGAGACAGAATCACGTCAAGTAGAACACATTGTAGTCCTGTGATTGAAGGTAAGCTAAACCGAACACCCTGCAGTCTTATGGTTAGGGATAAGCCAAGTTGAACGCCCTTCAGTAGAGAGATAGTAACTTTGCCTTCTGTGACACCATTCTGACAATGACTTTGCTGCAAGCAGCGTAACATCTTAGCTTTGGCGCTGCACAACGATCCCTCCGGAGCAGTCTCTTCACTTTATGAGCTCAAGAACCCCGCAGATTCGTACTTGGTGTGAACCGGCAGCCCGAGGCTTTCACTTGACACTCATCTTTGCCACCCATATGCAGGATGCACCGCGATACAAGCATCAAAGACAAGTGTAGTGAAACTCAGGAACTTCGCAGAACTGTACCTGGCAGCGCCCCTGGCGTTCACCTGACATACTCATTTTTGGCACCCAAATGAAGGACGCACCGTAATACAGGCATAAAAAAAAAGTGTGGTGAACCCCCTTGAGTTTGAACCTCGTTTCCGCCACCTATCCGCAGGATGCACCGAAGTATAGGCATCGAAAGCAAGTGCAGCATGGAGTGACACCACGGCTGTGAATGAAGGCTTGATATAGACTTTGTGTCTTGCCCAGAAGCCGTTGGTGAGATTTGTGAGGATGAAAGTAGCGGGAAGACATGATTGCTAAAGAGACCAGAACATAGGAGAAACACCTCTTTCTTTTTTCTATACCATAAAAGAAAAGATCAGCGATTTCAGGTGACAATTAATCAATTGTTCAGATACCTGTGATTTATTCGAAGCTTCTTTTGCTACTGCAAGTTTGGCTTCTCTCAGAATCGAAGGTTGCAGCACCTCGGCTCAGATTGAATTTTTCTTTGTGTTTCTATTGCTCTCTCGCTCTCTCTGATATGTCTCGCTGCTACTGGCCTTCAGCTTTTGCCTCTTTTTATTTTACTGCTGCTCTCTCCCTTTTTGTCTCCCCGTTTGTTACTTCTGCTCTCTAGCCTTTTCTGTTGCCCTTGTTGCATGTAAAGAGCTCTTTATATAGGCACGTAGAAGAATAAGAGATCATGCAGGTTAACCTTGATTTTTGAATTTTAAATGATCTTCAGATGATGATAACCATTCCCACATTCAAACTTGCAACCATGGGAATTATCTACAACTTCCGGTATGGGATTTGAATTTGAAAACTTGATATAAAATGAGTCATCTGATTGCTACCAGTTCAAATGATATCAAGTCGTGGCTTTTGTTATTCTCCTTGGATAGATGATTTGAAATCTCTCCTAGCAATCTTGACTTGGAAGATTATCCAAAATTTGAATCTTGACTTGGTCTTGAATACAATCCACGTGATGCATGCATGATTTATTATGTTGCTTCCTTTTCTTGTTTTATTTGAACTTTGAAGACAACTAGAACTCTACCTTCTTTGGCCACAGCAAACTTGTACAATTATCCGCTTTCGAGATAATTAAGTTAAAGATACTGGACTCTCACTTTTACATCAAACCAAATTTTTTTATTTTGGGTTTGTGAAATTTTTGGTCTCAACAAAACTACCATTCTAGAATGCTCTATTCAGCCTATAAAACTGGCCACATACTGGGTTGCACAGCACAATTAACCAAATCTCTTCTCTGCAACTAGTGAAAATGGTGATCAAGGATCCGGAGGATTCAAAAGTCGTAGACAGAGTAGAAGCTGTTGTTGGCAATTGTGGAGGCTTGTTATTCAAGTTCAATCATCGAATCAATGATTTACCAGATCTAAAGGTAGATATATGGTAAATATGTGTATAGTTCTTTTCTATTCAATTTCTTGTTCCATTCATCTTTGTGTGCCTCATTCTTTGCTAGTAGAGAGAATCATATCTTGGTGACACTTCTTGATTTTTGCTATGCTTATTGCTAAATTTTACTTTCTTTGCCTGTGTGATAATTTGATCTTAGTATGTAAAATTAAGAAAATCAAGAAACTACTTTTTTACCACCATTTTGATCGAGTAATGACAATATAATTGCTGCATTAAGTAATTTAGTTAACGTTCAAATTCTCGAGGTTTCTCTGATAAAAATATTTAATTTTTACATTTGGGCTACTTGAGTATCGCTGAAATTTCTTGAAAATTTACTTGGTGATCTACTCATTCAGGTCCCCATGATTCGTCCTTCTCCTCTTCCTGTAATTGCTATTGCAACCTAGGAGTGCAAGAGCCTAGTCACCTTACCACCACAAGCCTGTCAACCTTGATAATGATGAAGAGCCCGTCTACTTGATATGGGAAAGAGCGGAATAGTTGTGGTTAGACAGGAAAGAAGGCAATGCTTATGGTTCGGTGGGGAAGAGGATCAGTCTTTGCAGAGGAGCCAACTCTGCAGAAGTGGGATAATTAGGGTCACCAGAAATAAGTTGTTGAACGAAATAGAATCCCAAGTTTTGGATCACTCGACCAAGCCTCGTCATACATGCAAACTATATGAAATACGACCTACTCTCCTGCATGCTTGGATATGATTCAAAGGATTTGAATCTCACGTGGCACGGCTGCCTCACTTTAAAAAAAAATTGAATTGACTGTAAATTATTTACATGTGTAATATTTTACAAGGAACTAAACACTAATTAATTGAATTATAGTTTGCAAATCTAATCGAGATATTTTTGAGAATTATGTGATGCATTTCTTTTTTTTTTTGTTTTGTATATTGATTTTATTCATGCCCTTGGATTAACCCAACTCTTATAAAGTGATCATGGTTTTTGATGTGCAAATATATCTTATCATATTATTTACAGTTTTACACTAGCTAGCCTTCTTTATATATGCTCTGCATGTATAATAATTTTTTTTTTTCAGAAAATAAAAAAAATATGTGAAATAAAATAGACATTTATTTTATTTTTCTAATAAAAATATATTTTGTAATTGTCTTGTAATTTAATTTATTCTCTAAGTTATTTAATATTTCAAGGTTAAATCTGTCAAATTTTTTTGGTTTTGGCTAACACAACCTCATATCTCAATAATAGTGTAGATAGATAAGAAAATATAAAGTAATAAAGTTAGTTGAAAATACTCAAAATAGGGAGAAAATGTCAAGCATACAATGAAACAATGAGTACTTACAACTTAAGAATAAAAAATAAAAAACTTGCAAGCCTAAACCTCTAATCTTCTTTTCCATATCCCTCTAAGAGTCCCTCCATATCAGACTCAAACTCATAATCATTCTCATCTCTCTCCTCTTCTATGTCCTCATCCGATACAAAATCTTCTTCATGAAGTTCTCTACTTACTTCCACATTTCTAAAACTTTTCCTAGGCTTTTAAAACATTATCCACTTCTGATGCCTTTCCAACCATTTCATCCAACTCAACTTCTTCATCATCACCGTCAACAATCCATCCCTGAGCCATACTAGCTTCACTAACAAGTAGTACATCTACTCCCATCTCTTTCTCCCTTCTCTTTTTGTTGATGATCTTGGCTTTGAATTGAACATAGACTAAATTGCTCAACATTTTTGCATCTAGTCTATTAGTTTTCTTTGTATGGATCTACATTAAACAAAATAAAAGGAATATTAGTATATTCTGAGTTTTGGATACTAAATTACTTATTATTTATTTAATTCATAAACTACTTACTATTTCAAAAGTGCTCCAATTTCTCTCACACCCAAGTCAACGAGAGTATCCTTATAGCCATTCTTTTCAATTTGGGTACACAATTCCATAAATGGACCACCACCCAACTAGAGAAGCACAAACAAATCAATCACAATATGTAAAACAAAAACAATAACAACTAGTAATAAACAAAAAAAAATAACAAATTATTCTTACCTGGATCATAATTGTCATCACAAAAAAAAAAAAACGAATTATTATTCTTCCAAATCCACCTTCTTTGTTCTTATACTTCAACAACTCTATATTTGTCACAATATTTTGGGCCTCAATGTCATCTGGAAATAGCTTCTCAACACCAGTAAAGAACCCATCCATAACAACTTGATCATATTGTATGCTTTCATGTTTGTAGGTGTAATAAGGGTTCAAGAGGTAAGCCACCAAATTTAATGGACTATCAAGTCGATCACGTGCTTTATCATCAATAATTTCAATGATTGGACGATAGTTGGTCTCTTGATTTTTGAATGCCTTTTTAATCTCTTCCTTTGCTTTAAGTACGTAGTTCTCCATACGCAAAGCCTATTGATAGCTTTATCCCCATCAACAAGGCGAGGCACCTTAACTAAAGGAGCAAACACTTTGCTTGAAAGCATTATCCTATTCCAAAAGGAGGCACTCAATATGGTGACATATGCCGCTTTCCCCTTCACACTCTTGGAATGTTTGCAATCCTCCCATTCACCACTAACAACCATAGCCCTTAACTCACTTATTATTCTATGGTTCCAAAGTACCACGTGACACTGTCATGTGGTGGTCCAAACCAATAGTATCACTCGAATTTGGTAGGGACCATGTAAAAGATAAATCAAACTAAGAGATCGATCAATCAGAAATAACTGCAAGACATATGAGCCAATAACATTAAACCAGACCACCACATGTACTATGGTCTGGGACCATGTTATAATTTGGTTCTTCATCAAGCTTTGCAAAGTTAGGAAACAAGTTACAAATCTAGTGACTCCAGGCCTCACTATGTCTCTTTTCTTTGTAAACTTCCTCATCAATGCCAATACCTTGTGATGTCCATAAATGAAGATAGTATGTGAAGGCCTTTGTCTTCTCAATCACTCCCTTGAATCTCGGTTGGTTACCAATTCCTTGAAGCATAAGGTTCAATGTGTAAGTGCACATGCAGTCCAAAATATGATTGGCCTCTTCAACATCAACAAATAACCCGTCGTCGCCATATTGTTAGAAGCACTGTCCGTCACTACTTGAACTACATTTTGTGGCCCAACTTTTTCAATGCACTTGTCAACATATTTATAGATATATAATCCGGTGTGTGCTTTTGCCAAGTCTTCCTTAGAAGAAAGAAAAGTTGTGCCTTTCTTACAATTGACACATACATTCATAACACTTCTTTTCGATCAGTCCAAGCCTCGGTCATAACTGAGCAACCATTCAAAACTCACTCTTCTTCTTGCTTCTTGAGTGATTCTTTAGTTCTCTCACCACCTTCCTTCAACAATGACTCTCTTAATTGGTATTGGCTTGGAGGTTAGTAACCCGGTCCAAACTGACCAACTGCTTCCAAATTTTTTAAAAAGCTATCATTGTTGATGGCATGAAAAGGAACACCGGCTTCATACATCATATTTGTTCTTTCCTTCCTAATGACATCATTGATGTTGTCTCGTCTCATCCTCTTGCTTCCATCTATTGAAGAATCATGAGTGATTGAGGATGCAATAGCATTTGAAGAACGCTTTAATGATTTCTCCATTTCAGACATTGGATCAGATGCTTCAGAAGATGCTATCATGTCCCCTAATAATATAACACTAACGATTTTTTTACAATAATAAAACATTCAAAATATAGTGTATCATGCAAACAATTTCAAATTACAGAAAACATATATGAAATTAGAAAGATCATATTGTAAAAACTAAATGTAAGACTGGAGAACTATGAACGATTGCAGTAGTGCATTTCTGCTGCCCAAGTACCCATTATTGAATAAATTCTAAACAATCATCAATTCAGGCTATTCAGTAATTCGTCAAGTCATTAATCCAACCACTGTTCTAAAATCACACATAAATTCATCAATTCATCAATCCAACAATCAATTCATCCATCATAACTTCAATTCATAAGGCAGTAGACAAAAAGAGAGAGAAGGAGAGGAACTTACGGGTTCCGATGAGAGAGGAGAGGGAGCAGATTGGAGCAGTGGAGAGATAGATAGATATATATATATATATATATGTAGAGAGAGAGAGAGAGAGAGAGAGAGAGAGAGAGAGAGAGACGGCGACTGTCGACCGTCAACGAGAGATTGAGACAGAGACTGAGTCAGCGATGCGATTCGAGAGATGACGATGTGCTTTGCAGTTGTGAGTTTCGAGAGGAAGTGAGGAAGACGGTAGAGATGTGAATTAATTCTGGATTTCGAGATAAGGGTTTTTTATACTTGATGAGGAAAAAAAAAAAAATACTCAACCCTAGCGCGCAGGGGCCAGCCCCGCCTAGGCGCCCGCCAAAGCTCCAAACCACTTTCGGGACGCCTAGCTCAAAGAGAATGTCCTTCACAACCGTCTCATTATCGTCTTCTTCTACCTGTATCTTCACCGATTCTGTAAACGGATATTTGATTTCAGCCAGCCGCTTCGTTATCTTACGAGTCACGAAATAGCTCATCAAAGCTCTGCATGCATGGTAGCCCTGCAGGTAGTGTCTACGTACGTAGACACTGTACTCTGCCAATGCGTAGTTGACCTCGTACAACAATGACACAGTCTAAGAAGCTGTTCTCTAAGACGCTCATGAAGTGCTTGCTGTCGTTCTTGTTGGATCATCCGGTGTCTGTCTCGCTGTGTTGTTTTTATATGTTCGATTAGCAGAGTAAGAAAATGCTTCTGGATAATTGAGAGTGCTCTAGCTCTTCAATGGACTTGAAGAAGAGAAACTTTTATGCGTCCGCTGCGCGCCATTCCTTCAAACTGTAAATAGATGGCAAGTTCTTGAAGAAGCTATACATAAGGGGTGGGGAGCTTGATAGCTTGGAATCTTGGATCATGGGGAGACTGAATACAGGTGGACAGTGGAAATCTTGTGTCTCAACTCTCAAGTACTAGAGGAAATTAGAAATAGGATTTCAAAAGATGAAGGAAGGAATCTGCAATACCTGGAAAAGATCCAATGTCATGAACTTAACACATCTCCTGAAGGGAATCCTCAATGCCCTATGACCAAAACAGTAACTACAAAAGTATTTGATGAAGACATTGTTTGGAGTGACGCTGGAGCCTATATTTGATTACGAGGCTAGTGAAACAGCCTTAATTACCATCAGGTAATTAGCAGTTATGAGTTTCATTTCTCGTTCCATGTCTTGACTCTTGAGTACTAGAATGTTGTTCTACTTCGACTATGGTTTGAATTTCATTTGTGTTTAGTAAGTCTGTACTACTTTATTTGCTGGAGTTTCATCATGTAAATTATGTTTTATTGTTCCTTCGATGTCTATTAAGATTGTCATTTATTGTAATTGCACATTTGAATAAAAATTGTTTGAGAATTATCATTCTTAGTATCAAACAAACTTGTACGCCACTTGTTGAAATGTTCTGTTCATGTGAGAAGCATCGATGACCAAACAAACATTGACGTGCACATGAGTTTATCTTTGTGATTATGCAGAGAAATGTGTGCAGAATAGCAACTAGAACTCGCAAAATCTCAAACGTGCTGATTGATCGAAAAGATACTCTAAACTCAATTTTTCTAAAACCAAATTAAGAGTGCACCACACTCACTCTGTTGGACAATTCCAAGTCTTTTAAACATTTAATAAGAGATCATTTAAGTTCATAGTACTTCTTAAAACATAAGGAATTCTATCATCAAGATGCAATGAATGCTTGTTTTGGTGAAAGCACCAGCAATGGTTTTGGTAAATATGAAGTCGATCATTATAATTGTGAATCTTCAAAATTCACCAAATTTCCCAACTATACCATACGATTTTCCCCACTGAATCTTCAAAAGTAGCATTCCTTTTGATTACTGTACAAGTATCTGGAACTTAACATGGATGGGATAAAGTATAGATTGAAAAAATTACAAAGACAGTAATTTGTAAAAGCGCAAATGGGCTCTCTGTACAAAGAAGTAACACATACTGAGTAAATAAATCTATTGCTATGTACATGTTAATGTACTGAAGTGTGAAGAAAGGAAGAATATTACAGTCGACTACAGACTACAGAACGAATACTCGAAGAACAAACAATCTGATCATAGTAGCCCTGACAGCTCACAGTCAAATATGCTGACCTCTTGATCAATATGACCATAACCATTAATGTTGACAGGATCAAAAGGCTCAGTGCCCAAAAGCCATGACTCAAGATCTTGAAATGGCAACACATCCGCCATTTGGTCTGCTGTTGAAGGTGATGAACCTTCTAAAATATTTGTTGTTGTAGTATCGTCTGAATACATCTGGTAACACAGTTGGTTTAATTCTTGGTCATTCATAAACATTTCTTGGTTCCACAGCTCGGAAGAATAAAATGATGCATCAGTTGAGACATCCACACTACTGACACTAGTACTTCTTTCAGGCTCTACTTGATACTCTTCAACATCTACAACTGGTACTCTGTGCTGTTGCTGAGGGTGTAATGAGGATGTAGCGATTGAGATATTAGAGCTTCCATTGCCGGTGAGGTCTTGCACAAGGGTCTTGAAGCTTGAGCAGTCAGTGATGTAGACTTTAGGCCTCAAGAGTCTAATCAAACTGTTAAACTTCTTCTCTTTCTTAGATATTTTCACTGATGTTTGGCTTATTTTCTTCCCCATAGTTTCTTACAATTCTACTTAGCTGTCTTAGCTGCCTGCCTAGGATTCACCCCCAAGATATTATGCTAAAGCGGATGCTTCAAAGAGCTTATTAAGGCTAACAATGGAGATTAAATTTTGAAGGTGGTGGTAACAGAATATGACACAAAAATTATAGATGCTGAAAATGATGTTGGTTTGTAAAATATAAGAAAAGAAAGCTTCACGGGAAATCTATATTGACCAAACTGAAATCATACTCTATCTCATTTTCAGAGAATGACCCATCAAACTTCAAAGCAAATGCTAGGGTTTGGATTTACATGGAAACAGATGTAGACATTGGTCAATTCAAGAGGGTAGAAGATAACTGTAGAATAATACAACACTGTATGTAATAGGGTAGAAGAGCATTCAGGGCACGCGGCCAACTATTTAGAAATGAAATATTATCAATTATATATGCTGCATAATTGTTTATTCTGCTTCAAGTAATCAGGAATAATAAACAAATTAGGACACCAAGTAATGACAGGGGAGTTTAATACTGATTTACTTGTTTAATGAGGCAGAAATGGAAATGCCATTAGAACAGTGATGTGTGAATGCACTTAACTATCCTCAATGTCCACATCTCAGGTATCACATAAAAAATTTGGAATTTTGGCTTTGACTGTCTTATACTATTTGCTATCTTCAATCACACTATGCCACATTTCAAGAATGAAGATGGGTGAAGCTAGTGTAGCAAAGCAAGTCATTAGAACACTGATGTGTGATTAATGCACTTAGCTATCCTCAATGTCCACATCTCAGGTCACATAAGAAATCTGGAATTTTGGCTTTGGCTGTCTTATACTATTTGCCACCTTCAATCACACTGTGCCACATTTCAAGAACGAAGATAGGTGAGGCTAGTGTTTAGCAAAGCAAGTCAATTTCTTAAATGGTTGATTAGGGAACTAGTTAGTCTCCCATGAAAACTGCAGACTCATGATTCTGACTGCCTGTGGACTCTAGCAAATTTATGTCTTCCTACTCTATGTTCACCAACAATGTTTATACAGGTCACCCTTCTGTTTGCTTAGTTAGAAAACTTTTAGAATGAGTCATTTCAAATCCATTTACTATTTACTTTTTAATGAAATTGCGACTTTGTACTAAATTTTTCTCATTTTGTCAAGGTTTCATCCAAACCAAGAAATAACATAATTCCCCTAGGCATTTTTCCGTATTCATATTACCATTTTAATCAACAGGATATGGATTGTCACTGTAACCATGAGTAAAGGCAATTCCACAAGTTTGAACAGGAAACAATATGTTTTTGCTTGATTTAGCTGTAATGAATAGATGAAAATATAAGCTATAAAACATGTATTGGCATAGTAAACAGTATGGTCAACGTGGATGATAAGTCATCACCATGACACTGGCAAACTCTGTATGCTAGCGTTTGCATGTATTAGGTTCCCAGCAAAGTAATGTCAACAATGCCATGAAAAACAGACGCTTCAATTCAATTCATTTGAGTGGCGAAGAGTAGAACCTAGCTTAACACATAATAACTAAACTTGACTTTCGGTCAAAAATGTGGTTTTGGTCTCAACTCTTTAAGATATGATCATCAGATGATACAATACTAGACATAATTGCTAGAGATAAGCAACCCTTTGGAGATGCAAATCCCAAATACGGTACCAATAGGTTGGAAGATCCTTAGAAATGACCTGTCCTTGCCAGTAAGAAATCAGACCCAAGGCCTAAAAACCCGGGGGTTAATTGACTCTCATGCAAATAAAATTGTCCTCAAAATATCTGTTCTTCAAAAGCATCTGATCTATACATGAATATACATACATCAATGATGTTCTTCAAAACATGTCGATCAGAGGATCTTCTTCATCTTGAGGGCTCTCAAGGGCCAAAATGTGATTCTTAAATGAAGCTGCAGCCTCTTCTCTGTCCTCTAGTCTTCCCAGTTTGTCAAAGACAATAGCCATTAAGTAGAAAGCTTCTGCTGCCAATTCGTGATACTGTGCACCAGAAGCATTTTTATCCCATTAATAAAACCATGAGATACTGGAGCATCCAGGTAGTATGTAGGTTATATGTTATCTATAGTCTATACTACTATATGCTAGCTTGCATCTGGGTTAGGTTACAATTCAACAATTCACAAGTATAAACATAGCTGTGGTGGCTGTCACATTGTATCAGCTGCTCCAGCCACCATGAGCACAAAGCACCACAAAAACATTATTCGACGGGAAAAAAAGGAAAAGAAAAAAGAACAGACCTTTTTCTATGTTTTTTATTCTTTATCAAGTGGGCTTAAAAAAAATAAAGATTAAAAACCGACAAACTTAGACTTTACAGAGGGGCATTACTCATTAATAACCAACTCTTAAGTTTCATAGATGCAAATTCTTAAGTATATTTACCTCCAGTAATTGAAGCTCGTCTGAAGCTTGTCCCAGAGGATCCAGCACAACGTCAGGACTTTCATAAACTGCAAGTGATATTCGAGACAGCAATGCATAAGCAGTTGGAGAATACAAAATCCAATGTTATAATGAAAGAAAAGGCAATGATCCAAATTTTTTTTTTTCGAATCAAAGCGGAGCACTCATATAATCTATTCTATAGCCAAATTAGCAGGTTTGAGCAAGATATGGTGAACAAACAAAAGTCATCACTCATTCAGGTATAACATAGGATACTATTTTCAAAGCAACACGCACAAACTTATTCGAAATCGTAACATGTTGTGATAAACATGTATGCATGGTACCTAAAGAAAATGGGGCCAAGATTATGTAGTATCTGATTAACAGAAAAAGTAGGCTACAGCTGACATACCAGAAAAGCTTGGATCAGATAGATAGCATTTTGCTTCTACAATATAGGCCCGAGCACGGAGTTCCAAACCTCCTTGACCAAGAATCATAGGAAAAGCCCCATGTATAAGGCTCAAGGCCCTTTTAGCATGATTTGATCCAAGTGCAAGCCACAACTCGGCTAGTGTGAGTGTGGCTGATGCTTTGAGAAGATCCAAGTTAAATGACTGGCAGAATGAGAGGCTCGCCAATGCATACGGAAGACCTAAAACAGCATTACCTGATTTCTGAGAAAAAGAAATAAAAGATTAACTGTGGCACTTAAATGTATACAACATGAATTATATAAAATAGACAAATAAAGAAGAAAGATAGCCAACAAAAGAAAAATTCAAATAACTGAGATAAAGTGAAAAGAAACAGGAAAAAAAAAAAAAAAAAAAACTGATAACTAGGTTGGGCTTGTCAAGAAATCAACTAAAAGGCCTCATAAACAAGCAATAGATGTAGAACTCTACATTCAAATCCTTCGTAACTTCTTCGTTATTATTCTGGTCAAAACTTCTATGTATTGATTCAACTAAACTTCTTACGCCACGACCAAATAAATACTAAAAAATAAAAAAATTTAGGCTCTGGTGTATCTCCCAGATAGTGGTGTGCAGTATGGTTCTTTTAATTGGCATGTGCATGGGGAATTGAAATGCTCAGCTATAGGTAAGAACTTCCTCTCACTATTTTTAAAAAGATTACCATAGGAAAATGATATAGTACACGTTTAGCATATCTGAAGTTCTGAACCTCCAACCACATTTTGCATCAAATGCATAATTGTACCTTGTGGATTTCAGCTAGTAAAAGAAGAACAGTAGCATTTTCGACTTGCATATTGAATTTGTAACACATGCAAAAGAGGGAGTGTGCTACAGCTGCTGCCTGCAATTAAACATCAAAATATGTAAGCAAAACTCAAACAGCACTACAAGCATATCAAACTATATGCCTTGGTTGAAATGAGGCAACCAAAGTTCATTCATATTGATGGCAAGCTAAATATTATTCCTGTTGTTTCAAAGAACATCAAATTTGCAGACAGAGGTCCTGCTAAGTTGAGGCAATCCGGTGTGTTATATCCAGGATAAAAACATACTCATCACCAAGATGAAAACATTTTCACTTGGAAGATAAAAGAAGCTAATGACACATTCATAAGATGGAGTCTACTTCACCTCACTGAACTGGTTTGCTGCAAGCAATGTACGAGCATTTCGAAGGCTTGCTTCTGTCTTCAGTTCCATATCCACACCAGTGACAGATGATGCCAGGACTCCAAGCTCATCACATACTTGTTGGGCAAGCTTCAGATGTCCTCTAAATGATATTCAGCAATATACTTGGATCAAAGGTCGTAACAAACAGAGGATAAGAACTACTGCATACAAATAAAAACCTTTGTTTACGTCTACCCGATAAACTAACCTATGTAAAGCACGCTCATGAAGCAGCTGTAGTTTTAGTAGCAAGATCCGTGACTTTGAGACGGATAAAAACTTCTCGGCAGCTATTTTAAGAGCACTGAAGGCCTCTAAACAAGTATAAACAAATGAAATACAAGTCATCAAAAATTTACGACAAGTAACTAAGACTGTATAATAAATTATATAATTCAGAGTGAAAAATCTGATTAACAGAACCAGCTCCACTCCAGAGAGTGAAAGCTAGTGGAAAGGAATGCAAGCATTTCATCTAACCTTTGTATCCTCTAGAAACTGCTAGATGTTGGATAAGCTTCAAATATGCTAATGCTGTGTCAGATGTACTGAGGGCATCCATGAAATGGTGAGCTCAAGTTAAAAAGGGAAAGAAGGTGATGTGTTATAAGCAATGAATGGAGACAGAAGGTGTAGATCTTGTAATACTTTCAGCTAGAAATTACCTCGAAACATCAGGAAAACAAGTTGCATGAACAACAGCATTAAATCTAGCAAGCGAGGTACTGATGACATACAAACAAAATAAGAAAAAGAAAACGTTAAGAAAGACAAGTCATTTGAGTTATAAAACATAGTTAGACCAAAGAAAAAAATAGAATCAGCGTTTATAGTTGAATCCATAATCTTATAAAACGCAAGTAGTAAACTACCAATGTCCTATTTACTTCATTTTTTTTTTCTTTATCACAAATCTTACAAAAAAATAAAAGCAACAAACATAAAGGCCATCTCAAGCAATCAACCTAAGAATTTCATATGACAAGCCAACTCAATATCCAGTCAATATAACTTGCACATTATTTCCCCACAAAAATGCAGATACTGTCAACTAGAAGTTAAATCAGCATAACAAGGATCATAATCTATTAGGCTGGGGATCACCTTCCGTATGTCTCCCATGCAGTGGCCCGGAGTAAGTATGAAGAGCCTACTAATTGTAACACAGATGCAGGAACTGGACTTGGTTCTGCACAGAATTGGAAAGCACTGGCACGGCTTCCTCCACTTTCATGAGACAAGACTTGTAAATCCATTGGCTTCTCTAAATTCTTAAGCCATGCAGTACTAAAAGCACCATCAGTTGTCATTGAAGAAGTCTCAGCGGCAAATTCACTAATCAATTGAGAGCTTAATCTAAGTTCCTGCAAAAACTATATCTATTAGGGCAAGGGGAACAATGACCATGCTAGGAAATCAAACATTTTAATATGTTAAAAGAGCATTGGATGGCTTCAAAGGATCCACATTACCTTGCAGACATTAACTGGGCTTGTTTTAAGCTTCATTGAAGCCTTGGGACCAAATGAAACTAGAGGCCTTTGCACATGCTGCAAAACAATATACAAAATTACAATTTTTACTGGCTAAGATCAAAGTTTGTAGATTCCTTTTAATCGAGTCTTTACACATAAACCCTGCCAGAATTGGCAGGAGAAGAGAGAGGTACACTAAGAATCTGTAAAAGGCATTGCAATTCCCAGACTCACCGTCAAATCAAATTTAGCCATCACAAGATGATTGGAAGCTACTAATCGCTTTAACTTCAAATTGTCTGCTCTCTTCAAAGACCCTCTCAAGAGAACAAAAAGTTGTTGCTGGACAGATAGGGAAATGCCTATTCGGGTCAGAGGTGAATATGACGACCCCAGTATTCCAGTTGTGCAAGAGATACCAGTTTCTGACAACAAATTGCAGATGGCCGCTAACGTGTAAGCAAGGCATGTCTCATTACTTTGCTGCACAAATTGAATGTCGTAAGGCCCAATTTTTTATAAGCATTGTGCGTATACGTGAAAAACAATATTTTTCATTGAGATGCATGTATATGTCCAAAAGATGAAAACACAAAGTGAGACACAAAAACATGTATGATGAAGGTAAAACGGAAAGGTTTATTAACATTAAGAAATTGCAAATAAATACAACTGACATGTGAAATATGTTAGATTTAGATGCAAGTGTAGGCTAGGGAAATTACCTGCCGAGAAACATTAACCGCTTCAGTCAAAACCTGAATATGTGTAAGCAAACATATTAGAAAACCACAGGGACATAAAATATGACAGAAGATTCATAATTAGAGGTGTTAAAAAAAATAAAAAAAAAGGGTTCTTTATAGAAAAGAGGTAAAATCATCCTCATGCTCACCTCCAGAGCTTGCTTTGGGTGACCAAAGTGGAAATGCATCATTCCCAAACATAGCAAGGCAATTTCAAATCTTCCTAAGGTATCGGAAACAGATGCCGGAGGAACAAAATCAAATCCTTCAATCCCTGCACTTTTGTGCCAATACTTAATATGATCAGTTAATCAGTGATAAAGAGTTTTGTTCTTGAACTTCATCTTTATTTTGAGAGCACAACAAGAGAAATACAACAACAATATCATAAATATTCTTGATGCATCATCTAGAGGTTATCATATACAGAAACAAAATATCCCAGTGTTTATTTTTTCTCTATAAAATGAGTTTTATAGAAAAGGAGAAACAGTATATGAAGTAAATGACTTCAAATTTGAAACATCCTATTTTAGCAGACTTGACTAGATGAAGAAAGGTCGAAAAGACATAAGTTTCTATATAATGTGCTGTAAAAAGCAAATAAATGGATAAATAATATATAACCACAAAGACCCAACCCAAGTACGCATGTATATAAAGCTAGAAATAGGGATCTTTGACAGCAGAAAAATATTACAATCGTATCCAAAAAGAAAAGAAAAAAAACTAACAGTGGACATAAACGGTAACACAAGTACACAACTAACATAAAACTACATTCTGAAAAAGCTTTCTTCTGAAAGCTTAATCAAAGCCCAAGCGGATATGTCAGACTTGACTTCATTAAGCTAAGTCCAAGTAAGGAGCATGCCACTACACACTTAAAGAAAACCTCTAAGGGTGGTGAAAGATCTAATCATAACGATGATTTAACGGAAATCTCTTTAGTATAAAGATCAGGAAGCCATGGTTCCCCATTTTCCAAGTTACATTCAAAGCATCCTGGATTCAGGTTACTAAATGAAGAAGTATAAAGTAAAAGCAGCATTTTATCAAACAGTTACAAGTGTAACTACGGATCTAAAGTTCTGACATACCTGTAATCAAAATAGCAGTGAAGATTCTCCAAAGCAGCAAAATAATCATCATGATACAAGCTATTCAAGTAACGCAAGAAGTGAACCTGCATCAAGATCCCAGAAAAAAAAATGAAAAGCAGCATAGTTTTAAGTGCAAGTACAAAAATCACCTAATAAGTAAAGCATATAGGCAAGTCACTAACGCGATGTAGCTCAGGTGCCAAGTTTTGAAGTTGCCTCAGCATAAGTTCAAAATCATTCAAAGAGAAAGAGCCCCCCTGCCTGCCAAAGAAATATTAATACGGCTTTACAGCACAAAAAGGGATAAAACACATAGTGAAACAAATATTTTGATAGATACTTTAATCTCTTACTTTTCGAGTGCGTCAGCTTGCTCCTGTAGAAATCCTTGTACCTGCCAGTTTGTTCGTAGGAATAGTCCACCATTGGGATCAAGATCTCTTAATGTATTGCTTGGAGG
This sequence comes from Rosa persica, assembly GCA_025331145.1. Lineage (NCBI taxonomy): Eukaryota > Viridiplantae > Streptophyta > Magnoliopsida > Rosales > Rosaceae > Rosa > Rosa persica. Next base: position 49,607,465 of record WFKR01000002.1, read on the forward strand.
ATGTGCATAATGACAGCCTTCTCTAAGTTTGTCACCATATTTCAATTTTGGGTCCGCAGGAACCTCAATATCTGCAAGTTTAAATTGTATTACACATGTGCGTGTTTGCCAGTAAGTTGAAACTTGAACATCATATTTTAGATTTGTGAGCAAATCCAATTGAGGAACAGAAAATAGTGGGCTGGGGTAAGCACAACACGTTCAGCATAAAAAATAAAATATCTTGTCTCATTGCATGCAGTTTTCCAAAACTAAAGGATTTTTAGATGTTTTGATGATTAAAAAAATAAAAATAAAATAAATAGGAGAAAATGATGACGATTGTAATAATTTCTGAATCTAAAGCTCCCCAGATAATTTTCCAACTTATATCATGTGTCTTTCCAGAATGCCAACAATTACAAATATAGATTACTTAGCTTTAATGAATGATGTGCCAGAGAAAGTTCTAATATAACTCATTCAACTACTCATAATTCTCTTCCAATTCTATTCTTAAGAGGAATATGAGGAGGATGTCCTGCTTAGTTCAGAAACAAGTTCAAACAGTAAATTCATAAAATTATTGCTTCTTCTGCACAAAGACCTAAATGAATTAGCAGCATCTATATATGCTTCACGAGAATGGTTCTTAGTACTTATACCTTCAACCAGTGCCACAAGTGCCTTAGGTGCATGAAGATGAAAAGAAACTCTTCCACCAGCTCTTTGCCTAGCTTCCATTTCTTCAGTGACTTTTTCAAAAACGAAATTCTCCAGGTCCATGTTTTCGTACTCTGAAAGTGTTTCTAAATCATTACTAGAATCATCTAACTGAGGTGCCTCATTCGGAGAACAACTTGAGAGTGCTTCTTTATAATACGCCCCTATACTGTTCAAAAGATGGCACACACCCTGCATTAATACCAAACTTATAAGAAATTGACAGTTCCCCATATAATCCATCATTTCAATACAACACAACATTCAATTCCACCTAAGCACGCATCATGTGGTTGCTAAAAGCCTAAAACATACACATTGAGTTACTGAAAATCAGTCCCCTTTTGCTTCTGATTGGCCGAACATATATCAGACATTACATTGTTTAGTTATTCACTGATTTTGAAAAACAAAAACAATGATACCTCAAAGGTTAGGAGATTAAATGCAAGCACGCAGCGGCGAACAAACATCCCCAGGTTGCTATTTGGATCCAAAACAACTTGGTCAGCTTCCAAAATAACATCCGGACCCCCAAGGACTCCTGAACACAGATATCCAAACAAAACAGTATTAAAAGCGTAACACAAAATTATCCAACAACAACAAAGTAAAAAGTGATGAACTGACCTCGAGTATCATTGAAGAAGTTAAACAAATCATCAGGCGACAAAAGAGAAGAGAGCCTATTGGTCAGAGAATCAATCAAAAAATAGTTCACCAATCCCCCAATCCCCCTCAATTGATGTATCAGATCATCCAATTTCGGCTCGAAGATGTCATCGAAGGACTGCAAAAATTCAATTTTGAGCAAAAAGATCGAAACTTTGAACCTGAAATCAGGGAGCAGGGAGAGAATGAGAGCACTAGTACCTTAGTGAGGGCGAGCAAGAACAAGCCGAAGCGGTTGTGGTGGTCGGCGGAAGAGAAGGGGAAGGGAACGGCGACTTGGCCGGGCGGCGCGTAGATCTGAAGGAGTATGCAGACGGAGACTTTGTGCGGCGTGACTTGAAAAGCGCCGGGAGGTTTGAGAATCCCGGCCATTGTAGGAATGGGGGTCGAAGTGTCCCTCTGCTACTTTTGGGGATTGAGGAGCATAGAGAGGTTTAGTGAGGAGTGGGAAGTGTGGTGGTGGTGGTGGTGAGGGTTTTAGAAACCCAAAATGGGGTTTTGAAAAAGAACCGGGAAGTTTTTTTCTGCTATACTGAGTGAAAGAGGGCAGAGACGGCAGAGTAGAGAAAAAAGAACCCATTTTTATCTTTTCAAAGCGAAAATCAAAATGAAAACCTCACTTTATTTTTTTGACTTAAAAATTACTCAGTTATCCAAACACTCTAAAAGATTCAATACTTATCTAAACATTTTAAGAAATTATTTTCCTATTACCCAATTAAGTATTTTTTTATTATTTTTTATTTATTTTTAGGATAATTTTGTCCTCTCCTTTTTTGTCACTTAGAGAGAGAGGTGATAGGAGACTTTGCCAGACTTCGGTGACCAGTGGCTGACCGCGGACTATGATGACAAGACTCCAGTGATCAGAATCCTGCGTCCGGTGACCGGAATCCGGAATCTCGCTACCCAGATCGGTGACCGGACTCAAGTGAGAAAAGAGAGGAAGTTGGTAGATGATGAAGTGGGCAGATCTGGTCAAGAAAAGAAGTTGGGTGAAGGTGGAGATGGAGGTAAAGGTGATGGGGGCAATGGTGGAGGTGGTGGCGCGTGGGCTAGACACAAAGGTGTACAATCCGGTCAAAATTTGCGGTTCTTTAAATTAATTCACTGTAGGTTCTCTTACTTGCTCTAGTGGCTGGAAAACGCCAACCGAGAGGTGCCAACGGCGGGCTCAGGAATCGACTGGTTTCGAGCGGACTCGTGGAGTTGCTGTGGTGGGAGTAGACTCTCAAAATAATGGCAGATCTGGAGAAGACTTCTAGAGAGAAGGAGGACCCTCTCTCTCTAGAAATATTCTCAAAGAAAAAGGTTTTTTGATGCCCACCCGGCGTCTGATTTTATTACCCCTAATAATACCCAGTAATCATATTATTGTCCCCCCAATAAACATATTATTGCTCCTCAATAACAAGTTTATTGAGGATTAATAATTAGTAAAAAATGAAAATATTTTGAATTTTGAAAGCTTTCAGAGGTTTATCCAAATAAATAATCTTATTATTGCCCTAATAATATTTTATTGCCCCCCAGTAATTTTTATATTTGTTTTGTTTCGGGTTTTCACAGAGGCGGTGAAAACAGACCGACACCTCCATCAATTGTTGCCAACACCTCCATCCTGGAACACTTCAAAGAGATTTCATTCTCAAAAAAAAAAAAAAAAAAAAAGGCCACCCATAAATTTGCTCTGGGTACCAAATCGGAGCAAGCTTCACCAACCCCCAACCCAACCCCCCCCCCCCCCCCCCGGCCTCGGACTTTTTCTCAACCAATCCTTCCAACTGCCACCTCCTCCTCGTCGAGGCAACTTCCAGGGCCGCATCGCCCTCCTCCTCGACCTTCGCCACAAGTCCCAATCCTCTGGTTCGACGCTGACACCACCAACAACTCCGGCCTCGCCGTCCAGGCCCGATCCGAATCCTACCTCCTCTGCGCCATCTCTGGACTCTCCTTCCTCTCCGTCTACAATCCCAACTAGTCGTCGAATCCAATTAAGAGATCAAGAAGTCGCTGAGCTTGTTGCAGCAGACGAGCATGACGACAGCGGCGATGGAGGCATAGGCTCCACGATGGAGTGCGGCGGTGATGGCCGAGAAATTCCCATTGGTAACCTGCGGTGATGGAAGCTACGAGGCCTAGGGCATGACAGCGGTGGTTAGGTGAGGAGACGGTGGTCTGGGTGAGGAAGCAGATGCGTGTGTGTGTGTGTGTGTGTGAGAGAGAGAGAGAGAGAGAGAGAGAGATGATTGTAATTTAATAACTAAAATAAAGTTAAAACTGTCGATAGTTGTTAGAATAAGTAAATGAGGTTAAAAAACTCTTAATGGAGTAAGTGGATAATTTTTAACCTAAAATCGGGTAAGTGATCACGGCCCCTTTGCTTTTTGGTCCTCTTGAAAAAAAAAATCAATTCGGTTAACCCAATAATGTAAATAATTTTTATGAACAGAACTCGAAAGTAATATGAGTGCTATAAGGATCGTTTTGGATTCTGCGTGAAATGAAACAGATGAGAGGATTTCTCATTTGATAATTTATCAGTTATCAGAAAATGAAGAATTTGATCTATCGTCTAATAACCGTAAAATCTAATGTTGAAATAACCGATCAACTTCAAAATTTCAACTTATTTAATATTCATGATTTTTTTAGTTACAAAAAAAAAAAATGAAGAGGATGACATCGCAAAGAAGTTGTTGAAGCATCCCACAGCATGGGCAACACTTAAAAAGACATTTATACCTAGGGCTTTAGCATGTCTCATCACCGCTATTTATGACCTCTCTTACATAACTTGGTGTATTTACTCAAAAACAAAGCTGTTCGGAAACTTATCATCCTTAAGAAAATAATAATTATGTACACTCGGGAAAATTCCTCGGTAGTCGGTACCATGGACGGGCATATGATTCCATTTTTTTTCCTAGCTCCATAGTCGACATGCAGTTATGTAGTGAAACAAGTAACAAAGAGAAGAGAAGAGAAGAAAAAGTCAAAATATAAAAGGGAGAAATAATCATGGTACTTGTTTTTCTTGTATGATGCGGTGTATGAAAGGAACCTTGTTATTCTCAAAAAAAAAAAAAAAAAAAAAAAGGCACCTTGTTCGTTCACCTGCTAGTCCCTGCAACAAACCTAACAGCCTTGACACACACCTCCCTCAAAGAAGTCCCTCAATTTCCCCCAAAAGCTTCACGTTTTCCTTATCTTCTCTCTCGATCTGCGATGGCCTCCAACGGCGCTGCTCCGGTCAGTCCCATCTTCTTCTTCTTTCTCTTCTCGGAATGCCTGTAATTAACGGACTTTGATTTTGATTGATTTCAATTATGAATTTTTGTGAATTCACCAGAGAGTTGCAGACCCAGAGAATAGCTTGGAGAAGATCAAGCGCCAGCTCGCTTCCGGTTCGGGTCGGAACTTGCTCCAGGGCCCACTTCTCAAGCGATCCGAGACTGTAAGCCTCCTTGTTTTCCCCTCATCTTCATCTTTGTGTTTTTTTTTTTTACTATTCAATTTGGGCTTTTGATTTCACTTCTGTAGGATCTAATCACTTACATTGTATGAGCTCTAGTTGATGATATAGAAGTTGTGTAAGTTTGAAATCCGAATTGTTCTAAATCAAAGCTTGAACGAGTTCCAAAATGGAAAATTGTAACTGTGATTGTGATTCACTGACGCCAGCAACGCAAAAGAGTTAATCTTGAGCTGGTTTACGGCAGCTTTTTCATTTTTCGTGTGCTCTTTGGTATGGAAATTAGCTTATCAGCTGTGATGTTGATTGTAACAGCTGCGAAAATGGAACGAGCGGTGGATGATCTTAGACCCGACAACCGGAAGAATGGAATACAAGTTAGTTTTCGCATTGCTACTCCTGGCTTCAATTTAAGTCTTATAAATGCATTGACTGATGCCATGTGTTGTTATGATTTAGGATTAGGAGAAATGAGCCGAGTGTGAAGGGGACCATTCTATTTGATGCGAATAGCACAATTGCCCTATCTCCAGTGAACTTTCAGTAAGATTTGTCTTTGCATGATAGCCTAATTTGTATATTATGCATCTGAGCAGCTGTTAATTTTGATGATTAATAACATGGCCTTTTCTTTTACCCTCTTTTGTTTTGTAGTGGGTTGCCAAAGTATGATGGCTGCTGTTTCTGTATCCTTTTTTTTTTTTTTCCAGTTATTTTAGTGATGGTGAAAACATATGAGGTTGTACTTTCCACTGCTGTAGAAAACACCCCTGTAGGTGGATCAAAATTCATGAACTTGTGTGCTTCTTAACTACATTCTTTAGATATTGGGACCCCGCAGAAAAAAGACTATTTCCTTTGTGCTGAAACTCCTGGTGCAGCTAGAGCTTGGGTGTCAACGTTACAGTAAGTTTTATCTCTCTACAATATGGTGTAGTGATTCTGCAGCTATTCCATTGCGTATGGCTTGTTTCTCATGCTCTGATCTCTGACAATCAGAGCAACACAGTTGGTCCTAAAGGCCCATAAAGAAGCTGTGAATTCCTTGAGCGGCAATGGTTCAGCAAAATTAGGAACTGTTGCTGCAGTAGTTGCTGCTGCAAATTCAACTGCTGCAGAGAGTTCTAAGGAGATTGAAGCAGCAATGCATATTTCTTTGAGAAATGCTTTGGGAATGATAACCCAGAAGCCAACTGATGGTCCCATGGATGATTTTGCAGTAATGAAGGTACTCTGCCCTAAATTCAAATTTGAAATGTACTAACGTATCTTTTATTAATGATTAGCTCTCATTGCACTTCTACTTAATCAGTTCTAACTAGCATGGTTTATTCTCTTAGAAGGGTGTAATAAAAAGGATATTTAACACTTTTAGAAGGTAAAAGACACCCATAATGTTAAAGCACCATTCGTGCTCGATAGAGATATAAATAGGTAGATTATTGATCCTTTACCAAATATGTGAGAAAGCAAAATGGAGTCCAAGAATGAATTTCTATTTGTAAGGTTCACCAAAAAAAGGAATAAAGAAAAAACATTGCTAGTCACTTTCTCAGGAGTGTGGGAAAATTTGGGATTAAGGTCTAGGTTCTAGTGGTTTAAACATTTACTTCCAAGGGTGTTGGATGTTTAGTCTGGTGACTTATATATGATGGTTTCATTGTGGAATTGGAGTCTTAGCTTATGAGCTTGTAAGGTAATGACATTCCTTGTCAGTAAGTTAGTAGTATAGGGGTAGAACCCTTAAATGGTGGTTTTACACCTTGTAAATTTGTCATATCCCTTTGGGTACAAATCATAGCCCAGTTTACAGTTGACTTGGGTCAAGTTATTTCCCGCCATGTATATGGTCTAATCTAACTGGACGGACATGCTTTAGTCAAGCAGGTAAAGGGTTTTAATAATAACCAAGGTATTTAGCTCACTTGGCTATTAAAAGAAACCTTTTGGAGCTTCTAGGTTTCAAGACAGAACTTACACTATGCTTCTAAGACTGGCTTATGTGCCTGTGCAAGGTCCTGCCTGATGCTGGCTTAGCTTGGCATTTTTGGCATCTGTATATTAATAGTCTAATTGTGCTTCAATCTTGTGATCATCTAGTTGCACATAGCCTATTTTATCTGAGTATGTATCTCTGTTCTTTAGGAAACACTGAAGGTTAAAGATGAGGAACTGCAAAATTTGGCTCGGGACTTACGAGCACGTGATTCAACAATTAAAGAACTTGCAGAGAAATTGACTGAGACTGCTGAATCTGCCGAGGCTGCAGCGACAGCAGCTCATACAATTGATGAACAAAGGAGAATTGCTTGTGCAGAAATTGAGCGTTTAAGAAGAGATTCAGAGAAGCAGCAGGAATCTTCCAAGTTAAAGGTATTGATGAGGTTTCATATGTCTTAATCTTTTTGTTTAATATTTTTAGTGGTTATTTCCCTCATTCCATTACTAATTTGGTAAAAGAACTGATTTTTATTGTTAGAGCACTTATGGGTCTGGTTTTGTTTGTGGCTTTTGTCTATATCTTTGTAGCTAAAAGATTCTGAAGTAAAGGTTATGGACTTAACCAAAGAAAGAGAGCAATTGATTAAGCAGAGAGACTCTGCTCTTCAGGAGGCTCACATGTGGCGTTCTGAACTTGCAAAAGCTAGAGAGCGTGTTGTGATATTAGAAGCAGCCGTCGTGAGAGCCGAAGAGAAGGTCAGGGTTGCAGATGCAGATGCTGAAGCTAGAATAAAGGAGGCTATTCAGAAAGAATCAGCTGCGCTGAATGAGAAGCAGGAGCTCCTCGTCTATGTAAATAAGTTACAAGCACAACTCCAAAGGTTGGAATCTTTTTTCTTTACCATATATATAAGTTGACTGGGGGTAATAATGTGTTCATCCTTTAGTCCCTGTATTTGGCTTATCAAGTTATTTTATCAACACTGGGAATACCAATGACCCCCTACATCTGGAGAAAGACCTAATGGATTGTCTATCCTTTCCTTATTTTCGGGTTTTTGCAGATGGGTTATTGATTGAATTAGTCTGTAACAAAATGGGATTTCTTGGGAAAGTAATTTTACATAGTTTATGTAGTTGTAAGTTGTGCAGGTGCATAGTTAATTAATTATCTTTTTCTTGTTAACAGAGAGCAAGTTGATATGAAGCAAGTGTTTGAGGAGAAGTCAGAGTCTTGCTCAGATATTGGCAATAGACCCCTGACAAAACATGTAGACTTATCTGATGAAAATGTTGATAAAGCATGCCTCAGTGTTTCTCGATCAGTTCCAGTACCAGCCGAGAGTGTAGTTCACATGGCAGGGGATCAGGTCAACCTTCAGCCAGTTGGAGATGGTGAATGGAGTGATATTCAGGCTACAGAGTCGAGGATAGCTGATGTAAGAGAAATCGCCCCCGAGTCAGAAGCAAGCAGCTTAGATATTCCTGTTGTTAGCCAACCAGTTGGTAACCATCATGATCAAGGGGGAAACGCTTTTCAACAGCCTTGAAAAGTGATACATTTGTAGAGAAGACTATAGAAGTCAGTTATAGCAGAAACAAAAACTTTCTTGGTGTTTTCTTTACAACAAATTGATTCTCCAGAGATTCCTGTATGCATCCGTCGTAGTGCGTCGGACACACAGAAAACGAAAAACGTGTGAAACCTGCCGCTGTGTAATGGTTCCATGTGGTTATGCCCAGTACATACAACAATTTCCCCCGAGTCTGTCCATACAGTTGTTTTCCGTGCCTTCTCAATGGAACTGTTACTGATATTGAGGAGCTTCGTCCAAACTATCTATTGAGCTAATATTCTTCCGGCTATTTTCTCTTCAACTAGCTTTTCTTGCCACAGTATTGATTTTGTCTAGTTTTAACGTTGGGGTGGTGTGGCTATGTTTTCGCATTTGGGGGATTTGATCGCTTTGTTTTTAACCGCCACTCCAAGTAAAGGAGGATATTGAGGACTGGGATGGAGGTTTATGTCTTTGTTAAGGTTAATTCTCAAAATCAACGCAACTTGTTCACAACCAAGCTTGTTTATAGACCCCGTAGCACCAAAGCCATTGAAAACGGTTCTATGCTGAATAATTTGTGTTCGCTTCTCATATGAAACGGTATCAGTTTTCCATGTCGAACTAACCCGAAGCTTTTAGGCCATTCTGGTGAGTAAAGCAACGAAAGCCAAGTGTTAGCAGAATGAATCAGTTAAAATAAGAAAGCAACGAAATCTAAGATGAGACCATGCCTTTTTGGGGAGATGATGACTAGACCCTTATATGGCTGATTAGTCATGAAAAAATGGAACTACTGAACTGAGAGTACTTGGGCAGAAAGTGATATGTATTATTTCATCTTCGTAACGGTAACTATATTTGCTTCAGTAATTCTCATTGCTCACTATAACCAGAACTAACCGTGAATTCAAATGTAATACCATATGTGAGCAAAACCTAGCAGCCCTTTGTCAAGATCTTCAACTTAATTGGTTCTTTCTCATTGTTCTTCTATAATTTTAATGATAGCTCAACATATCTTCCCCAACAATCAAACAACTAGCTACCAAGCTATCCCTGAACAGATTTAGTAGGAAAGGGTTAGGAGTCACAACTTTGCCAACAACCAAGCAATATTTGCTCTGCTGCTAATGGCGATATGTGCTGCAAAGGTGCTACCTCATCAGCCAATGCACCTCCACCTCCACCCTTCCGCACGATCCCCTATTGCCGCCAGGGAAATCGAATGGGATAGCAAAGTTTTGCCTTGTTAGTATTCATCAGAAAACATTCTAGGCTGTGTATGGGAAATTTATACAAATGTCAGTCTTTACTTATAAACTGGGAGTATGCATTCCCTGCTTCTTGCAAGGCCTTCTTTGCAATCAAAGAGTTTCTGGCCGAAACTAATTGCATTGATTCAATTTTTCCCTCCATTTCTCAAGAGTCAAGACTCCAGATCACTTGTGCTGATCGAGACGAACAATGTTGATGCTGGTTCTAAATTAGTTGGGTCAAAGCAATCGTATGCACTGGGCACTTGATGATCAGAGGACACTTAACGCAGGAAATAAGTAAATCTATGTGCGTAGCGATCAGCAAACATATAATTGAAACAATTAATGTCACCACAGAATTCCTTTTTATCAAGTATCTAATGCTATTCTAATTAACAAATTATGCTCAGTTAAAATTTTCATTATCTTTGCAAAAAAAAAATTCCGTTATCTTTCTTTTAGCTTTGTCAGTTTTTTTTTTTTGTAAAGATAACGGAAAATTTAACGGCGTATACAAAAATAAAAGATTGGAGCAAACTTGATATACAATTCTGATAGTTATGAAAGTTTGTGCACCAAAGTGTAGAATAGCCTAAAATTCATACATCATTTGTGAAGATATCCCAACTTGAAATGTTAGAGAAAACCAATAGTAACTCTAAAAGATGAAATTAAATGCATTAGAATCAAGTATTTGAATGTGAGCAAGTATAGCCGGTGCAGTCCATTGTGATTGTGGTTTAACCAATAAAAGTTCTCCAACTAGATTAGAACTATACCTGCATTTTGGTGATATACATTTGTTTCACCTATATATTCCTTAATGTCTTTCAACATTAAGACGCCATGAATATTCTTGTCTAGTATCAAATGCTAATCTAATTGAAAAATGATTGATTCTTGAGCAAAAATTAGAAAATATTAATGTTCTTACATGCACTTCACATTTGATCGAGAGGCATAAATCTAAACATGTATTCACACCTTTTTGTTAACATTCACCATTTTGCATGAAGTTATTTCATATGCCTAGAAGTTACTATGTTTGTTCCAGTAATTCCCGTAACTATCTTACTAATTAAAACAAATTCGAACTCGATATAAGCCGAACCGAATGGAATTCAATTTGTATCGTAAGTAAAACCTAGCAATATCTTTGTCGACATTTAGCTGAATTGGTTTGTTCTGAACTTCTGATTGCTTCTCCATTAAAACGATCCATATATACATACACGTACACACACACACACACACACCCTGGCCTCCCCAACAATCAAAAACCTTCTAGTGATACCCTTCATGATTTAGAACAAAAGGGTTCGGACTTGGGAGTTCCAACTTTACCAATAACTACGTATAGGTCGAGCAATATTTTACACTCCTGCTAGTAGCAACATGTATTGCAACCGGGCTAGCTCAACCACCACAACCCTCCTGACAGGTCTATCACCGCCAGAGAACCTAAATGGCATAACAAAGTTGCTGGCCAAACCATATTCAATCGTAACATATTTCCTCCTTTCTCAAGAGCACTTCTACGTAGGTGAAGAGATTAGCTGATCAAGAATATACTTATGCGGGTTCTAATCAAGGATTAGCAAAATGTATAAGAAAGAAGGAGATCAAGAAATTAGTGATTCTTTAAAAATGTCAGTTGCCAAAAACGAAGTTCTTAACACAAATATTGGTGTTCTTACATGCATTTTGCATGGAATCCATCCATTAGCTTGTCAATGTTTTAACTTTTTGTTATAGAACTTACAAGGTCGCTGATGTTCAATGTGCATTCATAGTTTTGTATAGTCACGCAAATTTCAATACAATATTGTTGTCAAGCTTCTCGTTTTCATTTCATCTGTGTTATATAACATAGATAGTACAGAGCTATACAAAATTATGTTATTGCTACAACTTTATGTTACTGTTTTTATGTCTTATTCTTAGTAAGTATCTTTGACATGTCTTTAAGAGCTGAGATGTTAGAGAAAACCAATACTAATTAAAGAAAGGTTATAATTGACGTTCAAAATGTTCAATCGATATAAGAATTTTAGATTATAAAAACAGAAAACACTATTAACATCCACAACATCAAAGTGACTGTAATATTTGTGGAGTGAATTTATCAACTATTGTGATCTTTAGCTGTTTTAACTTTTAAACAAACTAAAAATCTGAACATGAGATAGTATTTAGGTGGCCCCTACTTCTCCAAATCTCAATATCATCTGTGTTATTGATTAGATTGTTTGATCTGGTTACGGGAAAATAGAAGAAGATCCAAAATGGGATTAATGTCTTTTATGATACGTAGGGTTATTAGCAACATGGCCTCTTAATACAATATCGAGATAGTAATGACGAGACGGTGATCGTCACACTAGCTCCTAAACCATTAATGTACGTAGTTTAAGACTTCGTACAATAATATAATAGTAAGACAAGGTTGTCATTACATTTTATTAGATACTGTTTAATTAACCTGCCTATACATACCTATCAAACAAACAAAAAAAGTCTTGAAGTAAAGAAAAACAACAGGATTCCAAGTGCAGAACTGCAAATCGACTCCTACCTGCGGACTGCTCATCTATACAGAGTCATAAACTTGGTGGATGAATCCATAGCCAATTGAACTACTGGTCTCAACTCATCCCAGCAGCTTCCGTCTGTAAAGAAATCATCGGTTTCGCTTGGATTTAAAGAGAGCTCATTTCTCATGAAGGATGAACTATTATAAGATGTTGCGAATGAATGAGCCTCGTGATGATGTTGATCAGCTAGAGAGCCCAACTGCCCTCCATTAAACCAGTGATTATTTGTTTCACCACGATGGACTTGTTCCACAAATGGCTTTCTTTCATTAATGTGTTGAATGACTACCGAGTCTTCGAGGCTCGAATATGGATCATGAGTACTGCAGTTCTCAGACTCGAGGCTGCATGTTTTAGAATTTGAATCAGTTGTATCAGGATTCTGCTTAGTTGATGTGGCTTCTTCCTTCCAATTTGGTGTATATTTCTTATAAGATGGGATTCTTTTGAATATTCTGCACAGTGTCCATACTTCCTGCAACACCAATTCAAGTAAAAGCAAAGCAGTAGTTAGATTTCTAAAGTTTAATCATACGTGACACCTTGTAAAATAGGGAAATATAAAAGAGTGTCAAACACAAACGACGCTTTGGCCGAGTGGTTAAGGCGTGTGCCTGCTAAGTACATGGGGTCTCCCCGCGAGAGTTCGAATCTCTCAGGCGTCGTTATTTTTTTTTTCCTTTTTTCAAAATTATCTCCCACAACCTGACCAGTGACCAATGTAAATGCATGCACATTATGTCTAGCTAATAGCTATCATTTCATGTGAAGACTTGACTTGATTCCATTTATCGTCAACATTCATCTTCAAATGACATTATTGTCACATATTTTAGTCTAGCTAACTATCATTTAACTTGCCTTTTCAAAAAAAAAAAAAATCTATCATTTAATTGCAGCTCATGTGAAGACTCGAGTCGACTCCATTTTTGTTCACATTGAGTTTTCAAATGACCAAAATGCAGGTCACATTTAAATCTAGTTATCGTTTAACTTATAAAAGGTGAACATATACGAAAACTCAACTCGACTACATTTATCATTTATATTTAGTCTTCAAAGTGTAATAGTCATTTTCTCAATAAAATTTTGATTGTTCTATATGTATGCAAAAAGAATGGAATTTTTTTGTCTTTGGAAGATATAAGAGTATCTCTTAATAATTTTTTATTCAAAAGTTAAAATCTCTATAAGTTTTCTATTGTAGTTCCAACAGCTTCCTCGTATACGTTATCTTAAATTAATATGATATTATTTTTGAAATTTAAACACCTAATCAAATAATTCATGATCCAAATGCATAAATTTGAAGAGAGAAAAAGGTTAAGTATTAGATTATAGGGAAACTAGTGATTGCTATAAATATAGATATTTTTATTTTCTCTCTCCTCAACATCCCTAAAATAGAGATAAGTACCAAATCTTCTAGAGTAGTACCGAATGAGGATTCACTCTATTTGTATTCGATGCATTTGATGTCTAATGAGTGAGCTTATTTTTATGTATCACTGTAAGTACTAGCACGCCTTCCTGTTTGTCTATAACTACAAGTAGAATGATATGTAATGGTCGTTCTGACTTAAGCCACCCAATTTGAGTTTGATTCAAAAAAAAAAAAAAAAAAAGGTAGGCTTTGGAAGATGTTGGAGTAAAAATATGCTCATGTTTTCCTAAACTACATAAAAATAAATAATAGAGAACATCCGAAGTTTAGTATCTCAATTTTTGTTGTTTGAAATTTGGGTATAATATGGCATTATGTTCTTAATTACAGGTTAAGTGTTAGATCACCTTTCTTTTACTGAGCATACATGCATTACTTATTACATAGATACCTATAGTACCTGAGAGGTATCTAATTAAGAAAGCTAGATATACGCTCATGAATCCAACTTACGAACCTAAATAGTCCTATGTATAGAAACTTTTCTTGATATAGCCAGGTTGAATGATGACCTTTTGGATGAAGACGCACAAAATTGAATCCAAGTAATTATCATCAAGACTAAGAATTAAGAAAAAGAAGTATATAGAAGGAGTGTAATCTCACAGCTTCTTGTGTATTGTCTTTGGCATTGAGGAAGTTGGTAGAACTTTTCCCATTAGGTGGAAGGCGAAACTCATTCATCATCCAGTCGGTTTTGGTGCCTTTTCCTGCACTCCCTCGGTAGTACACTAACGATTTCTTGAGTCCGATGCATTTGAGAGGTTCCTTAGCTGAATAAATGGGTTTGTCAATGCCGGTGGCTTTCCAAAATCCAGATCCTGTCACTCTGTTAGGTCTTATGCTGTTCCTGTATTTTCTCCCTCTTCTGCAAAAGAAGTAGCACTCTTTGTCTCCCGCAGTGCTAACTTCTCCAGTGAAAAAGACCCCCATCAGAACATCAAAAAAAAAAAAAACAAATTAAGTGTAAATGGGAAAAAGGTGTTCTTGGCTAACATGCTTCTTAATTGGCTGCATGAGTAATGAGGGTGATTAATGGTGTTTGAATGAATTAATATTGATACTATATAAACTCTACTCGGCATGCCGTATATTTGATCTGACCTTATAACTAACTAGTTAGGTCGTCTAGTTTGCCTATCTAGTGTGGGAATGCATGAAATTATGTTCAGGGTATATGGAAGTATATGAAGCAACACTTTTGAGGATATGTTTATATAATATGTAGTCATATATTGCATATAATGAAAGACTATTTTCATTCAGGCATTGAATGCACTCTGTAGATAAGAAAAGGTGAATCTCAGTTTAGTGATTCACAGATAAATTTGTCGGAGTTCATAGGTAAATTTCTATACGTATATGTAGAGTGAAATTTAAACTTTTGATACCAATCGATTTGCTTAAGATACTTCACTGAAACTGAAGAATAATAACTATTGTTAAAATCAAAATTAGCTTTGTCAAGTGATGATTCCTTCAAGGACCCCTGAGTGATCCCAGCCCTACTGTCCTATTTTCCCATTAATTGCTTAATTTTTCTTTAGAGTAAAAGTAATTGACCTACATAAAATTCCAATCAAAGCACTTCTCGGTAATTAAAAAGCCAAAAAAAAAAAAAAAAGGGATTGAAAGCACTCAAACCCACCGTCCGAATCATATGTGAAGATGATGATGAAGATCTATCTGTTTTGCCAAAGAAACAGATCGATCTGTAGAACATATATATGATTATCTCCTTGCTAGCTAGCTAGCTAACTATATGCATATACATAGCCAAGCTAGAGTACTAGTAAAACCTAGCTTTTCATGAGGACCTATTAGAAAACAACTACACATAACTGAACATATCTTTAAGAATGAACTGATGAAGTTTAAAAGCTAATAGCTAGCTGATCGTTGTAACTACGTACTTGGAAGATCCCAGGGATCATATTTGTAGATATCAATCTGTCTGATAAGTTGATCCAATCTAGTAGAAGTTCTAGTACTAATATTTTTCTTCTCCACCTTAACCGTCAGATAAAACCCAACAAGTTCTTCGTCGGTCGGATGAAACCGAAACCCTGGAAGCATCCCACCTGCTAATTCCTCATCATCATCCTTGATTTTAACCTTTGTCACCTCCATCTCTCGGTCTCTCTTTCACTATCTCTTTAGTGCTTCTTATCAGCGCATACTTGTAATATTCTAGCTATTCTCAAAGTGGAAGCTTCTTATATAGAAGATAAAGAGTATCTTCAAGTCTTACCCACAGAAAACAAAAGATATTTAAAGAAAAGAATAGTGCTATAATTACTTGGCGGTGTTGCCTTGGTCAAGTCATAGGGCTTCCTTTTGAAACCAATCAAAGAGGCTAGGTCTTGGACGAAGAACCAGTCTCTCTCGATCCATCTCTAGCAGGTTAAAATTCTAAATTTAATTAATAAGAGGCAAAACAAGTCATATATATACTGATTATCTGTGACTTGCGAAACAAAGTGAGCATTAGTTTTCTCCATTAATTAGGTCATGAAGGATCAGAAGTCTTACAAAAGGTTAACCTTGTATGGAAGGTAAAAAACATGTGACTCAGGACTTTCTAAGCTGATCGATCATATAAAAGTCCACCTGTGTAGGCATCGCCCCTTGACTAATTAATTGGGAATTTTTCAACCGGAAGCTAGCTATCTTAATTGGTAAGAGAGACATTATTGCTTGGGGAGGTAGTCGAAAGCTACTGCTATATTTATCAAACCCTAACTAGCTGATTACATTTGAGAATTTCTTTTGCCCTCCTAAATAGACCAGGCCTTCCTATTTAAATCAGACACGTAAGAACCTACACCTGATCGATCGAATTAGATCAATTGCTTACCAATATTTCTGATAATTTCTTTTAATAATTTCAAAGTAAAAACTAAGTAAGGAGATTTAGATCCATCAATCCTGAACAGCGCTGCATGCATGATGCTGTTGGCCGTATTAATATTTTCTGTTTGATGTGTTGTATAGTTTAGTTAGTCGACATCAATCTTCTCATAATTGCATTGGCAATGGCAAATTCATATGAACAGAAGTATGAATGCATGTAAAAGAGTATCTCAAATTCTCATCAAAATAATGACATTTTGATGGTCTTCAGCCGTACTATCTACCAAATCCACCTTCGTACGAACACCTTTTAAATCCCATCTTGAAATGTAAGCAAATTCAAGATGGGTACACAAGGAGGAATCTCATCATGCATAGACAAGTACATATGCGTCTCCGACTCAAATTAATTAAATGCAACCAAAAGAGGGAGAAAAAAATAGATAGATGAGAATGGTTCTGTGTCTGTGTGAAAATATAGAGTACCGTCGAATATATATATATATATATATATATATATATATATATATATATATACATACATGCTCACACTTCCTCAAAATCAGCTTATATGTAGAGGTCTAGGATTAACTAATACTACATTTACTTTCTACCAGCATGGAAATTAATCGTCTTCTTTCTGGAACCTTGGATAGGAGTTGTCCTAGTTTTCACATTTACCTTCCTCAATAATCGAGATACTTATAGGTGCATATGCATCTCCCAAATTCACACTAATTAATTAAATAACTTTCGGTCTTAAGAAAAGTACTACATGAGCTATCTATATATCGACCACTTTGTTAAACATTTTCCTTTCACAATTTTCCTCCTCATAGTACGTACCACTTTACACCAGCATGGAAATTGTCTTGTTACTAGAACCTATTGGCATTCCACATTTACCTTCCTCATGAATCAAGTTACCTAGACGAGTGGATGTGGTCCGCACACCATAGAAATTTGTAGAAGAAATTTATACCCATTTAATTGGACAGATAGAGACACAGACGACATATTAGAGACGGTTGCAGTAGAATCCAATAGTACTTTCAAATAGCCAAACCCTAATACTTCACATTTCCAAGTCAGCCATACAAACGTCAACGATTTAATTGATATTTAAACAGAGACCATGAATAAAAAGTCCAAGTCCTATCGAGTTTAATGCAAAGAGTCAGGTCTGTAAAGAAGGTTCTTCTCCCAGACAAACCTAATTAGGTAATTTGCAACTTATGCTCCTTAATAGTCTATACAACTTGAGTACTTATAGCATCTTTAGTACACTTTCTATCTTGACTTTTTAGTTATTTTTTAGAACATATTTAGTTTTTTTTTTTTTATCAAATTTAGCAGCTGCAACAACCTTCTAAATGGCTCTTCATTTTAACTTTTAGCTATCTCACTCCTAAATATAGAGAGCGAGATGAGATTTCCTATTTTTGTGTTAATTTAAAACACTCATTTTAAGTTATTATTTATAATTTATAAATACATGTAAACTATTTTTTTATTCAAATAATAAATAAATTCAGAGCTAGCTAAAAAGATAGAACTTATACACACGTATTTTAAAATTGACTAGACAAAATGACTTTTTAACTAAAAATGGCTACCATTACTAAACATGCTCTTAACGTAATATTTACCTCAGAAATATTAATATATACACCATAGTATTGCCTTTGATATATTAGTCCATAGCTTGTAAATCTTACACGACCAACATAAAATTTTGATTTTGAAACACACTTCCTTTCGTTGACACACTTTTGTTTTTTTTTATAAGAGCATGGTATTGTACAGTTCATTGTATCATGACTATCATGTTTAATTCATGGAGAATTACCAAACTGTGTGAAAATGGAAATCTAAATTCAACTATGATCATACTTGTTAAAGAAGAAAGGGAAATGGTGTAAACGGAATCATTTAAACATAAATATAAGAATATAAAAATAACGAATTAAGGATTAAAAATAAGAATCAAATAAGATTGAGCATGATCATGACTCCTAAACTAAAGAAATCAATCGTTCAAGACTCTGCTTACAACTTAATGCAATTCCTCTATGGGGGAAGATTCTAAGTAGAGACCTAAACTACTTATACTAGTTTAGTAAACAGAGTCTCTTCCATAAACAAAACTCAATTAATTGAATCTCTACGTCCTAATTCATATCCTTTTTGGCTGGCATAATCAGCAGCGAATTATTAAGTCCAGGACTTCTCCATGTCTATTGATAACTCAGTCTCGTTTTTGTTGATCAAATTATGTAGGGGATTAGATTTTCACTCCTATTTTAATCACTTATTCTGCAAACATCACATTATTATTTATCTACATTAAATTATGATAATTTCATTTTTTTTTTTTTAGTAAAAGAGATCATCTCATTATATAATTCAGTAAGCAGTACAAAAACGATCCACCCATGTGGGGTCGTCATAAAGAACCGTTTCTTAGAAACTACTACAAAGTCACCCCTCACAAAAGAGCAAACAAACTAGTAATCTCCTAGCACACCCACTTTAAGATTAAGCCCAAAACAAAGAAAAGTAGAGCCTCGAAGAAGATTAAATTGGCAACGAGGTCTCTCTTTTCTTTGCGATCTCTCTCGCTCAATGCACGAAAACAATAGGCCCATCATTCACAAAAGAATGAAGGCCCAAAACTACATTAAAACTTCAAGACAAAATAACTACATGGGTCCAAAAAACCCTAGCAGCCCAATCATAACACCTAGGGCAAAAGCTAGATGAAAAAGTAATCAAGCCACCGCCGCCATACATGCCAGCTTCTGTCCCGCCTCCACCGCCGGTGGCCCCCAGATCAAGCCCAATGTCAACAACCCGAGACAAATTACCGCCTCCACCATCGAAAACCAGATACTTTGCCCTCAATAACCAAAGACAACCAGCTGCCCCGGCCACAGATCACCATCACCTCCAACAAGAGTAATCTGGCCTCCGCCATAGATCGACGGTTCAAGAGTAGATCCATCATCACTATCAATAGGAACACCAAACCAGATTTGGTTAATCAAGATTCCATTCCCAATCTCACCAACATCAGTAAAACCACCTCCTCTAACCGAAGAAAGAGGCAGACGAAGAGGTTTGTCGCCGCTACCATAAAGAAGCAAGCAAGAAGTTTTGTCGTCGCCGCTCGCCGAAGAGACGAACCGACGATATTTCTCCCGAGAGAGGGTCAGAGCCATGAAGTTATGTAATTCTATTTCTGGCTAGCTTAATTATGATAATTTCATAATTAGTTCTTATGCGACTCGTACTATAATGCAAATCACATATATATGACGATTACAAGACAAACCAAAAACATGTATTGCTGTACATTGACACTTCAACAACAATATCTATGTAATAAAATTTAAAATCCGGATTTGTTTGTTTCATATTCAATATGGCCCATTGTGTCTGATTTCGTGTATATGTATCATGCTAAACGTGTCAACTTTTGTGACAAAATGCCAAATAGATGATGATCAAACAAGATTTTCTCGTTATCCCTCTTTATCTTCGAGTTATATTTTCATTTTTCTTAAATATCTGCTACAATTTTTCCAGCTGACACTTATAGGTAGGGTTCTTGTTTCTTTGTGTGAAACCCGTTTTTCTCAGTATTCAAACGAGACAGAATAGTACGTTCTGAAATTGATGTATCTGGATCGAAACCACATTATAATCATCTGGGCTGTGGGAAAGCTCACCTAGCAGCCTTAAAGCCTTCCATTTCAAACACATGCATACACACACACATCTGACTGTCTGAGCACCTTAATTTTCAATAATATCATTCTGACCTTCAAACTGAAACTCAATCTGATAGACGTACAAATGTACCATGCATGCGACGACTTTTGAATCCCCAAATTCATAATGTAGATCGAGCTCATCAAATCTTTGACCACATTCATTCTTATATGTCGATCTGGGATTCCAAATTAGTTAATTATCTGCATATGCATTATTAGTATTATGTTACAAACCAGCTTCATCGTTTGACATCAGACAATATTAGTTCTTTATCGCCAAATAACTGAGCAATCAAACGAGACTTTATTATCGAAATTATTTGATTTTCTTGAGCTTCATAAGTCTAACCACAATCCATACATAGTTGTATTACTTGTATACTTCACTCTCCTCCCTGAAACAGTAGAGTTTACGTTTTTCTGCAGACTACAGGCGTACGGTTTGAATGTGGCCTGATCAAATAGTCGTCTAATCAAGTGGTTAATTATTTCAAATTTGGATCCTCAACCGACAGTGTTGACCTAAGAATTTGTATGTGTGTGTGTGTGTGTATACATGCTAGCTATAGCTCCCTCTTAGACCTTTTCCAATGAATTATGATATAAAAGGATTTGAGAAAGGTTGTATGTGTCCTCTGTCCAAGTAGTTGGAAGATGTGAATAGTATCATTGACAAGCAGTGTGAACTCGGAGGCGTACTTCAAAAATAACTGCATCGACTAATTTCATTTGCCGGCCCCCTCATATAACATTTCACGTTACTCTCTAGAATTCGTTTTGTGTTACAAGCTAAGCACTCGTCACTTTGCCATGATGCAACTTCTCTTCTCCAAAGCATACCCTATAATCCACTTCCGATCTACAGTGTAGACACTGCAAACACCCCTCATTTCGAGACGTCACATGAATTCCAAAACACTCTTTAAGGAAGCCAACAAACATAATGCTTAACACAAAGTGATGAAGCTTAATGTGCAGCAAAGAATAAATTTAAGAAGGTGGATTTTAATGTTATCATAGTTAGGCAGTGGGCGGAAAAGTGAAGTCCTATAACAAAAATAGATGAAAGTATGTTTCTCGACATAGAGAATGCATATAGTCTTTTGGTCCGCGCTCATGCACATGTCAATTAGCTTTGTAAATTTATACATTTCAAGTGAAAAGAATAGGAAACAAGTTTCTGTGAGAATGAGTACGTAACAAAATGATGACAATTTGGTAAGGAGGCCAAGACTGACTTTGGCAGTTATGGAGTAAAAGCAAGATTAGTCGGCTTCTCAAATGTTCAAATTTCTATTATGGTATTACTTTACTGTTTGCCTTTTTCATATGAGATTCTCTTTTTCTTAATCATTTCTTTGACAGAGAATATAGTTCTTATGTTCTCAAAAATTTAAACAACTAGCACTCATATTCTGACTTGATTAACATAACTTATGCAAGCATGAATGTGAACAGTATATATCTGGTGCAAATAGTCAAGTTCTGATGATCAATTGCTGTCTAATCGATCATTAGGTAGGTGTGACACTACCAAAAGCTCAATCAATTCATCAAGTGTCAAAATATTAGAGTGATGAAATTTGAATGAACTCATCTAGGTAGAGTTTAGAATTCCATTCTTACAGTCACGATCATTAGGCAGGTGTGACATTACCAAAAGCTCAATCAATTCATCAAGTGTCAAATATTAGAGTGATGAAATTTGAATAAACTGAACCAAAATGAGGTCATCTAGGTAGAGTTTAGAATTCCATTCTTACAGTCATGTACAATTTTTGTTCAACCAGTGTGAATTCCTTGCGTGTGTGGTCGATGGAATACCAAACATGACGATTTATGCTTGAGAATTAGAAACACGATAAATCATATAATTAAGTTACCTGGATAGGTGTTATATTAATTCAGGGCTTCTCCAGAACATGTTTCCGTCTTGAGTTCTTTCATACCGATGTGAACCTCAACAAGAGCTTATCTGCTTCACTGAAAGTGCAAGCTTGTTGAGCCAAATAACTACCTAATTAACTATCCGCAGATTCAGTTTGGCATCATATCAATTAGTCAAATAAAAAGATTTGATGTAAGCCGCCGATTCTACACTGTCCGCTTCGCCCCTTCCATGGATAGTCAGTTCTTTTTATTCCGATGTCAAGTTGTGGACCTCAACAAGAGGGTCGATTCGACGATGCTACAACTCCTTATCTGCTTGACTAAAAATGCCAAGATGAAAAATAATTAGGGCTGACATTTGTCTCTTTCTCTTTCTCCATTAATTATCAATGTTGTACATGTTGGAGAGAAAATATCCCACATTGGAAAAGTGACAAAATATAATATAATTTATAAGTGGGTGACGCTTACTCAATTGTACCGAGACCTTTTGTGATTAAAATCCAACACTTAACGGATGGTTAAGTTTGGACAATATCGGTACAGTGATGGGCCACGAACCACGCTTGTCGCTGTTTAACAGTACCTATCTAGCTGATTGGTCACATTTAGTTTGGCTTTTCTTCTAGTACTGATATGGTAATACCTCTCATTAGAAATGCGCGTTTTTTTTTTTCGGTGAGAAGACATTAGAAATGCCTTCTAACATTGGTGGGAATCATATTATCATGGAATCAAATCCAAGTAGTAGTTTTCCCATATTAATTAGCAGCTTAAGCCCATATTGGAGAGACTAAATCGAGGAAGATGGCTCTCCCAAGCAACCCTATCTTCTAAGTATTAAACACAGCTAGAAGTGAACTTCAATGCTAATTGTCTTGCCAAAATAGACCACAAGATCACTGGGAACAAACATGGAAACGAGGCTACTTCCTGTGGCTAGCTAATTGCTTTTTGGTTACATATCATTGGTTCGGCTTTGTAATAATACTTTGGTATAAAAAAAGGTCTGGAACTGATTGAGTTGCATGAACATACAAATATGTTGGTTCAATTACTTTGAACTTTTGAAGTGAGATGGTTGAGTGAGATAATTTATCTCGGGAGTAAACTTTTACTGAACCAAGCAATACTTAAAAGTACAATCCTATTCAATCCACTCGAAACAGATTTCAGTATTTGCTCCATCAGAAATTGTCAGGATAAGGCAAAAATGAGTAGTCTTGGTATTCCTTGGTCAAGAAAACTTCTTATGTGCTAAGAAATCACACGAAGGAAAGAGCACATTATTCCCATAAGTACTACCGTGCATTTATTTTTCTGAAAGCATACAGTGAGTGCATGGAAACTCTTCTCACAATAATCTTTCACTTGCTGGATAAGTGACAAGTTACCGTGAAAGGGATATTGACACCTTAAAATGGGGCACCGAACTCGAGGACCTTCTTCCACGATGGCCTGTTGCTAATATCATCCCACCAAGCAGAGACATGCTTTCTGCTCTTTATCATATAATCTTTCCCTATAGCACCCACCAAGTACTGGGTAAATGGAAGGTGGCTAAGATCAGCAAGGCTGAAAAAATCACCAGCCAAGTACTTGCTCTTCGACAGCCTCTCCTCATACACATCCAACACCTTGCCTAGCTTTTCCTCACTCTCTTGAATGATCTTTGGGTCTGAAGGGAAACCCTGGGGCGAGGCAAACAAGATGTGAATGACCAAGTTATCAATTGAAGGGTGGTAGTTTTGTGCTTCAACCTCTAGCCATTGTTCCACAAGACCTCTTTCCTCAATTGTCTTTCCCAGCAAATCAGTCCCTTGCGACTTGTACTTCTCTGCATAGTATCTTATGATTGCACGTGATTCTGCCAAATCAAATTTGAACAACTTTATTCCAGAATAAATTAAGATTGGTACACACAAGAAGGCAGTGAACTAGTTTATCATCAAACAGAATTCGTATAGCTCTCTTGCTCCAAAAACATTCCAATGCTTATTGGATGCTCCACATAATTCAAATAAACAGATGAAGTAAAACCAGTGAAGTGGAATGCTATGTATGGTTGAACCGAAAGAATGTAAGTTCCAGTCTGACCTTTGATATCATATGGTAAAAATCTTACAATGAAAACAATTCATATCTTATATATCTTACTATTTTTTTCCCCTTCTTTTCTGTTTGGAAAAATATTTCCTGTTATAGATAATGACCAAACTTTTGCAAATTCAGGAGGCATCCAGAAAGTTAATGAATAATGGAAATAAATGGTGTCACAAAATCTAAACCACATATTCAAATAGGTATATTAAGCATACATAGCATTATAGTTAAACAATAACAAGAAAGCAGAGCAGTATATGAAAGCTCATTCAAAAATTAAAAGTAGATACCATATAAAGTATAATCCCCATCTTGAATAACAGGAACTGCTCCAAAGGGCTACATATCAAGAGAAGACAATGCAAAAGATCAACCAACAAGTAAACAAACAGATTACAGATTAGATTATCTATCATTTCCAAAGAGATTACTTGTAATTTGAGGAATTCAGGATCTTTATGTTCTCGCTTGAAGAGATCAATGGGGATGGTTTCAAACTCGATCTCCTTTTCA
Source organism: Rosa persica (assembly GCA_025331145.1). NCBI lineage: Eukaryota > Viridiplantae > Streptophyta > Magnoliopsida > Rosales > Rosaceae > Rosa > Rosa persica. The sequence goes on from WFKR01000002.1 coordinate 49,632,243, forward strand.
ACAAGGCACACTAACACACGTTTAGGAGAAGCATAGGAGGGGCCATACACCTTTACCACCATTGTTATTGTTCTGACTTCTGAATAAGAAACCAAGGATTTTAGAAGAGTCTGTTCTCCAGTTGGTTTCTACTCCCTAATTTTATAGACTCCCCCTTTCCCTATCTCTCACAGTATGGATTCCCCTAGTCGAAGATAGGATATATATTTTAATACCAAGAGGCAGTAGAGAAGTTGTAAACGTAGTAGATAGGATGGTCAAGGCGGCCTCATGATGTGTCAAAATCCAATTTGGAATCAACCTTAATAAGAAAAGACATAAATAGGGGCCAAAAGGCTGAAAGGAATTAGAATACAGATGCACTGAACGAAAAGTAAAGTAAATTATACTCCCACTCAAGTCCAGGGCAAAATACATAATAAATTTGCCAATTTTAAACAGTTTCTAATTAGTTGGACAGAGTAGCATAATCTTTGTGCTGTGTTCTTCTCACCTCACTAGACAAAAGTAATCATCCACCATCTTGTGATTTACATATTAAACCTTTATTAAGACTACACGACTTAAACTAAAATTAAAAATAAGAACAAGTTCTGGGGGCCTCTGCTGGCCAAAACTGACCTCCTCATTCTTTTGGCCTCTTTTGCAAGTCACTATAATAGTTTACATCTAAAGGAAGTAATGGCTTATTCACTTACGATTCCTAAGAAAGTATTAGGTGGCTGGTCAGGTCTTGACAAAAGAGCTCTGAAAGGAAAACTCTAAGTTAAGAAGAAGAAAAAAAACAAGTAGTTACGTAATCAGTGACTATTTTGATTTTGATAGATGATAATGATAAAGGTCAAAACCATCACACAGAACACAGCTTCTTACCACAATCTCTAGCATACCCTGTATCCCAAACACTCATAAATCACATACAAACTTACTCTACTTCAAAATTAAGCAGATGGGTAATGATTATCCGTAACACAGTTCATTCTACTTGACCCAATCACAATTTCAAAAAAGAAAATATAACATTTATTCAAGAAACTAAAAACCCAACACGAAAACTTGGAACTCAGCAAAACCCAGATAGTGGGCGAAAGAGTGAGAATGAAAGATGGAACCTTCAGGGGTGAAACCGCGTCATCAGTAGGTCCCTAGGGTTTTGAGGTGGGCAGAGTGGGAAGGAGAGAGAGAGAGAGGAGATTCAGAGTCAGTCTGATACGAGCAGCAACGGAATCAAACGGTATATTCAGATTGAAAACTATAAGATGAAAAAAAGGGAAAATCACGGTCCCCTCAGATGAGTTTCGTGTCCACATGTTGATTTGATTCGATTGCAGCTTCCAGTATCAGTTTGAACTCCTCGTCTTCTCCCCCACACAGCCGCTCCATCTCGCGCCCTTCAGTCGAACGCCGACTACTGGTGTTTCTATTTAAGTGATGTAGGGCTTCGGTTTGGGCCGAACTGAAAGAATAAAAAAAAAAAAAAATTGTTAGGAAATTGAATTAAAAAGAAAAAATTTCGATGTTTTTAAGTTCCGTTACTTGAAACAGTTTTCAAAGTTTTATCAATTATAAGATTGTGATATGGAAAAATTTCAAGAAATAAGGGTCTTGACATGGTTTGACACTTTAAAAGTGTCCTTGTGGCATGTCAAAACATGTCACAAGTGATGAAATTTTATTGTGTTATTGTCTCACTTTTGGTGCAAAATGTTTTTTAAGAGCTTCTCTAACTAATGTCTCGCAAAAATCTTGATCCAATTCTTTTAATCAATTTTCTCAATTTACTGATTTTGGAAAATTGTAAACATGAATTAGGATCGAGCTTTTGGAGTCTCGTCAATTCTAAAATTGCTGAAAAATTATAGCTCAGAGATAGGACATATTGGTAAGAAAATAAAAAAATGTAATCTTATCCACAATTTTGGCAAAGAAATCATGGTTTCAGACAATTTTTTTTTTTTTGAAGAAATGTTTCCAAATTGTTCCTACTGGGATAGAAAAACATACGACATTTTTAGGTGTGGGAGAGATGCCTAATGATTTAGAGAAATGTGTATCCACCAAACTCTCCAAGCGAAACAGCTTGACACCTAATCGATCAAATAACCTAACAATTAAGGTATGAATTTCTTCATGTGAAATATTTGATCTGATAAATCCATAATTTGTATGATCCAATCTAAATACTTGACGATATAACACTTTTGATTACCCCAAATACAAAGATCATCCCATGAACATAGAAGCAAAAGTTGAGGCATAAGTTAATAGGCAAAGGACTGAGATAGGAATTTCATTGATTCTGTACATTCTAGGCAGCAGCGTACCGCCAACAAATATTTGACACCAAAATAGAACTTCCAGAATCAGCCTCAACTGTTCAATGGTGTAACGCAAACCAGTCACCAATTCACCATATCCCGAATTGTTATGCAAACTTCAAACTTAAGTTCGAAAGAACTCAACTCCATGAACATCATTTCGCATGTAAAACAGATAACAAAAGGGGATAAAACCACCATCACTCATCAGAATGAAACCACTGACTTTGGCTGGGATGAAGATTGCAAATGAGAAAGAGCAGTATCACTTTCTTCGTTCTCATCGAACACAATGGGCATTCCCTCTATGTTTTTTCTGCAAACCAAAAAGTGTACATAGTTAGATTTGCTTCAAGGAAAATCAGTGCTTCTTTAACAGCGATGCAAAACATGTGAAAACTGAAGAGCAGAAGAACTAAAGGAGATTATTCACCTCTCAGATGAAGAATGCACAAGTAGGATTATTCACCTCTCAGAAAATCAAAAGAGGAATGTTTTGATACCCCTAAAAGAAGAGCAAAAAATACCTACAATGCTAACAGACACGGGAGGTACAGATGACCACGATAGCCAGATTTGACTTGGTTGTACTTACTGTTGCACCTTTTCAAGCGTAGAGTAAAATATAAATTCTCATCAAAACATAATGTGTGGGATGTAAACAAGAGTCATGAAGTAAAATATAAATATTTCATCAAAACATAAGGTTGCACCTTATCAACCATAAAGCCATGAAAGAAAATCAAAAGGAAAGACACAAAAATGAGTCGTGGTCATGACTCAACCCAAAACCCAAAAAGCCACCTGACAAACAATTGTAACTAATTGGAATAGGTTTAGTGCAACGCTAACAGCCTGGTAAGTAAACAACTTCACATTGCTTGCAAGTTTCAACCTAAGAGAAGATAATTGCAGATATCATGCTGCACAGATGACATTAGACAAGGAAGGAGTAATACCTCTGAGAAATGAAACTTTCTTCAGACAATGCCTTCTCCAACCTCTCCTCAAACGGTGTCGCATGCCAACTCACTTTCTGATCCTGAAAATAGAAAGGACTTCAGATATGACACTTTAGAGAATGAAGGCTGCAGAAATACATACAAAGCAGTGAGACAGACCTCCTTGTATTTATTGGTTGAATTTGGGATTCCCTTCCCATCCCACCACTTGGGGGAGATACGCGTAGGGTCATCTTCATTCCAGTGAGTAGCAACCAACCCAATTATAGGCCTGTCCCCAGGAGTTCTGCCAAAATAACGATTTCTGCCAGAAGCGTCCCCCAACTTCAGATTGTTGTCATCTTGAGTAGCTGTCACTGGCTTCTGCCAGGAGGACATACTTGATTCCGCCTGTAAGTCTTTTCCAGAAGAAATTTCTTTCTGCCCCTCTTCTGATATGAGGGTTGCATTGCCGGATTGTTTGAGAGACTCACTAGGCTCACCTGAAAACCCATGTGAGTTAGAATCTTCCTCTGTCAGCACATTCCACCGAGAGATGCCCTCAGGGTTTGGAACTGAATACGCATACTGGGACCTGATTGGAGACTTTTCATTAGGAATAGTTCTCTGGCTTGATGGGTAAACTGTTCCAGGTGTCTGCATCTCATCAGAAAGAGTCAGTGGGGTTGGATAATCTGAATACTTTGATGTGCCCTGTTTTCCTGGAGTTTCAGCTATTTTTGCATTCCTGGTACAGTTACCAGATGAAGAACCTTTTGAGGATGCTGTATCAAAATCACATTCAAAGCGGACAGACTTGCCCCTGCACTGGACATCTGTGGCTGAGTGCAAAGGTGAAGTTGGAGTTACAGTGTTCTCAGCCCGATTAGCATGAATCTTTACTGATAAATCAGTACCTAGTCCACTACCTTCAGTAGAGCTGAGAGAGCTCCTTCCAGTACTCTGTTGGTTTGTCTCATAACTATCAAAAAGAAACAAATTTGACAAATGTCAGAAACTATGTTGCTTCATAAAAAGGGAACCTAGGATATAAGAACTCAAGTACTGAAATCAAAGCATTTATACTAATACTACATGGTTCCCTAAAATCCAAACCATTAGATTGATGACATAATGACGCAATTATTTACTGCAGACAGGTTTCAAAATGGAACCAATTTTTCTTTATGGAAACAGAAAGATGAGATAACCGCAAACATTTCATGGCTGACAACAATGTGTTTGGAAATTATGTTTAGGAAAAGACCTTCCATGCCTCCGATAATCAGATAATTTATAAATTTCCAAGCATTTTAAACAATTAGGGGATAACCTGATAGGTGTATGCTCTGACCCCTTTCCCCACTCTTCAAAAAGTTTAACAGGTGTAGGAGGCTGCTCTGGTTGATTCTCCTGCTGAAGCTTTTTAATGGATGTGTTGGGAAGCCATGAGTTGAATTTTGAGGGCTCTGAATCTCTATCATGATGGGGTGAGCCAATTAACTTTGAAGCTTTCTGAATTTCAACTGGGGTCTCAATTATAGTACCACAAGCCTTAAGAAATTTGGCCTGCAGAATCATGTGCTCTAGTTAAAACAAGTATTTTTCAACAGTATGAGAAATTCCAAAGGTTAACATATAATCTTAACCAAAACAATTGTGACTAGAAATTATGAGACTAATCTGATACACAGAACTGGAGTCAAAGCTCTACTCCACCAACTACCACAAATTCAACTTATAGAAGCAACATTTTGTAAACTGATGATGGTTGCTTGATTTACCATGCTAGTGGAAAAGAAATTCTTTCTTGCAGTGTACTTCACTGCAATATGGATGCCTTATTTCTTTTTGCCAAAACTGATCAAGAAAGTGATTGCTTTTAAAACAAAAGCTAGAAAATGGATTGCCAAAACTGGCCCTTATATCCCAACAGAACTCGAACTATGTGATTTCCATGCGAACATTTATATCTCCTGTCAGTGTGCGAGTGAGTTTTGAGTGTCTCATACCTCGTTCTTGAGCTCCTTGTCAATTTGTGGAGTCCCATAACTAGGACTTTCCCGATCTCTGGCTGGAGAATCTCCTCTCTCTGCAGAAGGTATACACAAAACAGTGAAGAAAAAAAGAATCAGCAATGACATTTGTAAATTCAGATTGGAGAAAATAGTTCATGTATGAGCAAACCAACATACCTTCGTCTAAAAATAGAGATGACAAACGATTCTGAGACACCACAGCTCCCTAATCGAAACCGCAAACGATATTACATCAGTGTCGTATCTCATAATCAACTAATTAGCAGCTAAAGAACGCCTCTGTCTCCATTTCACATAATAATCTCAGCTACCAAGTCAAAATTAAAACCACAGAAACACCTAAATCTCAATTCTTTACCTAATTCAAGACAAATCACAACACAATCACTCAAAATCGATTCCCTTTCTCTCTCATCTTCTCAAAACCAAACAGAGGATCAACAACAAGAACCGAAATCGAGCTAAAATTCAAAGAAACGCAAAAAGGAGGAAAATCAGTTCTTGAAAATTTGAAACCAAAGGGAAAACCCTACCGAGCGCGAGGGCTGAGAAACGAGGTGAGGCCGAGAGCGGAGATGGCGATCGTCCCTGACTCTGAAGCAACCGAAGAAGCAGCCCATAGCTCCGGCGACTGATTTGTCAAGAAACCTCAACACCGATCTGCACACAAACCCTAACTCACGATTGAAGCATAACATCGATCTCCAAGAATTGAAGAGCCGAGAGGGAAATCGAAACCCTAGCTTCTTGATTTTTTTTTCTCTTTTTTAGGTGATAAGAGAAGAAAGAGAGAGAGAAAGAGTGAGGAGAGAGAAAGAGAGCGATGGAGAGTTGTTGGGTCGTTTTTGAATTTTGAACAAATAAAACGAGGGAAACAAATACGCTTAGTGGTTCTGCCGTTATGAGTACTTGCTGCGAGTGTGGTTTGATTAGTACTCGCTCTCTGGAGGGAACACGTGTGATGGTTTGGTATTTAAGTCGAAAGTTTGGGATTAATGGGAAAAGGGTACATTGTACGCGAGCTTAAATAGGAAACTTTGTAATTAGGGGTTTTAATTGTTTTTTGGACACATAACGTTCATGTATCATTCTCTCAAAACAAAAAACAAAAAACGTTCATGTATCATTTTGTACTAACTCCATTTCCCTTTTGGTTTTAATACAATGGATTTCAGTTTCTTTTGTTTTTTTAATACCATCCCTTTGATGAATTCAATTTTTCTGTCCAAAAATATGATTTCACATATTTCGCCAAGAAGAAGCGAAATCATATTGCTTTAATACAATGGATCGACCTGTTAGCTTTTGTTTTGATATGTTGATTTTTTTTTGTTTTAATAAAAGGTTCATACCAAAACTATGTTTTAAAGCAATGTAATTTGTACGATTCAATTTTTGAAAGTTGCTGCACATGTTTTGTCACGCCCCGAATTTTGAATAACAATTTCAAATCTGAAACGTGAATTAAACAACTCACTCGAATAACAACCCGAAATTATTATTATTTTTTTTAAAACAAACACAACACTCGTCACTTGAATATATACTTTTAAGATCATCAAGTTAATTATTACAATTCACACACAATGTAAATTGTAAAGCTCTAAATGAGCATAACAAACCTCACAAAAGAAAAGCGAATAAAATAAATGTTGTCACTCTAACCAGCTCGATCACCGCTCTGGTTCTCCTGACCTGCAGGATTATCCGTTACACCGTTTGAATAGTGTACCGGGATTGCAACAACACAAAACTCAGTAAGCTTTTGAGAGCATGTATGAGTAAATAGAAATAAAACAGTAAATCACCAACTTTTACTCAAAACAAAACATTCCACCTCCATTTCCAAAATATTTTCCAACAAATCTCATCACTCACCACTCGACTCATCTTATATAATAAATACGTATTCATGATCACTAGTAATTCAACTCGCTGCTTTCATGTTATGCGTCAATTTTCAAAAGTGTATTCATGATCACGAGTAATTCAACTCGCTGTTTTCATGTCATACTATGGCAGACAGACTAGAGCTCTAACTGAATCGTAATGTGTCACCTTGGCCAAAATTCACGCTTACGATAATCTTGCCTCAGTCACCACTTGTGACCAACCGTAGATCAAAACATTTAAAAGTTGTCCTATCTGACTCAAATGTTACGCTTCGACTCACTTATGTTTTCTCACAATAAAATCAATAATTACATGATATATTGTATTTCTATAGAAAGTAAGTGCTTGAAATAATAATCCATAAATCCAATAGCACACCATCCAGATATATATAAGTCACGTAAATATATATATATATATATATATATGTAATCATCCACTCAGGAATGACCACTAATACCAACTATAATTTGGGTATAATTTATTGAATACATAAGAAAATAATGAAATTCGGTTTGTAAATGAACCATGTGAGATTTGCTCACCTCTAGTCTTACTGCGCCTTCTATAAACCAAAACCACAATAATCCAATCGCTTGTCACTCAAACCGTCAAGTACCTAATCAAGTATGGTCTTTACTTAGCAAATGAAACACAGAATAAACTTAAATGATGATCCAAAGGTCGGATTCTAAAATAAAGACTATCCAACGGTCGGACTATAAAATAAAGACGATTCATCGGTCGGATCTAATTTAAACGATGATCCAGCAGTCAGATTCACGGATCACCCTTGGACACATCCTATCTAAATTATACGAAAATCCGACGGATGGATCTTCACTAATCGTCTCCCAAATCACTGTTTTACAATTATACGAAGATCCAACGGTCAGATCTTCACCCGTGACCTTATAAAGTCATCGGAACAGTCATACGATCAACATATTAAAAATTTGAAGCAGAACCGATGGTCTGATCTCCGTAGATCGTAAACCGAAGGTAAAACGTAAAAATCGTAAATAGTAACGTCAAAACGTAAATCCACTATTTATCAACTTTTTCTAAAATAACCTTGTGCTATATCAAAACGCTCGTATAGATGCATAGATCATCGTCCGGATAATATAAACTCAAAATATGGTCCGACGCACCGCCACGCACGACGGTCAGACGGTGATCAACGTCGGTTAACCACTTCCGATACAAAAATTGTCAACTACAAACTTCTTCAAAATAAAAGGGTGATCAACTTTCATACCTGGAGCTAAGCAAGATTTGGTCTAGATCATCTTAGATCAAGCTTGAAAATTGGATTAATCTCGGTCGCACGATCAGTTTCCAGATCGAATCAGGGACGTCGAACTTCAACTATTGATCTTTCACTCCACACTCAGAATCGTCGTGTAAGGAGGATATGAGGATGTTCTGGAGGACGAGGAGATCACAAAGAGGTGGGGGATCGGCCCGTGCAACGCCGGCACGGGGGGAATCCGATCGGGTCGGCTTCTTCGTCTGGGGTCACTTCGATCCAGGCTTGGGGGCAGCGGCTGGGCGAGGGAGCACCGGGGGGAGGCTGGGCGTGGAGCGGCGATTTCGGGGGAGGCCGGATGGGGAAGAAAATGTCAGGTCGCATCGCGTCTGACCCGACGAGGCTGAGGCCGAGAGAGAGAGAGAGAGAGAATCGGGGGGGGGGGGGGGGGCCTGAGGGCTAAAATGCAAAAATTGTTTGTCCTTAATGAATCAATTCAGATTTTTGCTATTTATAGAAAATTTTCAATTTTCAAATATTCATAACTTATTCATACGAACTCTGAATAATGCGTTCCATATATACACGAGATCGTATTGACGAGCTCTACAACTTTCATGAATAAAGTTTTCCCAAATTTTGAACGTATAAAAAGTCCATTTTCACGATTCCCTAAATAACGTTCGTTTTCGAAAATAAAACCATTCTAAACCAATTTTCTCAAACCACGATATACAAATTTAACTCAATATCATAATTCAAATAATAGAATAATTATTGAAGTATATAAATTTATTATATGAAAATTCGGGTCTTCACATGTTTAATTTAAACCTTAACAAAGGATTTTTGAACCCTTGGCTATATGTCAAAAAGTCTACCATGTTTGTATGAAATGTATGGTATTTTACTATCATTGGCATGGGTTAGCTAATAAAGAAAATTGAACGTTAAAATGCAGGACTGTAGTTGCAACAGAGCAGGAATGTAGACGAGCAAAGATCACCAAATATACCAGTGATTGGAAGTCATGCGCAGATGAGACAACATGGAATGCATGTGGAATCGATACTCAATATACTATATATGGTTCATTTCAGTTGGACGTACTTCAAACAAAATCAGAATGGTCTAACCTTTAGATAAAGAGGCCAAAGTTTTGTGATATTATGATTTATAGGTTTACCGCTTTTGGTTACCAAAAAAAAAAAAGTATAGAGGATACTCTTGCGAAATTTTGGAGCCCAATATATGAAAAGCAAAACATAACAAAAACTTTATTGGGATAGTAAAATTTATGCAATGATGAAACGGATGAAACTCAAAGAATTTTCAATTAGAATTTAGAAACAACATCATGCATTTAGTGCAATAGCTAGTCAGTAACAATCTTGACAAACCAACACAAAGGAATATTCACAACATATGGAAGATGGAGATCCCCAATTCAAAACATTGAGCATGCTTTCTTCTAATTAAGCAACCATGCAGGTTTAATTGTTTCATGCACCATCCATTGCAACAATATAATTTTGATGATTTGACAATAGTAGAAGGGTGCGGCTATTGCCACTCTAGTGACCCTATCATTTTTTTTGTTCACCCTACTTGCTCATTACACCCTACATTTTTATTTTAATCATTAAAAATATACTTATCTAACCCATTTCTCTTTCCAAAAATATCTTTATATGACATATCTAATTTAAAAATAATTTTTTAACGAAAATCTCTCATTTAATTTATATATACCAATAAAAGAACTAAAATATATTAAAATTTTCTAATAAAATCATAATTTGATTTATTTCTATTTTTTTATTTTTCCTTTTAGTTTCAAGGTTTTCATCTATTTCAGTCGCGGAGGTGTAGATCGGTGTGGCACGGGTCGTGGCGGAGCGGGTCGAGCAGCGCTGCTAGGCATGTGGCGTACGACATGTCTTCTGGAGCATTGGCTTGTGACGTGCGACACGTCGTCGCGATTGATGGGCTGGGGCCAGACTAGCTTGATGGGCTCTGAAGTTGGACTATTCCTTTGGATGCTCTTGGGCCTGCTATTTTGGGCTAGGGTTGTTTTAGCTTGTCTTTTTCAATAAATTCCTTTTTTTAGGAACCTAAGCACAACTGCACCCAAATCATATTTTGATTTACTTCCATTTTTTTATTTTTCCTTTCAATTTCAAGGTTTTCATCTATTTCAATCCATGTCAAAAAATTAGTAAATTAACTACTATGAACAATGAATAAGAGTTTTTTTGTTTCGTGTTTTATACTTTTACATCAGTGATAGCAAAGAGTATTGCAAAGATTTTGATGAAGTTAACACTAATGGTTTTGTGAATTAAATAATGAATTAACTATAAGAAGGCAATAAAAAGACAAAAAATAGTAAAAAATTCAAATTTGGGTGGAGAAGATGAAGATAAATGTTATCAAATAAGAAATTAAGTAGTCTTTGTATTTAATTAATTTATTATATATTTAGTTATCCTTGCAGATTTGAATTTTATAAAGTTAATGTACTTATTAGTCATTTTACACTTAGATAATATAATTTTTCAATAATTCAAATGGTGCGACTACTTCCACCCTACCAAATGTTTTGTTCACCCTACAACCAATTTTTTTTTAAAAAAATCCCAAAATGTCCTTAAGTAGAATTATTAACAAAAAAAGTAATTGTAATTAAGCATAATTTTATGGATAAATAAAATTTTACCTAATAGATATCTCAATTATCATCTTAGTTTTCTATTCCAAAAAATAAAAAATAAAAAAATAATCATCTCAGCTTCTTCTTTGCTAGTCTACCAAACAATTAGTTAGATGAAATTTTCAAGCTATATTAGCAAATGAAAAGAATTGTTGGTTAGTATTATTTTGTTCTACTTCATGTGACTCGTGTTTGATTCTATGTCACTTGTAGATGATGATAGAGAAGAGGAAAAAAAAACGAAAAAGTAAAAAAAAAAAAAACTAGAAGGCATGGGGTTGCACAAAGACGGTGTGCTTATTTTGTTTTTATTTTTTATTTTCCAGTTTTACATTTTCAATAGTGATATCTTAATTTTCTTTTCAAAATTATTTGAGGGCAAAATTGAAAGTTTCAGGGTAAAAGTTTAATTGTAGGGTGAACAAAACATTTGGTATGGTGAAAGTAGCATCACCTTAATTCAAATATTTGTAGAGTGAACTAAGAAAATAGTAGGGTGGCAATAGCTGCACCCTTATAGAAATAGTGGGATATTAGTGCTCCAACAAGCTCTTTATATAATAAATAATTAATTTTTCTGTCTTTCAATGGCTTTCAGTGTCATCTTCATTCTTTTATTACTTTTTTTTAAATACTTCCAATATCTCATGTGAAAATAAAATGAAAATACATTGAATTTGATCGATCTTGTTATTACCGGAGAACAAGTATAATTGAGGTGCACAAGTATGTATGTGTGCGTACGTGTGTATTAATTACCTTAATTTCAATCTCAGGGTTTGTATGGCACGTCCACAATTAACATGACCTCAATTTCAATCTCAATGGTTGTATTGCACGTCCACAAATTTTTCTTTCGGGGTTAAAAATAAATAAATAAAAACAAAAAGGAAAAACTTATGTAGCAACAGCTACCTCCCTAAATCTTGGAAAAAGTACTTCCGCAATCATATCGATTCCTCTGTACACATGTGTAGCTGTACCGGTAGAACACTTATCCGGAACAAATTAACTTGCATCTATTGACCATACTTTGGTAAAGGGTGCAAAGTATCCAGGTCTTTAGAGAACATCTGCACAAGAAAGATAGCTGAATCACTTTCAATATATAAGCACAGGACCACAGTTTAGTGATTTAGCAAAGCTTCAGTCCCAATAAGAAGCCCCTCCAAAACAAAACCATTTCCTACGTACACTAGCAAATCCTGAAATCCAATTTCCCTTACAATCACTTATGAGTTATGACACCCCCGCACCAATGCTACTATCCGTTTTAATTTCTAACACCATTAACATCCGTTTAATATTCAAAATATATTTCTCATTATGATGACCTCCAAAACAACTTTACTGTACATATTTTCTTTGTTTTTGGCACAATTTTCCTATCTATTCTCTCTTTCTTTCTTTCTTTGTATTTTTTTTTTTGAAATAGAATATTCATGTTCTTAGATGACCAACCAACAAGCTAGAATCTAACATGCACTTAAAGACAAAAAAATGGCGGGCTAACAACCAATGCCTTATCTAAGTAGTAATGTAAACTCATTACGAGTCAATTTGAGCCCGCTTTGTAAAGTGAACCCATAAGCAAAGAACAATTTCGTGTCTTCTAGGGCAACATCATTGACTAGCATCCCTATTAGCCAGGCGCGCAATTGCAGTATTAACAGAGTGCCACTTGCTAGTAAACAAATATGAGCAATTCCTTATCCACAAGTCGCTTGAAAAAATGTCAATCTTATTCCAGATAATTACAAACTCCCAAAGCAGTCCTAATCTGAAAACGATTGATCTTAATCTAGACAAAAGGAAAAAAAAAAGGGCTCGGCCACCCCCAACAACCACCACACAATCCAACAAAAAAGGAAAAGGAATGGCCCACATCTCTAGGCCCAACCCAAACCCTAGTGTGCAACTAGGAGTTCCGGTCGAGAAACACGGAGACGCAGACCAGACGACTCCGGCCACTCCACCCAAGTGCCACGATGACCTGAAATCCTCCCCTCCCTCCTCCCAGATCGGCATGTAGACAATCGTCGGAAGAGCAGTGACCCGTCACCAATTCGGCGGCTGGCCCCTGTCTTCCACAATTGCAAGAAACCTGGACCTCGACTCGGACTCAAGCAACGATCAGACTACTTCCCTGAAGAAACAGCTCGCCACCCTTCTCAGATGCTACAATGCCGGTGAAGTCGCTGTGACTGCCGACCCCGACACAATCGCCCTGCTCTGATCGCTCTGATCGATAACCACCCAAATGCGGCCGATCCCAGCACCGTCCGAACTGGTTAAGGAATGAAACCTAAAAACACGATCGAATAGGCCCCCCAACGGAAGCTTCTCGCCGCAAACAAGATCGACGATTAAGTACTTGCCTCGCACCGCCGCTGTACCCTGCTACACCACGATCACCGCCTTGCCCAAGGGAAGTTCGCCGCCGCCTCGTCGAAACTGAGTTTTGAAAACCCTAGGTCGTTCCGAGAAGCTCGGAAACGCCTATCTCTGCTCGATCCCAAAGTTGTTTGTATTTTTGTTTTGTTCATTTATATCATTTTTATTCCTTTTTTAGATTCATGACTTTTAATTTTTTTTTTTTGGCAAAATTTTCCTATCTATTCTCTCTTTCTTTGTTTTTATTTTGAACAATTCTTAGATTCACCCCTAAGGTGAATGAGCATATTCACCCCCATTGTCAATTAACAAACTTTTACTTAATAAATCTATAATTCAACGATCTTTATCTTAAATTAGCCTTTAAAGATTATCTCTGTAAAAAATTTATCGAATCTAAAATCGTTTAAGTATCTAATTGAATCAAATAAATGGATGATTCTAACAACACTTGCTACTATTATGATGAATCGTCCATGTATTTTATAGAAATAAATAACTAAAAGGTCTTCAATTTAATTGATTTTTTACAGAGCTAATCTTTGTATTACATTATACAACATGGATGGTTATTAGAAAATTACAAAGTTATTATGTGTTAATTGCAAGAGAGGGTGAATATACTTATTCACCCAAGGGGTGAACTTAAGAATTGTCATTTTACTTTTATTTTCCTATCATAAATTTTTGCTCCATGCCCATAAAAATTTAGGACCACAGAGTAACTGATTAATCCATTGATAATTAGTAGAGTTGTTGGCTTTGCTAAGTGATTTTGTTACTGTCAATAGGTGTGGAACTCAATGTAAGCAAGAGATTAGACAATGTAACATAGTAAGAGAAATCACAGTTTCTTTGAGATACATACCATTCTATTATTCCAAAACTCGTTATTTCACATACATAGCTCATACATATGACTGTTAATTGGCTGACTCCTTGACCATTCTCATAACGGTATTAATGGCGCAAGCCTCTTCCCAATAATAATAGACTATATAATTTTTTCTGAAAGCATGTTAAACACTCTCAAATTTAAGTTTGATGTGTTTTGAAAAACTAAAAGCTGTTTCTGAAACAACAAAATCATCTTTGGTTTCGATCGAAATTGGTAATCTCTCGCATTTATTGAAAACTAAATTGCAATATTTAGCTTCAATTTGATCGACACATTATGAAATTGTATATGCTCTATTAGACTAAGTCTGATGAACATGTTTTGTTGTGTTCCATTATTTTACCATAGTTGAACATCATTTTATCGTCATGTCATTTTAATTTCTTCTAATATCTCAACATAATAAGTATATGAATCTATATAATCAACATAATGAGTATAATATTTCAAGACGAATGTGCTAGACATGTGAACCCGAGATAAAATGTAATAGGTTGGCACTGCACGAGTCTCGTGATGGCCATGCGAATATCAGGTGGATTGAGTGTTTCAAATTCGATCAATACCATATACCTTATAACATGTACACAACTATCTCATGTATGCACTATTTTTGGGAGAAGCCACTAGATATCCATGAGCTCCAAATACCATTGCATGCAAAAGCAAGGATATATACTATGAGAGACTACTGTACATTGCAGAAGGCATATGGAGTCCACAAGAAGAAGAAGAATAAGGGGATCAGTCGTTTCCAGGTGATAGCAACACTTGGATTCGCAGCGCGCTCTCTTTCTTTTTCCTCTCCACACACTTGAATTCTATTCCAAGCAAGAACACTGGAGTCCAAACCCTAATATTTTCCTTTGTCTTCTTCGAAGTAGAGCGAAAGATTTGAAGCCAAGTGGGTCTAGGGTTGTCTTTTACCAAGAACACAAGAATGGGACATGTGGTGGGTGTAGTAACAAGCAGGTGGGGGTGGTCCTTTCTGGGCGTTTTCCACGGCAGCAAAAAGGATCCCCAAAAAGTGTGTGAAAAGTCTGGGAAGAGATTTATGGCTACCATTGACACACACCAACATTCGATAATTGACATCTATAAATCATTTTATCCGTCATTATTATTCCTTGTCGAGACTTATTTATAATATAAACTGCTTTGGCAATCAAGTATACTCTCTGTTGCTCACGTTACTTAATTAAATGTTGTACGTACTGCAAGTGAGAAAAAAAAAGAAAGTGTCTGTAGATGCTACTAACTGTACTTACCAATTCATGAGTCTCTTCTACACAAAGAAAAAAAAAATTACTCACTAATTAAATAATTAAGTCTAATTAAATAATTAAGTCCCGAGTTTTTACCAATCTCTTATTTAATTTGTAAAATAAAATCAATTCTCCTGCATTTTTCATTGACATAATTTGGTTCTAGCAGCTAGGTTTATATTATGTGACTAGAGAGGTTGGCGACTTGGCGTTGTCTCTCCTTGCTTCATCGCCTTCCAAGTTCCAGCACTGTCATTGAACATCATGTGTTGATTTAGAAATTTTAATATTCTCCTCGTACGAGACACACTCCTATTCATGTTTCTTTGTCTATCAAGATCAAGTAACTCCTATGCCTAAGCAAGTCTTGTTCACGTGGAGCTTTTCTCTTCATTTATATATCAACTATTACGATGAGATCTTTGATGATATATTATCAGTATAAAAGTTTGGGCCTAGTAAGTACTTTTTCAAAGTCTTGGGCAAAATTTATTTTTTTTAGATAAAGAGTACATACTAGTTGTTCATAGATTAGAATAGTACAATAACGATATTCTGTTTCAACAATCATAACTCAGAGTAGTCTATGTCAATAAAAATACCTCGTCTTATAGGCAATCTAAACTACCTAACTTCACGAGCCCAGCACACAATTGTGATACGGTAAAGCCAAATACTTCTACAAAAGGCTCATAGAGACACCTTCACTAGCCTTGACATTCATTACAAAGAAAAATAACAACACTAAGCAATTATGAGCTCCTTACCCTTTGAAGGGTTTGAGCTATCTGCAGCATCAGAGATAGTGAATTCCAGCAACCCATTAATTAATTTTTCCACTTGCCTTGGAGCTTTGACTTGCTTCGCCGGTGACCTTTTCATGGGCGATGTTTGAAGAACTTTAATTTCCTTAGGCTTGTTTTTTGCACCCTTTGGCCAACCCCGTTTCTTTGAAGCCTCCTGTACTGGCTGTATATAGGACACAAACCCACAGATATAGTGTCCAAGTTTGTCCTACACACAGCTAAATTGTGGCGTAGCCTCTTTGGCGACAGCCCAGCATCCTCTGTTCTCCTTTTGCGCATTCCATAGCTAGGAATGGCTGCTATAGCCATCGGTGCCTGTTTTATTGGTCCACCAGCTTCATTAATCATAACCAGATCAGAGCCATTAGTCCCCTGCTCATCTCCATTCTTGGTCTCCTCTGTTGGTAACTTCGTGCCAGCATCCTGGCTGCCTGACCGTCCTCTGTCACAGGCACTGATCGGAGATGTATCTCCCTCCTCGACCTAGGTTTCAAAATAGGCAAAAACCTCTCCAAACCATGTGCTCCAGTGGCAGCCACCTGCGCCCCAAACACCAAGGATGGACCTACAATTGGTGTTACATCAACCCTGCTCAATACACGCTCCAAGTTCCGCCGTGTAGGAGTTGTCTCAGTTCTTAGGACTTCCGGCAGTGGTGGTCCAGAGCATGGCAGTTCAACATGAGTAAGAAGACCGCAATCCCTACACCGGCCATAGAGGTTCTCGAAGAATAAGTCCAGGTAGACATCAACTCCATCATCCACCATGAAACTCCGGCGAAAGATTACCGGTTGCATTATTAGGTCCATCTCAACCCGGATCCGATTCCGTCCTGCATCAAACCCATCTGTATATTTCTGAACATATCATCCCAGACCACTCCCCTCTCGTCGGAGGCATCTATCAGTATGAAAGGCCGGTGAGAGACCGCCCACTTTGATCTAGAAAGCTCTGGAAGAGAACGGAACATCTCTGATAGACCCGACCCCATCATAAGGTGTTAACACTGCCAGGGCACGATAAAAACCCCACGGTCCTCTTCGAAGGATCCGATTGCGATCTGTTGGATCTGACAGCGTAAATAGAAATTGATCATCATGTTCTTGAACAGTTTAGCGGCCATTAAGTCTCTAGGCTCGCCGGGGAACATTCCTATGAAAGACCGTTTGTTGAAAGCTCAAGCAGTTAAGAGCTTCCTTACCAAGTATATTTGGGACCGGCGCAAGCCTTCTCCTTTCAGTGGTCGGAGGTCCCTGGCTTTCGAGCATCTGCCAGCCCTAGAGAGATGCATCCAAGCGCACTGTCATTTCATCTATAGCCTCCATCATCGTCCTTGTTCGAAGAAAGTTAGAGTTTTGCATGCTAGGGTTTTGCCTCTTTCAAGCTTGTGCAGCTAAGATTTTTTACTGATTCATTGGTACCAATATAAATTAGCATGAGTTCTTGGCTAAAGAAGGGAAACATGTATTTCTTATGCAAAAGTTATTGAATTCCAACTAAAGTGAAGATGAGATCTTTAATGATATATGATGAGTATAAAAGATTGAGCGTGATAAGTACTTTTTCGAAGTCTTATGCAAAAACTTCTTGAATTCCAGATAAAGTGAATTTAATATATACATATATAGAAAATATATATAAAATTAAGAATAGAAAGTTGAATGAGGCAATCCTCTCAAAATCTTCATTTTCAAAGCTAAACTGAAGTTTCAATATCAAAACGTGAAACACAAATAAGACACATTTCCCAGCTTCAAAATCAACAAAAAGCATTACCTTAGCTCCAAAACCCTAATAAGTTATAAGTCCCAAGTTTCATTTGTTTGAACAAAGAGTATTGGGTGGACAGTGCACAGAATTAACACATGGTGCAAGGTGAACCTTGTTCCATACTAAAATTTTTGTTGTTCGAAACCTACAAGGTAGAATGGGACATCCTCGATCAAAAGGCCAGGGATCAAGTTGGAAATGGGATGAGAAACTGCTAGAATTTCTTGATTTGAATATTATAATAACAATATTAAAATATGGGGATCAAGAAGGGCACTTTATGCAACGGGTCATATTCTGTTATGAACAAGACACATGTACGTGACATTGTGTAGGGAACCTTGCTGGTCGTATTAGGGTCCCCATTCCCTCCATATGATAGTAAAAGCCAAACCATAACAGATGGTCTGCATGTGATATGAGAGCAACATATTTAAGATCGATAAAAAATTATATATATTTGCATGCCATCGTCAATCTCTTTGAGAATTCTACATGCAGCACCACATGTACAGATACATGGCTCGATCATCACTACAACAATAAGCACATGGAATCATTCAAAGGATCTTCTTCTTCTTCCTGATTTATCTACAAGCTAGCAGCCATCAAGTTCATGGCGGTTGGTTGTAGCACGTTGATTAACTTCTTGTTTGGTTTTTTTCTTGGTAAAGATGTAATTTTGTTAATTACTCAGACCATAAAGATTTTAGATTCTTGGAATCAATCATATCAAATGACGTGACTAATTTCAATGCGAATCAATATAGCATTTTTACGTACATTATTCTAACAAGAGAAAAACGTTGATAGAAGCTTTTATTTTTTTAGCTATATAGTTAAGATTTCATTAAACAAAAAGGAAAAAGAAGAAGAAGGTGGATGTATAAAAGCCAAAGTTCTCATAAAAAATGGCAAGGTGTCTATCAAAATTATTTATGAAATTCAAAATTTTCAAGATATCGTAAAAGTTTAGACTTACCTTGTTTAGTTTCTTCGTTTGTATCCCTGGGTGGCTGGGTGAAAGCCATTGATTGAATAATCATTCGATGTTTTATTACTTTTCTTTCCAATATAAGTACATACAAGTTCAACCTCCATTTCAGCTCGACATGAGAAAACTATCTCAAATATGCTTAGGAGATGAATCCTTCATATATCACTTATTGTCCTTCTAGCATACGATGCAAAGATGACCTCTCAAGCGGCAAAGAAGAATGAAGCGTAAACTCAGCAAACACATTTCTTCCAACATTTTTTGGAGTAGCCAAAATTGACTTTGTAAGAAGTATATTGATAAACTCATGCCAGCTCTCTAGAGGACTACCTTAACAAATCATTTTTTGACTCCATACATTTACATTGGTGAAATTACAAATAAAAGTCTTGCCATATGTGTGCATGTGTGTACAACTTCTAACACGCATGCCGTGAAAGGAAATCTATCAACATGTATAAAATTCACATGAAAATATCAATTGCTTAAAAGGTGAAGGAGTGTAGCTACTAGCTAGCTAGTCCAATATTACATTTCCCCTGCTTAGTGCCCAGGGAAACCAGTGTACCACACTATTAAGGCTTTCCTCTTTGGTATTACTTATTAGGAACCAGTTAGTGAATGCCAGTTGGCAGGTTGCTATTCATTTACACTTTTACCGGGTTGTGATAGTTCCAGTTACGCAAATGCCATATAATTGGTTGACAACTGCACTTAATTGCCACTGGGGACAGTAGTCGACAGAGAAAGACAGTGAACTAACTATAGCACAGGGACAGTGGTGCTTGGATACGTCACTTCACATTACACACACTTTGTTCATGAACTCGTAGTTGATGAGTTCTGCCCGAAATTTCGTTCATTCTAATTGGTCATGCCCTACAATGAAGGAGACTGCTCAAAATTTCACCCAAACCAACCTTCTTTCTCAGCTTATGAATGTGGAGGAAGATGCTTTAAAGGAGCACTACAAGTTTCTCTAACCCTCATCATTAGGGATACCTCCTTCCACAAGCTTTGTTTCAAACTTGGTCCCATTCCGGTGGGAAGCTAACGATGTTATCATACTATTTTGAGTTGGTTAAATTTAAGTGTTTCATCATTTTTTAGTTTGTAAATTTTTCGGAAAAAATGATGTAATTTCTGAATAACTTCCTATTTTTCGGCGAGAATTTATCGTATCAGTTTACTATTTTTAGACAGCTACTTTCAAAATACGTTATAATTTCAGATTTGGAGATCTACTCCAAATATAATGTAATAATAATCTTCTATATGAAAAACAAATAATAAAAAGAAAGAAAAAAACAACGTAATAGTTTAGTACATGACTTCCTCCTCAATGCTGGACTTTGAAAATGCAAATGAAACTCGACAACTATAACAAACGTGGTTTTGCAGAAGTCTTCCTTTCTAATCTAAGACATGTTTTTTTTGTGTTTTTGTTTTTGTTTTTTTTTGTTTTTTACGAAAATAGATAACTTCATTCATTTATCCATGGCCAGAAGGCACGTACATCAAATGCTGTCTTACACCAAAATCATAAATGATATAAGCTACAAGACAAAGGACATGTGACCCTCACTTTTAACACATTCGCTCACTTATTGAGCCTAACCACAACAAAAAAAATCCTCCCTACCAAGTTCCCATTTCATGGGAACCTAGCCGCCTAGAGACCTCAATTGGTGTACAACTAAAGAAACTAAGATGAAAGTAGTAGAAGACTCAACTTCTAGTATTAGGCAAGGAAACCTGGAAAAGCCTAAAGCTTTCCCTTGCCCTTGTCGCTAGGGCTAGGATCAATACCAGTAACTGCAGGGTAAGAGAGTCGTAAAGCAGCGACATTCGGCTTCTTGTTAGGGCGATGATTCTTGTTCGTACTCCCAAGTAGCTTGCCTGACTTCTTCTTCAACATCACCAGAGTGACATCCATCCAGGTACAAAGGAGATGAGCCTTGAAGGTAGTCGGGTTGACCGGTCGACAGGTCGACAGGTCAGAGGCTTCCCAATCAGAAAAGATTTGGAAGACCGATGAACAGGGTCGCCACCAATTCTCCCCAGATCAGGAGCACTACCTCCCTCTGCAAGCGCAAGGGAGGTGGCACAGCTAGCGGTGATAACATCAATGGAGGCCATGTGGCTGAGTGAGGGTTGAGGGTGAAAGACGGAGAGAAGAAAGCTAGGAGAAGAGGAGGTGAGGGCGCCGTAGAGAGCTAGGGTGAGAGAGAAAATCATTATTTTTTTTTATAGGAGAATGAATGGATATATTTATTATGACTTCATTGAGTCATCGTTAGTAAATTACACTAACCAGAACCTACGCTCCCAAGGCAACATCAATTATGCTATGCATTTTCAGCCTAACAGAGCATAAACCCTAGCTAATAATCTTCAATGAAGATTACTTCAACACTTCCTATTTGAACATGTAAGTCCAAATAATTTGAAAGAAAAAGGAAAAAAGATCATAGGGCATCCAACATGCGATGCTCCCCAATTTTCCCACATTCTTCTTCATTGCGTCGCATAATTGGGACAATGATTGAAGCTACAAAGCATGACATTGTTGTCATTTGGAAAGCTCCCACTTGAAGAGAAAGACAAGACCACTGGCTCTTGCTTTGCAACAGAGCTTTGATGATGTTTCAAGCTTTGCTAGTTTGATGAATGAGTTCAATGGTTTGTTAAATGAATGAGAATCATGAAAATATATTTTGAATAAATTATTGATATATTCTCGTAGTTGTTGAAGATTTGAAGGATTTTTTTTCCCTTCTCATCTTCCTTTTTTAAAAAATAATAATAAAAGGGTAGAAAAGGAATTTAAAATTTTACTAAAATGTGGTATGTGTATTAAACAAATTAGGATGTGTAAATAAAATTTCTCTTACTAAACTAACCAACTAAGAGATGTTAAACATAAACTTAAGAATAACAATTATTGTGTAAGAGGTGTTAAATAAATTTGTAATTTGTAATTTTGCATAGTGTATTAATTACGTAGCATATAAGGAGAGCTAGTTGATATTCCTCAACTCCTCTATATAAAGTTTTTCACATTTCTTGAAAGGTATGTAACATTGACTTACAACTTTAAGGTGAATTATTTACAGTGGAGTGAGTTAAAGTTGTTTTTCTATCCGACCAAAAAAAAAGGTTGTTTCCATTAAGTTGATTGACTTGGGCTATGTTTGGGGGGGCTTTTTTGCTCCCCGGCTTATAAGCTGAAGAGCAATAAGTGTTTGGTACAGCAAGTTATCATCAACTTATTCCAAAAGCTGCCCCAGCTTCTATCGAAAAGCAGAAGCAGTCTCTCCCCTGCTTTTAGAAGCCAGAAGCTGGGTTTTCCACTGTAGCGGTGATTACTGTTCATTAATGAATTTTTCGAAATCCCGGTTACTACCCTCCGTTGCTTGAATCAATTACAATCTTGTGCCATGAAACCCTCGATCCTTCTCTCTCAATTTTGGGCCGCATCAGTCAATCCTTCATCTCTCTCCCAATCGCTCGATCTCGATCCTCCATCTCTCTCAACTCTGGGCCGCATCTGTCTCCATCCTTCATCTCTCACAATCCAGTCGATTCTCTGTCGATCCTCCATCAGTGTCGATCCTCCATCAGTCTCCCGATCTTAAACCTCCATCTCTGTCGATCCTCCATCAATCTCGAGCCTCCTCACACCACAGATCGCTGCAACAGTCGATCCTCCTCCCATCACAGCGTCGCATCGAAGCTCGATCCTCCTCTGGCCACATCAGTCGCCGCATCAGTCTCCTGATCTCAAACCTCCATCTCTCTCGATCCTCCATCAGTCTCTCGCTCCTCCTCCGACCACATATCGCTGCATCTCTACTCGATCCTCCGGGTATCACAGATCGCTGCATCTCTACTCGCTCCTCCTCCGCATCAGTCGTCTATCGAGCCTCCTCCGCATCAGTCGTCTCTCGAGCCTCCTCTGACCACATATCGCTGCAACAGTCGTAGCTCGATTCTCCTCTGGCCGCATCAGTCGCCGCTGGTAACGCCGCATCAGTCGTCGCAGGTCGCCGCATCTGGCAGGAGCGTCAGTCGCCGCATCTGGAAGGAGGAGCAAAGTCAGTCGCCGTATCTGGAAGGAGGAGCAAAGTCAGTCGCCGCATCTGGAAGGAGGAGCAAAGTCAGTCGCCGCATCTGGCCGCATCAGTCGCCGTAGAACGCCACGTCAGTTGCCCCTGGTAACGCCGCATCAGTCGCCGCAGGTCGCCGCATCTGGAAGGAGCGTCAGTCGCCGCATCTGGAAGGAGAGCAAAGTCAGTCTCTCTCCCTCTGCTTCGTTCTTATCTTTAATCACAGCAACCCTATTTGTTTTGATTTCCGTCAGTAACCGGAATGTGATGAACTTGTTTAGCAAAATGGTTAATGAATTTGTATGGGCTGTGATGAAAGAGAAGTAAATTCAATTGGGTTTCCTTGGGTGGGATGAATACAGAAGAATGAAAGTGTAGAAGCATCAAACAGATTTTGAACATGGGGTTTGTCATTGCATGACCAGTTTGTCATTGCAGCAATCACTGGGTTTTCTGAAAAATTGTTAAATTATTGTTTCTGTTAAATCCAGGCATTGCAGATTTGAGACTTTGTTATTATTTGTTCAGTGTTTGCATATGTTGAGCGATTTTTGTGTATGGTTAAGTGCAAGAAAAGATGGTAGTAGTGGCTGTTCAAAAGCATGTGCCCGATGGTTTGGAGTTTTTTCCTAATTAGTTTGTATGCTGATTTAAATCATGGTTTGCATGTTAATGTTCAATCTTGTGTGTATAGCACTTTGTAATTGTGTTGTTTTGGGTTTAAGGTGTATTGTGGCAGAAATGCACCATGCACCATACACATCCACTAAAGATTGGGCTGTAAATTTGTGGTTTTTTATCTGTGCTAGATGGGAAAAGAGTCGGCTGTTTGGGATGGGAGATTAGTAGATGTTTTTTGTGACTTATGTATCAAGGAGGTGGAGAACAATAATCGTCCACATACTCATTTTAATGCGGTGGGATGGGAGAATATAATCAGTAATTTCTCAAAAGAAACTGGCAAACAATATACTAGAAAACAAATGAAAAATAAATGGGATTCCCTCAAAGATAATTGGAAATTATGGAAAGAATTGAAGGGGAAAGAGACCGGTCTTGGGTGGGATCACAGGCGTCAAACTATAGATGCATCCGATGAGTGGTGGCGTATAAAGATTGAGGTATTTAATTTAATTTAATTAGTTTGGTTAACAAATTTACTTCATTTGAATAAAATTTGTTAACCACCTCACATTTAATTTTTTGTCCAGAAAAACAAGGAATATGGAAAGTTAAAGAAAAAAGGAATTGCACCTGATTTTGAAGACAAGTTGGATAAGATGTTCATGGGTATTTCAGCCACTGGTGAGCATGCATATGCACCATCTTCTGCGCTACCTATCCCTAGAAGTCCACAGCAAGGTGACAATGAGGTGAACCTTGAAGGTAGTGGTGACTCTGAGGACGGTGATGATATGGCATCCACTCTACCTAAAAGAAAAAGAAATGAGAGAGCTGAGAAAGGTAAAGGAGTAGTACAAAAAAAAGAAAAGGTGGGAGGTGCTGCTCATTTGGCTAAACAAATTAATCGAATATGTGAGGCAATTGAGAGTAAAAGCACAGCAACTTCTATGATCAATAAAAGTGTAGAAGAAGGTGGAGGCACTAGTATTAAGGAAGTGATGAAGGATGTCACCTCATTGCCTGGAGCCGAGCAGGGTAGTAGGTTGTGGTTTTTTGCTACTCGACTATTTTTAAGTCCAGAGAAGACAGAGATGTATTGCACTATGGATGATCCTAACTTGAAGTTGGAGTGGCTGAAGTTTGAGATGAACGAAAAATAAGCTTATGTTATGTTTTGAAGTTTTATGTTTGTTGTTTGTTTCCGCATGTTTTTAATTATGAGAATTGAATTTGAGTAGATGTTTTTCATCACTTGGATATTTATTGGTAGATTTGAGAAAGTCTGCATTAGTTTACTGCATGTAGATTATAAAAATGTACTTTATAAATTTTGTTCATTACTGCTTGTTAATGATTTGGAAGGTATTTATGAAGATTATAAATTTTGGAAGTTAAAATTGCAGGTGTTTGAAGTGAAATATGAACAATTCGGAAGTAGATGAAGTTGAGGAGGAGATATTCTTACGAAGTGTTCAACTCAATGCTCTGCTCATTCAACATTATTACATGAACTATGTTCATAAAACTCCTTGCATGGTATCTCCTCAAACAGGTAATAAGTGGATGATGGAAGTATTACAAGGGAATGACAGTCGGTGTTATAATGCCTTTAGAATGCAAAAAGAAGTATTTTATCGATTATGTAGTGATTTGGAAGTTAAATTTGGGATGTTGGGTTCAAACAGAACAAGTCATATTGAAGTTATGGGAATGCTATTGTGGTGCCTAGGACAGGGATGTGGAAATAGGTCAGTAGGAGAACGATTTCAACATTCTGGTGAAACCGTTTCTAGATATTTCGGAGAAGCACTAGATCATGTGTGTAAACTAGGTAAACATATAATCCAGCCTTCGGAGAATGAATTTAATGGGGTTGCACCGGAGATAAAGAGGGATAACAGATACATGCCTCATTTTAAAGTATTGCTCATACGTTACTAGTAATTTTTTTCACAATTTAATTACTTATATTAATTGACAAATAACGTTATTATTTACAGGATTGCATCGGGGCTATTGATGGAGTCCATATTCCCGCTTCAATAGTTCCTCACAAACAAATACCGTACATTGGTAGAAAAGGAATACCAACACAAAATGTTATGGCGGTATGTAATTTCAATATGCAATTTATGTTTGCATGTGCGGGATGGGAAGGGTCTGCTCATGATACAAGAGTGTTTCTATCGGTACTTCGAGATCCGGAAATGAATTTTCCTAAACCTCCACCAGGTAACTATATTTAATTATTTTTATATCAAATTTTATGATGCTCTGAATAAAGTTTTTAGAAAATTTGATCTTTTTTTATTTTACAGGAAAATATTATTTTGTAGATTCGGGATACCCTCAAATGAATGGGTTTTTGGGACCTTTCAAAGGATCGAGACAACATTTTCAAGAATACCGTAGGCAAGAACCAAGAAATGAAAAAGAGGTATTTAACCAAGCACACTCTTCTCTTAGAAGCGTTATAGAACGTACATTTGGAGTTTGGAAAAAAAAGTGGAAGATTTTAAGAGACATGCAAGGTTATTCATTTAATAAGCAAGTGAAGATTGTCATCGCCACTATGACACTTCATAATTATATACGGATACATGCACATGGTGATAGACATTTTATCCGCAGTAAAGAAAGAGAAGGTTATGGGTCAAGTGGTGGAATAGAAATGGATGATGATGTAGAAGAAGAATATCATGGTCATGGTGCACAAGAAATGGAAACAATAAGAAATAACATTACTCAAAGTTTGATGAATGCGCGTAATAATGTGAACATTTGAATATGTTATGATATTTGATGCGAGCCGGATATTCAATTGTTATTAATGTTAATAATATATTTATTTTGTATAAGTTATTTTAAAAATTATCAAATTCTGCATCATATGGTCACCATGATTTAAAAAAATTGAAAGTTAACAAAAAATAATACAGACATAAAAAGATGAAAAATAATAACAAGAGGATTTAAACAACATTGTATTACCAAATTATCTCATGTCCAATTTGGTCATTCCACAAACAAAAAACACAAGCCAGTTTCAGTTTACCAAACACTTTGTCACTGCTTTTGCCACTGAGAGCTCTTATAAAAAGCCAGTTTACCAAACACTCAGCTACTTGGCTTTTTAGCCGCTTATTCTCAGAAATAAGCAGAAGCCAGCTTTTTTGAAAAGCTCAGCCGTACCAAACATAGCCTTGATTCTCTAGAAACAAACAAGCTTTCCATTGAGGTGATGAGATAACTGAGATCATCCTAGTCAATGGTTGCCAATCCTCCACTACGATGACATTATTGAAAAATTTTCAACACAAACACACAAAGGCCTCACAAGCTGCCGTCCACACATTTCTCACTTCCATTTATCAGCTCAGTGCAATTTCTTTGAATATGGCTGGCTCTTGGTAAGAGAGTGAGTAACGTCCACATATGGTTAAATGCAACGTAGATGAGCGCTTTTTATATTGTTAGAAGCTCAGAAAAAACTATTGGTCACCCATTTGCCAACCCATTCTTCCAAAACCTTCTCTTATATTTTTGCTGATTTCTCCACTCTCCAATCTCCATAAGAGCTGGCTAACCTCACAGCTCCCACAACAGCCTTACATTGGAAACCCAGAAGGCCAATACCCAAAAGCCAAAATTTCCAAAAGCAACTCAGAACTACCAATTCTAATCCAACTTTGATATGTCTGGTGTTCTTCTTTGGGTGGTGAATCCCAAAGAGAATGCCACCTCTTTGCTTAGTCTTATGCCTAGAATTGGTAACCCAAAGAGGTCCAAGTTCTGCTCCAGGCTGAGTTTCTCACCTGGGATTTTAGCCTATTCAGGAGCTGTTGCTCACCCACCAAGGACTTCAGAAGAGAGGGTCTATGAAGTGGTGCTCAAGCAAGCTGCTTTGGTGAGAGAACAGAGGAGTCCCAAAGAGAAAGCTTTGGACTTTGATGAAGGGGTTGAAAGCAGTGATGGTATGACCAACTGGGATTTGCTGAATGAGGCTTATGATAGGTGTGGTGAGGTTTGTGCTGAGTATGCGAAGACTTTTTACTTGGGTGAGTGGACTCTCAGCTTCTCCAACTCTTTCTTTCTCTGGTTCTGGTTTAACTTTCTGTATATTTTATTTTGTATTGGTCTAGTCAGATTCTTGGATATACTATTTTACTTTGAATATCATGAAAAGCAGAAAAGGGGAGCAAGCACTATACTGGATTTCTTTTTCATTAGTCAAGAATTAGTCTTTTGGAGAGGATTTGGATTATTTTAGTCCCACTTCGTAGAAAGGCAATGCTTTCATCATATTCGATTTGTTATTGTTTGCTAACTATCAAGGCAGGAAAATATGAAGTTATGAAATTTTCCGCTTCGCTGTTGGTAAAGTTGGTTGGCAAGGCACTGTGTTTAAATAAACTTCTTTCTGTGATTTTCAGGTACATTACTTATGACACCGGAGCGGAGACGAGCGGTTTGGGCAATTTATGGTTCGTATAACAGTTCTTCTTCAACATCAATTCTAGTCCTTTCGTAATTCTTGTGGTTCATAACACTTCAGCCATATCTTTGTGGATAGAGTTTGTGCTTAGATCCTATATACCTAGTCAATTAGGTCTTTGTTCTTTGAGCATCTTTGCCTCTTGTAATACCAAGACAACAATTGAGACCTCAAAGCCCCTGTTGAAGAAACCATCCTTACCTGCATCGAAACCAGTATTTTTGTTGAATTAAAAATTGTAAAACATAGGGTCCCCATTATGAAGTTAGATGTCTAGAAGTTGCAAATGACACCCATTGTGAGGTTAATTGACTTGTTTCTTTTAGACAACTTGTGCATAATCTAAAGCTCAGAGATCAATTCATTCTCAATTAACAAGTAATGGATTCTTTTATGCAGTATGGTGCAGAAGGACTGATGAACTAGTGGATGGACCTAATGCTTCATATATCACACCTAAAGCTCTTGACAGATGGGAAAAACGACTGACTGACCTTTTTGAAGGTCGTCCATATGATATGTATGATGCAGCTCTGTCTGATACCGTCACAAAGTACCCAGTGGATATACAGGTACTAACTACCACATGTCTAACATCAGGGTTTGAATTCTCTTTTCTGTATTTGAAGTGAATGATTCACCATACAACTTTTTTTCTCTTTGGTGACAGCCCTTCAAGGACATGGTAGAAGGAATGAGGTTAGACTTGAGAAAGTCAAGATACCAGAACTTTGATGAACTTTACCTCTACTGCTACTATGTTGCTGGAACTGTTGGACTGATGAGTGTTCCAGTAATGGGGATCTCCCCTGAATCAAAGGCTTCAACAGAGACTGTTTACAATGCTGCATTGGCCCTTGGAATTGCTAATCAGCTCACTAACATACTTAGAGATGTTGGAGAAGAGTAAGCTTCGTCTTATAAACACTTCAAGACTTTTAAGCATTCCACGAACTTTTTCCGTGCATTAAACTACGCTTCTGCAGCATAATGTTTTATGCCCCATCATATTGCAACTTGCTTTATGTCACATGTCATGGTGCGAGCTTGTCAATCTGAAGCATTCATAATATGGAACTTTGTTTATTAGTAGTCGTTCAGATTAACACTTTCACATCATAACATGCCAGAGAAGATTTACCCTACAAAATTATGTAATCATTGATCTTTGCGAAAATTATGTAATCATTGATCTTTGCGAAAATGATTTAACTGCATTCTCTGTAAAATCTTACCCTTTTGAATTTTGATCATTTCAGTGCTAGGAGAGGAAGAGTCTATCTCCCACAAGATGAGCTTGCCCAGGCTGGACTATCGGATGATGATATCTTTCGCGGGAAAGTGACAGACAAGTGGCAAAGTTTCATGAAGGGCCAAATAAAGCGAGCTAGGATGTTCTTTGATCAGGCTGAAAAAGGTGTTGGAGAGCTCAACTCAGCAAGTAGATGGCCAGTATGGGCTTCTTTGTTGCTATATAGGCAGATTCTGGATGCCATTGAAGCAAATGGTTATGACAATTTCACAAAGAGGGCTTATGTAGGAAAAGCAAAGAAGTTATTATCACTGCCTATAGCTTATGGCAGGGCAATTATACGCCCCTCAAAATTAACTAAGCAGTTAGTGGCAAGATAAACTTACATTTTTTAATGTCTCAGTTTGTAGCATACGTATACCATGTTAGAGAAAATTATAGCTGAATCTCAAGTTCATGTGTAAATGTAGATTCATTTTTATTTAATTAATCTTCATCGTACTGTTATATGTTTCTAGACTCGCTTAACGTAGCATACCCCATCATCCCCAGGTACTGTAATGTGTAACAACTATTATTGGTTTGAATTTAGAATTAATTCTATTCCTCAATTATTTAGGCTGAACTTGCAATTTGCTGCTTCTGGATTGCCACCAGAGAACTATTACTACTACTTACCAAGAAAAGAAACGGACTACTACTACTAGTGATACAAATATGGTTTAGCATCTAGGATTGGCCATCCCTTAGAAGCCATCATTAAACCATCATCGATTCCTAAGAACAAGTTCACTCATTGGGTCACTGAATTAGAACATTGATCACTATCACTTGATGTTTGTTTCCTCCCATTGTGTCTGGGTCACCGAAATATATAATCTATTTCTTAACTGTAAAAGCCAACTCATGTTTCAACTCGAGATGCTTACCTTCATAGGTAGAAAATCTTGCTTATCTTCTTTCTTTCATTTCTCCGGGTGATTTGATCGCCTTGATGGGTTTTTTTCTCGGATTGTTCATTCAATATTCTATTAATTTATTTATTGTAAATGAGAAATATATAATGTAGATAATAGTAATGAGAAATATTTTTCAAAAACCTACCAACAAAATCATTAACAATATAGAGAAAAAAAAATAGAGAGCCCTTCTAATGAGGACTAGTCGAGGACTTTCTAATAAAAGGTTTGGGAGACCACTTTTCTATTACATTACGGCAAATCAACCGCCGAATGTTTTTATATGCATGAGTAGATCACTTCTGAAATTTTCTTCTAAATTGCTAATCGTTAAAGTACTAAACTAGATCAAATCAATGGACGAATCAAATCTGTTAAGTATGAACCGTTCATATTTATAACTGATAAATCATGATTATAAATGCCTTAACTATTTTCAATTTGGTTGAAAAATTACATAAATGATGTACACATAAATATCTAAACATTTAAAGGTTGATTTGCGGAAACGTAATTGAAAAATGAATCTCACAAAGAATATCCTCAACTTCTGATCTACACCAAACATCATCTAGAACCAAAGTAAAGGCTTCTGCAGTTCTTCCTTGAAAAATATTTGCAACCCCTGAACTACTTGTACATCGTTTTCAAATTCAAGAATTATAGAACATTTTTGTTTATATCATTGTTTAACAATAAGTTGCAAATTGCCCTTTTGTGAAACAATGATAAAGATAATATTGTGGTGAAATTTATCTTTGACATGTCGATATTAACATAACATTTTAGTAGGGTAGTTTTCCCACATCCTTTTGGAGTAGTAACCGCATGCATTGACACACCTTTATCTCTGAGAATCTTTTTCTTCAATCTATTTTTTCAAAACATTCGATATCCAACAATAACCTGTGGAAGCGGTGCAAGTATAAGTACTTTGCATAATGTATTACTTGAATTTTGTACCTATTGATTCAAGCAAGAAAATAGCGTTTTCTTGCGGATAATTAAGAGATACTATAGCAGTCTCTTGATATGGAAAGACACTGTGATACTACCATACCTAGAAAAGTGAGAAGAACTTATAGACTCTACCAACTTATATTAACTTTAGAAAAAATCTTTAAGTAATGAAGACTTACCATACTCATAGGACCGTGAGCCAACTCTCTTGGTTCTTCATCACGTTCTTCCCAAAGAATATGGCTAATGATGAAATTTGTGCTTTCTAAACGATGTTATGTCTAACCTTTAAACATAAAATTACAATAGTCAACAATCACTTCTTTGTAAGAATTTTTCTCTAAAAGTTTCATCACGTGATTAGATATTCAATTATCTTCGTAAGAGGAAAAAAAAAAAAAAAAAAAAAGGTCCTCGTAGCACTTCTACATAATAGAGAAGTTTCACCAGAAAATGAAAATAAATGAGTAGCTATGAGATACAAACATTAAGTGGAAAATAAAAAATCATTGACAGGACCTGCCCTGAGATCTCATTCTAGAATCCGAGGTAGCTCTGTGGGGTCCACTTATCGAGAAAATCCTATCGAAAATTCGACAGAACCTCCCTTAAAAGTGAACAATCCAAAAACCTGTTAAACAATAAACACTTCTAAACAATCATCCTCACAACCCCTCAGAGCCACCCTGTGCCCAAAACCGAACAACTTCACAATTAGAGAAATAAAATTATCCAGGTATCTCAAATTACAACCAAGTCATCGGTTACAATGTTAATACAACAATCTCATAGTTATCAGAGCAATCTAGAGCCAAAAGAAAATGATACACAAAGTAGGTTACCAAGTAACCTATGAAAGATAGATGACAGCGGTGGTGCTAAGTCTCAACTCCTAAAGACGAACAACTACTTTGTAGACTGGGCAAAAGAAATCGAAGGACCCAAGGAAAAGTACATAAAAACGTTAGCTTGAGTGGACAAAAATAAGTAATTGTAATGAAATAGAGTTTATACTTTCCCACATTTATTCCTTTAAAAACTCGATGCATGTAATAATGGTAAACATTTATCTTTAAAAATCGAGAACCTTGTAAAGACAAGTTGGCCCCGTTGGTTAAGGAAAATCTGATTAGCCCCGCTAGTCAAAATAATATATTAAGTAGGGGAAAATGATAGCCATACGAGTGAGCCTCCCAAGCTCGGGTGATAGCCTCCGAGGCTAAAGTACTCCCATACTTCCGTATATACCCTTACGTCACTATGTGTGGCAACTAGGATATTGAGCTTCAATACAACTGTCATAAAGGCAGTAGCCAGCGCCATAAAGATAGACAGGCTTTTGCCACAAAGGCAGACTCCATACTAGCATGATAAATAATCACCCAAAGTATAGCAAAAAAAATTTGAAAACCAAATAAATCCATAAAGCTTCCCCATGTTCTCACAGTAAACCGAATATATCCTCGACGTGTCCTACATGCCAAAAGTCTCTCAAATCAATAGCAGAAAGGCAAGATCAAATTATAAATCGTAAATCAGAAACAAAACCAAATCCAAAATCATCATTAAGGCATTCCCAATGCCGAAACCGAAAGTCGATAAATAAATAAAAAATATAACTCCATCGAAATCCCATTTCGAAAATCTTTTAAAAAACCTCAAATTGATAAATAGAAAAATAATTAATTCCGAAAACCAACTCGGAAAATAATTTGTCCAAAATCAATATAAATCCTAAGTTCAAATCCGAACATAGAAAACTCACATTCGAAAATCATGATAGCAAACCAAAACAAAAAAATTCCAATAAATATTCAAAAATCAAATAATATGCAAAACTAATTAATATGCTCAATGAATAAATATCATAATTAAATAAAGTATTAATTCAAGAAACAACGCATGCATAATTGTTTAAAACAAAAATCCACTCACAATAAACGGCTAATCTTGCCATCAGTCGAAATCCTCCTCAAACAGAGTCTCCTCTCGTCTTGTACAAAAATAATCGTTCGTGAATAATCACAGGACGCAAAATGATTTTATGATAATTGAAATTGAATTTCTAATTGTCTCCTTAATCTCAACTCCTTCAATTCTCCATATTATCCATCCAAACTTCACCAAACTTCATAAATATGCACTACAACAATTTTAAGATTTAATAGGCTAAAAATCGGAGTTTGTATACGGAAGTTATAGGTGAAATATGGAAGTTACTGTTTATGATAAATTATGTATATATGTGGAAAGTTACCACTGTAGGTTTCCATTTCCGGATATATGTCAGGAGAACTGATATTGGGCCTATATCTGGACCTACTGCTTAGGTCAGGCTTTACTGAGTTTTTCTTTTGGGCCTTTTAAAGTCTCTTTGTAACCAAGAAAAAAGAATAAGATATTAGAGTAAAAAACCGTTATTTCACTTCGAACCAAACTTAACCGAGTCCGCCCCTGTAAGATACGATGAGTTGTTGAGCACCCTACTACTTCTACACCCATTGCATGATGCATCTAATCAACGGCAGAGAAAAAAGTGACTTATTTACAAAAACATAAAGGAGCAAGTGATTTAAACTTCATCAGATTCGACAAGATTTATCAAAATAGTAAAAACTTATAAGCAAGCATAGTGACAGAAGTAAAATGCCCACTGTAGTTCAGCTTATTGGAAGCTAACACACAACCTCGTTATTGGAAGACAATGAGAGTCTTGGCTCTTGTCATTGAGTAAAATGCCAATGGTTTCGGTTTCATTGCCTTAGCTATTTTTTTTTTGGGCCAAATGCCTTTGCTATTGTTACATTGAAGCTTTCTTGAGATCATCCTGTTATTGGGTGGACTTCTTTATGCTCCTATGCCACAGAATTGCAACAAAAAACTCACATCCAAAAGGATTCTTAGACGTTTACTAGAACTTTAGATTTGCATTGAATGAGAAATGATGTAGCTCATATATACACCGATAACTCTACCATTTACATGCCATGGAGACAAGCGTGGTTCAGAAGGGGATAGATGAATAAAGATTGTATGCAACTGGATATAAAATTAGATATATCTTCGGTCACACTTCTTAAGTGAAACCCATCCAAATCTCACTGCCTCTTTGCTAATGTCTTCTTCAATCCCTTCAAAATCTTCCCAAACCACATCAAATTCATGACAGCTAGTATCGGTGGCACCCCGAAAGCTAAAAATTGTCCAACGGCGTGCATTTGTTTCACCTGTTGCACAATAGCATGTAGGATGGTAACATAAGTCTAGTATATCACAGGCATATAGAATAATCAATTTTCAAAGTAAACTTCTAATAGGTGGCAGACCAGCTCTGTACCACCTCTAAAACTTATCAATTAAGTACTTGTAGGCGTAGAAATCACCTGTTCATAATGCAGGTAGAGATGGTAGAACAGAAACATGAACAGAAGGATTCTGGCAACCTGCACATGAATGAAACATAAGCGTGTCTAAGATCAAAGATAGGAGGAAAGAAGAGTCGGAAAAGATTTGTCAAAAGACCCTTCCTTTGGTAACTTTGATGCAAAAAATAATTCAAGAACTCGGGAAAAGATGGAAGTTTTACAAATCTTATTAATAGATTTGACTCACCAGCCAAGCAATGAATATTACAACCCCATTTATCATATAAGTTTTAGTCCTCTTCATTCCAGCAGTGTCAAGATACATTCAAATGCCCACCACGAGTCAGCACCAACAATGGAAACAAAGTCATATCTTTTGGGAATTGCACTTTGTAAGAAATTTATACCATCTCAAATTCATACCGGGGGTGGTTGTCTCAGAGATAAGAACCATTTAGGTATACAGTTGTCCTTCCCCAGTCAACATTGCATATGCTACAGATGCTATCGAAAGAAGATGATGAATCACCTGTAAGATCAACAATATGACTATTCATTGGAAGAGTACCGAGATGAATTCACTTCATAAACTAGAATCTCCACCGAGTTTGTGATTTTGCAGCACAGATATAGTTTCAGCCCAACCACACAATTCAAAAGGAATGCACTTACATATTCCAATCCACCTAGAGCAGGGTAAAACCAAAAGATCATCCCAAGGTCAAATAGGAAGTACCCAGCTGAAACCTGCCAAATTACGCAAAACTTAAGTTAATACAGAAGGCACTGAATCATCGTTAGCACAGTGTACTCCCTATGATTGGCTTCTCCAATGTCTTGTAATACTCATATGATGAGTTTAACTTTATCAACATGACTCCACTATAAGACTACATTAATTTCCACATTGATTTCAAACATGCATCAATGTTCGAGTTATATTACCCCACTCACCCATAAGATTACTCATTTTTTCCCCTAATACCCAATTAAGTTTTTTTTTTTGGATTATTTTGCCATCTCTCCGTTTTTGTTACTTAGAGAGAGAGAGAGAGAGAGAGAGAGAGAGAGAGAGAGAGAGAGAGAGAGAGAGAGAGAGAGAGAGAGAGAGAGAGAGAGAGAAGTCATCAGAAACTTCTCCGAATTCTGGTTTCCAGCACTGGAGTCCAGTCACCGTCCGCTAGACTTCTCCGGAAACCTCATTGGAGGTTCCCAAAGAGATCGTTGGAGATCTCATAGGTCATGAGATATTTTTATTGCCCTCCAATAAAACCCAATAAACTCTTATTGTCCCCAAGAAAAATTTACTGAAGGCAATAAAAGTCTTTGGCAACCAATGAGATATCTGACGACCTCTTTGGGGACTCGACACCCCGCTACATCGGGTGATGTTCTCTGATGACTTATTTGGAGGCCAAACTTGTCTTTTTTACTTTTAAATTGAGTAAGTGGGCAGTGGGCACACAAATCTTTTAGTAGAGTAAGTTGGCTCCTATTGGGCCAAATTTGGACATTTGGTCAGGAGTCCTAAAATTTATAGTATTCTCCTATTAATCATTCTTAACTCCGTCTATAATTTTTTTTTTCTTTTTAGATTTTTTGCCTCTTGATCTGCATCTTAAACTTTCCTCACTTTCACCTTAAACTTAAATGGATGTGTTCACCTCTTTTTTTTTGAAACAAAGATTTACTTTCAATTGATAGTGCCTCAAGTGAGGTGGTTACAATCATTGGTAACAACATCATGAATGCATTCAGGGGTTTGATCTATCCACACAAGGTGATGGGTAGCTTCAAAGCCTATGCCTGCTAATCTGTGTGCAACTAAATTGCATGAACGTGGAGCATACTGCAACTGAACTCGAGGGATTAAGGACATGGCATGCTTAATGTCGTCAATTAGGCCCCCATTAGCAAGAAGACTATGATCGACACGGGTGGCTTCAGCCACTGCCTCCATAGAGTCGCTTTCTATAGTGACCTGTTGCACCTGTAGGGTATTCACAAGGTCAAGACCTGCTCGTATGGCGTACAGTTCACTTTGTTTTAGGGAAGCAGCATGCAGAATGGGACCAGCAAACGCAGCAACAACCTGCCCAGTATCATTACGTAGAACTCCTCCCACTCCTCCTTTGGTTTGGTTACGAAAGAAAGATGCATCCACGTTCACCTCTTGGTTACAACGGATCCTCGAAAATGATTATTTTTCATCATACTTTTTTTGTGTTAATTAAGCATTTATTACATAACCTAAAGTAAGTTCGTTATATCCTTACGAAAAACTATTATTAGCAACTTTATCCAAAAAGTTCTTCAGATTTACGTTTTAATAAACACAGATATCATTGGAAAATAGATAATTTCATATTCCAAACCCTGGAGTGTAACAAAGAACTTCGCTTTGATTGCTTTCCCAACGTTCCAAACATTGGTAGGAAAACTTGGTAAACCTCCTCATTATTTATATCATGTTCAGGTTATACAAGGTAAGTGTTAAACACAGAGATTAGAAAAGAATAAAATTGGGCAACAAGTTGACTCAACATAGGCAGAGGTAGACTTGGTTAAGAGTTGGAAGCGATCGGAAACTCTGTATCACGTTCATCAGCTTCAACCGTATCCAATGCGATTGGTAATCTCCAAAGACTGAAAAGAATTGAATGTAATAAGAGTAAAAACGTTTTCCTTTCCATTCATCACTAAACAGCATCTGAGATAGAACATTAAAGTGACCTTAAACTAAGAAATTTAAAAGGCTAAACAGATTTTGAGAATTTGCAGACTCGATAATGGAGGGTGGAGAAAGAAGTATTACCTTGTCAGATAACCCAACTTCCTGACAATGCTGAGCAGCTTCATGCAGGAACTGTATCCTTTCTTCCACATCAGTGAAAAACCTTGACAGTTCACCTTCCTTGCCTCTTGAACCAAGAAGGCAGATACCACCCTCTCGCATCAAAAGCTCTGTAAGGACGGGCTTCAACATCAAATTTCTCTGCCTTTGCTGATCCACATTACCTCTTATAGGCAATGACAACCGTCCACCACCAAGGACAGCAGCAGCTTGTGCATAATATTCTAAAGCCAATGATAGATTATCAGGAAGGAAATTCACAGATCCATACTGCTTGGTGATGCGAGATGCCTTTTCATAAGCATCCATCACACCAATCCCTTGTCCGGCACCAGCAACTTCAGAGAGGACACCGTGGTCTGCTAGCGCAATTGATATGTGGGCAGCATCAATGTTATACCCTTCACCTCCAATTTCATTAGACATGTATACGATAGCTGGTATCAACTGGATACTTAAAAGCAAAACATAAGGATACATCAGAGGGTCTGCTCCATTTGTTGTGTAAGTTCCTGGGGCAGAGATATTCACGTAGACCTGCAAATCCTTCAATGTGTATGGTTCCGAGCCAGCATCCATAACTGTGGATGCAGCTCCAACTGGGCATTCTCTTATAGATGATAATCTAAACCAGTAGAAATCCTCTTCAGTGTCGAATAGAGTTGGCTGATCTTCTAGCAGGCTGTCGACAAGGCTTCTTGAACCAGATATGAGAGAATATAGTAACAACTTTTCCTTCTCATATCCAGCTCCACCCTCAACATTAACTGTTCTCAACATCATATCCAATTCATCAGAAGCTGTGGCTGCAATCTCCACAGACACCATCCCTCCAGATGTAATCCACTCATTGAGCTGTCCATAATAGAAAGTAATGACATTGTGTAATATCTAGGGTTGCATAATTAAATACTAAATTATAGGCATATGAAAAGACTTTACCAGAGGCGCAAACTCATGTGAAGCATTTGATGATGAAGCAACGGTTCTTGCTTCATCATAATACCCAGCTCTCATGCAAAAGTAGATCTAGCACATATAATAGATAGAGCTTAGTGGAAATCACAAATACAGTTTCTTTAAATTGTAACTACAAATGCAATATTTTGTTCATCAACAAACTGTACCAACAGAAAATAGGGGAGAGAAAAAATGAAGCTAGATTTCCATCAATATATTCCTTTTCTGCTTTCAACTATATAACAAGCAACCAAATATACATAATCTTTTAGACCTTCTGCATATTATAAACAAGACTGGGGGCTCACATAAATTCCCATCTGTATATTTACTCCTCCGCTTATTCTTAATGTTTAATTCTCTTTTAGTTGTTCTGTCACTGAAGGATCAATTTAAAGATTAAAGAGAGAAGTGGATATACAAAATGAGTGAAGACCTGCTGCCAAGTGGTATCGGCAGGAGGCAGACTACAAGCATCGCCTGCATCAAAATCTAGAACTCCATAATCTTTTAAATGCACCTGCAGAGAAATAAAACGAACACGCTAGTGAATTGCATGATAAAGGTTCCGAAGGATAGCATATATGTAACAAAATGCAAGTTGTCAGACTTTAAGTAAGAAAGTCATTACAAACCCTGAGGAATGCGCGGATTTGTTTCAAGTTTACAACCTCCCCTCCCAGGGCAGCCTGCAACAAGATCAAAAGATGTCCATGAATTATGATTGCTGTGACATAAGTGGAATGCAGTAACAAAGCCAAAAATAAAAAAATAAAAAAAATTCAGTAGTACCAGTACAGGATCCTCTGAGATTCTGCTCATGATGTATTTCACATGCCTCCATTCCAGGAAGCGCTTTGCACCAAGTACCAATGACATTTCATTTGAAATGGGTTCGGTGGTTACGGCTATGGTGTATGATGTCCTCACCTGCCAGCATCTGCAATGCACACACGCACACGCTTAATGGAAATGAACCTAAAATTGTCTAAAACAAACACACACGCAGAATGTAATCACCATACCCGGACTAAATCCCAGATTTCGCGAATGCTAATTTTTCCCGTGGATTCTCTAACGGATAGGCTGGTGTAGGAATCCCTAAAAGCCGTCGCCGGCTAGTGAATCAGTGAGTCATAACCTCAGATGAAAATGATCAATAAACCATGTAAAATTGACGCTTACATTGAACCGCAGTGCATTGAGCCTCGCGTGGTTCAATTTCTTCACCACCTCAGCATAAGCTAATGCTTTCTTCTGTTTGTGACCGGTCAAAA
Organism: Rosa persica; assembly: GCA_025331145.1. Taxonomy (NCBI): domain Eukaryota; kingdom Viridiplantae; phylum Streptophyta; class Magnoliopsida; order Rosales; family Rosaceae; genus Rosa; species Rosa persica. Next base: position 49,672,384 of record WFKR01000002.1, read on the forward strand.
CCGGACCAGTAGAAGAGGTGCGAGGTAAATTGGTTCTGAGCCCTTGTTGTGTTCTTCAATGAACTCCGTCTTCTCCCTCAGCCAAGACGCCTCCAGACCCATTCGTATCTTGTTGAAGCTTTTCAAATTGTTGGCGACAGCCTTCTCCGACACTGACCTCAGAGCTGTAATGCGGAGCTCCTTCAGACGATCCTCAACTTCCAAGGCCATGGAACAGTCCATTAAACCCTAGAATGTAGGTGATAGAAACGAGAGAGTTTAATGAAACTTGCAAGCAAAATCAATGTGATTAGAAAATTTAGCTTGTTACTTTGTTCGTAGCACCTGAGAAGAGAAACAGTTTTAGACAACTGTCTCCGCAGCACTCACTTTTCCAATGCTTCCACTTTATTAGCTTTTAAAAATGTCCTTGTAAATTTTTTGAATCAAAGAGAGATCGTATATTCATTATAAGCCACAATAGACCGTTACATACTCTTCAGTTGTCATTTAAGGATATAGACAGATAAGAGGATAGTAGTGATAGTACCCACAAATAATACATAGAAATTGACATACTCATTGTACATCTAAATACGTAGAGATAGCAGAGATCCTCTTTTGATCATTGTAAATAGTACAACATGAACACTTAATGAATTTCATAATGTCATCATAATAATCATTAATACTGGTCTCATTTGCAGTGTAAAGAGAATTTGGAAAATGTGACATCATATCCGAAGGAATGTAAACAGGAGATTTCTCTCCTGTTTTTATTTTGATCGCTAATTTTGGGAACCTAACAGTAATAACACTAATAATTATCCTTGCACACTCCAAATCATCCATAATTCCAAACTTGTAAGATATAATTTTCAAGCATGGAAATCAATTTAGCTTTCTCGAGAGTGACTTTTCTTGGTTTGACCAAGAAACTCAAAATATATAGAAAACAATGAAAAAGAAAAACTTTGATATTTTGGGATTCTCAGATATTTCCTAATTTGTTCAGGAAAGCTTTCATACTTAAACGTTGCGAGGGGTTTCCCATTTAATAAAAGGGAAAATGTTTATTCACCTAAATTTGAGCTATACTAACCTCACTTACTCAAACATCTCATGAGATTGCTCACTTACTCAATAAATTACATATCTTTTACCCTAATATCCAATTAAGCATTTTTTTTGTTTATTTTTGGGACAATTTTGCCCTTTTTCTCTTTGTCACATAGAGAGAGAGAGAGAGAGAAGTCATCGAAGACTTTGCTTGATTTCGGTGACCACATATCAAAGTTCGGCGTTCAGTTTTATTGCCTCAATAAACTTTATTGCCTCAATAAACTTTATTGCCCCTCAATAAAAATTTATTGTGTTTTATTAGGGGGTAATAACAATCTCCGACGACCTCTTTAGGGATTTCTATCAACCTCTAGACTGGTGACTGAAGTCCCGAGTCAGGTTATATTGCCCCTCAATAATACTCAATAAACGCTAGTGTTCCCCAATAAAACCTAGTAAATTTTTATTGGGGGCAATAAAAATTTATTGGGTTTTATTGGGTGATAATAAAAGTCTTCAGCGACCTCTCTGGTGACCTATAAGATTTTTGATGACCTCTTTGGGGACCTCTAGCTACTGGTGACCAGTAAGTGGAGTCCAACGTCCTGTTTTATTGCCCCCAATAATACATGATAAACATTTATTGCCCCCCAATAAAAGTAATAAAAGTCCACGACGACTGGTGACTAGTGATTGGAGTTCGGCATCTGGTTTTATTGCCCCCCCCAATAATACCTGATAAACTTTTAACCCTCCCCCCCCCCCCCCCCCCCAATAAAAGGAATAAAGGTCCCCGGTGACCTATAATATCTTCGATGAACTCTTTAAGGACCTTCGGCGACCTATGACTGGTGATCGGAGTCTGGCTTCTGGTTTCATTGGTCCCCAATAATATCTAATAAACCTTTATTGCTCCCCCTCAATAAAACCGAACAAACTTTTATCGTCACCCAATAAAAATTATTGGGTTTTATTGAGGGGTAATAAAAGTCTCCGACGATCTTTTTGGGAACCTCCGGCCGGTGACCGGATTCCAACGGCGGATAAGAGTCTCCAATGACTTTTTAATTATTTGGAGGACAAACTTGTCTTTTTATATTTAAAATGGGGTAAATGGGCACATAAATCTTTTAGTGGAATAAGTGGACATTTGTTGGACCAAATTAGATAAATAGTCAAGACCAATGAATTAAGCCTCCTCTTGGAGTTTTCTAGGGGTGTAAATGAGCCGAGCTGGAGCGAATACCAAGGTGATCATGTCCGGGTCATTTGCTTTTTATGGAGCTTGAGCCGGGCTAAAGCTTGAATTTTTTTTTCCATGCTCAAGCGCAGCTTAGCTTGAATATTTTTCTTAAGCCCAAGCTGAGCTCGGCTCGGCTTGATTTATTGGACGAGTTCGAGCTCGAATAGATTCGGCTTGGCTCATTTGACTTTAAATTTAAACAATAAAAAAGGAAGAAGGAAAACTTAAAATAGTAAAACCAAATTTAGACATCAAATTTGGATTTAGTTCTTATAATATATTTCACTTAAATTCTCATATTCTCTTCCAATTGAAAAGGAAGGTGATAAAAAGAATTAAATATTTGAGATTTAAAAAAATTATTTTTATTTATACTATAAATTTTCATGAGTTGAGCTTTAACAAACGAGTCAATCTTTAATAAATTAGAGCTACTCATGAAAAATACGAGCTACTCATGAGCTAGAAGAGCTAAATATATCATTGTTCAAGCTCGGCTCGTTTTTTTGTCGAGCTTAATATTGAGCTCAAACTCTACTCATTTATCTTACGAACATGAGTCGAACGAGCTAAAATCGAGCCGAATAAGAGTCGAACACGAGTTGTATATCGAGCCTATTTACAACCCTAGAGTTCTCAAATTAGATGTTGATGGTACTCAAAATAGTACCTTTGGCAAAATTACTGCTGGAGGCATTGTCATATGCTCTTCTGAAAATTGGATCAAGGGTTTTTAGGTGAATCTAGGTATTGGTGTGGTGCTTAATTAATGCTGAAGCTTGGAGGTTGTTTCATGGTCTCAAGCTTACTATCAACTGTCACATTGAGAAGCAAGTAGTGGAATCAATTCAGTTATTCTAGTTTTTTCGACAAATTCAGTTATTCTAGTTAAACTTGTGCTGGATAGTGATGTCTCTCTTCTCCCTCTTGGCTCCCTTATTTCTTGCTATAGTAACTTGATGGAGAACGTCCAATCCTTCTCTCTAAAGCATGTTGACTAGGAGAGTAATATGGTTACAGACTCTCTGGCTAGAGAAAAATCTTCAAATGGTACCTGAACTATGGTCCAATGCACATTTTGGTACCTAAACTTTTAAAACTACCCTAATGGTACTTGAACTATTGCTCCGTTTCTCCATACGGTACTTCCGTCAAATGTGCCGTTAACTTTGCCTATAATTTTTTTTTTTTTTGGAGATGAATGTCATCCAATAAGAATTAGCTACGTAGGCAAAATTAACAGCACATTTGACGGAAGTACCATATGGAGAAACGGAGCAATAGTTCAGATACCATTAGGGTAGTTTTGAAAGTTTAGGTACCAAAATGTACATTAGACCATAGTTCAGGTACCATTTGAGGATTTTCCCCCTCTGACTAAGAATATAACTCTGCATGCTTATGACATCGTGAAATTTGACTACCCTCCTGTTCATGCTTTGAAGAAAAATATAGAAAAATGACCGGCCACTTTTGAGAGTCCAAATTGGTTTTTAACCTTTTTTTCTTAATCACAAGATTTTTTTTAATCTTTTTTTATCAAGATCACAAGATGTGTCTTCTCTAATCCCAATTACTTTCTCACAACGACGCGGTCATAATACCACGTTGAACTAGCTTACGCTCTTCTCCTAGAACCATCCCCACCGCAAATAGAAGCATCATTTTTTGACATGAAAAAAAAGCATCTAATTTTATTCCCAAAAAAAAGAGGAAAAAAAGCATCTAATTAATCTATCAATGATGACATATAAAAGGAAGGTTTCTCCCGCGCTTTGGTTTGATTCCCTTATTAATTAGGTTTTCCACAGTCCTAGTATGAATAGGTTTCCCAATAATCCTAATTTAATTGGGTTTCCCGGTTCGATTAGTTATGTTGTCTATAAAAACCTCCCACAAGAGAGAAATGAAGACAATTGAAATCAACTAAACAACAAACGATAAAGATATTTTGACCTGTTGTAGTATAAATGTATAAATACTGTGTATGTCTATATCATGTAACAAAATACGTAAAGTATTTAGATAGATATTTGAGTGTATAATCATAGGTACTTGAGTGTATGAAGACTTATGTAACATGTTTTGCCAAAGGGCAACAAGCATGGCAGAAAATCATCATCAAGATGGTTATCATTTTGGTTTTCTCTTTGAGCTTTCACACTTCAAATGTATTCATATAAATACCCATTTGTATGAGATGAATAAACACACTTGAAATCTCCATTCTCTCGGAAATATTACTCTCTCTTTCTGTTTGTCAATTCCTCTTGTTCTTAAACACGTTATCAGCACGAAGTTGCTCTAGAATTAGAATCGAAAATTGACGAAAGAAGAGTTCATCATCGATCGAAATCATTTTTCCAAACCTACAAAAAATCCCCAAACCCTAGCTCATATCAAAGCCCTTGATTCCAGAAACCCGGAACCGGTCTCAGAGTCGCCTGAACCGGCCAGAAACTGCCTGAACCGGCCGCCGGAAGCAGAAAACCCGAACCGGACCGATGCCGGAGTGCTGTCGAGTGTTGTCGAGGATCTGCCGAGGTGCTGTCGAGAGCTGCGCAGCAGCTGCTGAGTCATGCCGAGAGCTGCGCAGCAGCTATCGAGGCCCATGCGTAGCAACTGCTGAGACGCTGCGCAGCAGCTGCCGAGCCATCTGCCGAGATGCTGCGCAGCAGCTGTCGAGAAGCTACCGAGCAGCTGCCGACACATCTGTCGACAGATTTGCGGGGCGACTTTCCGACAACTTTTCCAGCGACTTTTCAACACTCTTCAGGCGACTTTTCCGACGACTTTTCGGACGATTTTTCTAGAAACTGCCTGAACCGGCCGCCGGAAGCAAAAAACCGGAACCGGACCGTTGCCGGAGTGCTGCTAAGGATCTGACGAGGTGCCGCCGAGAGCTGCGCAGCAGCTGTCGAGGCCCTGCGCAGCAGCTGCCGAGCAGCTGCCGACACATCTGTCGACAGATTTGCAGGGCGACTTTCCGACAACTTTTCCGGCGACTTTTCGACACTCTTCAAGCGACTTTTCCGACGAATTTTCGAACGATTTTTCTAGACTTTTTCCAACGATCCTTCCGATCACCTCCGATAATTTTTCCGGTCAAAATTTTCGGCAACACTATTTCAAGGTATTCTTTACTAAAAGTTCCCGTTTTTTGAGTTTTTATTTATTTTCTCTCCTTTTTCATTTTTCTCGGGAACTGACAATCAAAAGCGGAATTATATAAATTCACGCCAAACGAACTAAGAGCGTTCGTAATCAATGAACTAAGAGTGTTCACAATGATTCTTGGAAATTGATTTCTTGGTAGCATAGCTCGGAAATCTTATTATTTTTCGTGGAAGTTTTAACTCCGAAACTAATATTTTCTTCTTATCTTCAAGGATGTCGAATGAACCTAGACTCGATTTTCAAATCCTTGACTCAACAGGTTTGGATTACCATAGCTGGAAAACCGACGTTGAGAACCATCTCACATCGAAGGGGATATTGCCCATCATCCATGCACCAGACCCGGCCCTTGTGTTCCCTCGAACACCCAAGGACCTGCACAAGCAATCATCTTGATGCAACGTCATATGGACAAAGCACTCAGACTAGAGTACATGTCTATCAAAGATGCAAAGGATTTATGGGGGGCGCTACAAGAGCGCTTTAACAATATCCAAGATTCTCTCCTCCCTGACTTGAAGGTTTAGTGGAACGATGTACGCTTCTCAGACTTCAAGTCTATTCCTGAGTACAATTCAAAAGCTTTTCATCTCAAGTCCATGTTGAGGTTCTGTCAAAAACCCCTCACAGAAGAAGAGCTAATTGAGAAAACTCTCTCCACCTTCCCCGTTGCAGCAATCTTGCTATCAAAGCAGTATCGCACTGAAGTAAATGTTGGACGAATTACGAGGTTCAATGAGCTCATAAATATTTTGTCGGTAGCAGAAAAGCACGACAACATTCTCGTAAAGAATTATAATTCAAGACCCATTGGAACCAAGAGCATTCGTGAGGAAAATTATAATGCACCCAAGAGAGGGCACAAGGAGCGGTACCCCAGCAATAGGGGACATGTGTACCCTAATAATAGGGGACATGAAGGACGAACATGTCCATATAACCGCCCCAATAAAGAAGGAAACAGCAACTTTAGAGCGGGCACACGTGATGGCAACTCCACACGTGGAAGAGGGAGATATTGCCGCACCAGACGTGGAAATAGCACCACGAGCCGTGGAGGTCGCACCATGCGCCGTGGTAATAGCAGCAACCCTCCTAGGGAATATCCACAACCTGCACAACCTGCACATCAAATGAAAGGAGGGAACCATAATGACATGTGTCATAGATGTGGATCAATTGAGCATTGGTTTAAACAATGCTAGGGGTCATCATGGGCCGGGCTAGGGCCAGCCCTACCCTAAATTTTAGGGCTTAGGGACGGGCCGGGCCGGGCCGGGCCTAGTCAAAGTCAACAAAATTTAGGGCCGGGTAGGGTCGGGCCGGGACTTAAATATGCTAACCCTTACCCGCCCGAAAAGCCTGATCTGTTAGGGCCGAAAGGGCCGGGTCGGGCCGGCCCTCAAATAGGACCAAATAGGGCCGAAAAGGGCCTTATTTTGTTTAACAAAAAAAAAACATTATTTTTTTCTTCTCAAAATATGGCTTAATGGTATATATTGGTGATAAAAGACTCATTGTTTTTTATTGAACATATTTTATATTCATATAATACTTGTAACTTATAACATTTATTAATATTACTTAAGGTGGTTATATTCAATTAACTATCTATATAAATCTCCCAATATTAATTGTTGTGTAATAAAGAAAATAGAAATTAAAGTAAACAAAACTTATGAAATCAATTACAAAGAAAGAGATAAATTGCATATTATAGAAAAAAGATAAACGTAATTAAAAAATAGAAAAAATAAAAAAAAATTATGGCTTATTCGGGCGGACCAAAAATTTCAAAATGGAAATTGATCAATCTGACAATGCTCATGGAGGGTAACAAGCCTAATAAACTAGTTATACTACATTACAAGGCATATAAGGATTATGCGTGATTCAAAAATTTTGAAATGAAAATCAACCAATCTGAAAATTCTCATATGTTTATACAACATTGATAGGTACTGTGTAAAGAAATTAGGCCGATCTGCCGTGAATAAGGCGTCCAACGTAGCGGTCAACGCTTTGCACAAGCAAACTTCCCTAAGGGGAGCGGCACCATGCGCAGACAAACGTTGCGGAATTTTGACATCCGTAAGTAGACCCCTTACCCATGAGAGTGTGGGAGCTAAAAGATCGAAAAAAGTGAATTGTCAAGGACCGGTTTAGAGCATATTTGTTTTATGTTCTATTTAGGGTATTGAGTTGACCGGGTAGATCGAGGTCCAACCGAAGGCGGAAATTGCTGAAATTTCTACCACTAACATATATTCATATGAAAACAACATCCAGCGGTTCATTTTAAAAAATTCCATTTCGTCCCCCATTTTGCTCATGGAGGGTAACAAGCCTAATAAACTAGTTATACTACATTACAAGACATATAAGGATTATGTGCGATCCAAAAATTTTGAAATGAAAATCAACCAATCTGAAAATTCTCATATGTTTATACAACATTGATAGGTATTGTGTAAAGAAATTAGGCTGATCTGCCATGAATAAGGCGTCCAACGTAGCGGTCAACGCTTTGCACAAGCAAACTTCCCTAAGGGGAGCGGCACCATGCGCGGACAAACGTTGCGGAATTTTGATATCCGTAAGTAGACCCCCTACCCATGAGAGTGTGGGAGCTGAAAGATCGAAAAAAGTGAATTGCCAAGGACCGGTTGAGAGCATATTTGTTTTATGTTCTATTTAGGGTATTGAGTTGACCGGGTAGATCGAGGTCCAACCGAAGGCGGAAATTGCTGAAATTTCTACCACTAACATATATTCATATGAAAACAACATCCAACGGTTCATTTTAAAAAAATTCCATTTCATCCCCCATTTTGCTCATGGAGGGTAACCTCAATCATTTAAATGCAATGTATAAGTTATTAACTTTAGGAGGTAAATTGGTATAGACCAACATATTTGTAATTAAATTTGAAATTTTTATCTTATATCTACGCACATCCATTGATGAAATATTTAAAAATGTGATGTAAAAAAATTAGCACGTTTTGCTGTTGTCACGCCATCGGTCAACCAAGAAAACATACAAGTGAATATGGTTGACCAACCCGATCGGGTTCGAAACTATGGTGGAATTGACTAAATTTTTAACCACACACATAATTTATTGTAATAATCACATCCAACAGTTGATTTTCTCATTTTCTTTGAATTGATAGAGGTTGCTCTTTGGAGTGTATGATATATAAATATAGATTTATAAAAAACTTAGTGTCCATTCTCTTTGGAGTGTATAATATAAAAATTAGATTTACATAAATTAATTGGGTTCAAATGTTCAATCTAATACCCATTCTCTAAAATAACATATTTCTTATTTCTTTTTATGTAAATATGTAATATAGAAAAATAATTAAAAAAAATATAAATTTTAGGGTCGGGCCGAGCTTGGCCCTTTCGGGCTCAATCGGGCCCGGGCCGTAGGGTAGGGCCGGGTTTCATTTGCATGACCCTTACCCTACCCTATTTGAGAAAGGGTCGGGCCGGCCCGCCCTAATGGAAGGGTCGGGCCGGGCTGCGGCGCTACTGGCCGGGCGGGCTTAGGGCCTAAGGGCCATATGATGAGGCCTAAACAATGCCATGCAAGTACCCAATTAGCTGCACGCTACAAGGAGTACAGGGAAGCAAGAGAGCAAGAGGCTAACCTTGCCGAAGATGAAAATAGTGAAAATGTCAATCTCACCTTTGAGGACTTCAAAGTTGTAGATGAAGAGCACGAGGATGCCACAGACTTTGATTAGAATAATCCTCTTTCTATTTTCCAAGAATGGCAAATGTGCCTTAGTCAATAAATAACAATTGTATTAAACTCCTTCTTATGTGACGTACCCAATGAAGTATGATGTCTAGGAAAGCAATTGAGATCGGGGTATTTAAACGAGCCTCACTCCACCAACATCTCTCTACTTTCCTAGTCATATTTCATTGGAATTACCAAACAGATTGAGTGATAACAATTTGTCTAAAGTTTGATATTTGGAATAGACTTACGAATAATTGTGATGTAATCATTGGCTATTTTCCCTATTAATAAAGTATCGCATTCAATGTCATGGACATGTGTTAATATTCCGAACTTTATCCCTTTCAGTATGTTTTCCGGAGAATTAGAATGCCTTTTTTATAGTGGCACCACACATACTATATTGCGATATAGGCAATTATTTTTATGGATGACACCTAATCGATCCTCAATAACTACAATGGCAGGACCATCACAATTGATTCATGGTCGAGGACCAGCTCAATTTTTATTACCAAATGGCACAAATGTTAATGTCGCCGAAGCTCTATATGCTCCAAGGGCCGGAAGGACCCTATTAAGCTTTAAAGACATAAGAGTCAATGATTTTCATGTGGAAACACATTGTGAGAATGGACAAGAGTTCTTTTGCATCACCTCTAAAAACTACGGAAATACACGTGTTTTAGAGAAACTTATGTGTCGCTCTAGTGGATTGTATGCAACCACTATTAGAGTCATTGAATCCAACCATATCATGAATGACAATTTATAGGATCCTGACACATACAAGCTTGGCACGACCGTTTGGGACATCCAGGTCGTGACATGATGCTCCGTATATTAAAAACTTCACACAGACATCTATTCTTCAAAACGAAAAGAAGTACGAACCAAACATTGATCCAAAGAGTTACTTCTAAAGCATATCATTCATTTTGCAAAGCTTGCTCTTTAGCAAAGGTAGGATCAAGACCATCCTATGCAAAGGACACTAAAGAAAATATACCATTCTTACAAAGAATACAAGGTGATATTAGATATTTTATGGTGTTGGTTGATGCATCGACACGTTGGTCACATGTCATGCTCTTATCCACAAGAAATGCTGCATTTGCTAAACTCCTAGCACAAATCATTAAATTAAGGGCTCACCACCCCGATCATCCTATTAAGTCAATTCGTCTTGACAATGCTGGAGAATTTACATCAAGAACCTTTGATGATTATTGCATGTCCATTGGGATTGAGGTGGAACATCCTGTCCCTCATGTACACACCCAAAATGGACTCGCAGAAGCTGCCATTAAAAGACTTCAAATGGTTGCCAGGGCATTGGTTATGCGCACCAATCTCCCTATTTCTGCTTGGGGCTATGCAATATTACATGCAGCTGTGCTCATTCGTCTGAGACCCACTGCCACCCAACCCTTTTCTGCGTCCCAACTGGTGACTGGGTATGAGCCTAATGTCTCACACTTACGCATATTTGGGTGTGCAGTCTATGTGCCAATTGCGCCGCCACAGCGCACCAAAATGGGTCCTCAAAGACGCTTAGGCCTTTATGTTGGATATGATACTCCAAGCATTATCCGCTACATAGAACCCTTGACAGGTGATCTATTTACCGCTAGATTTGCGGATTGTCACTTTGATGAGACAGTCTTCCCGTCATTAGGGGGAGACAAGAACATTAATGTTCAACAGAAAAGACAGGAATTGTCGTGGTCTGTCCCCACTTTGTCTCATCTTGATCCCCGAACCACACAGTCTGAAATAGAAGTGCGGAGGATTCTCGATCTTCAGAACATAGCAGAATCAATGCCTGATGCGTTTTCTGATATCGCTAAAGTGACAAGATCACACATACTTGCTGCAAACGTACCTGCAAGGATTGATGTTCCTAAAACTAAAGGACATGACATCCCCTCTATGGGTGATGCAGTGGCTAGACCCATGGCTCCTGCCAGAAAGCGCGGGAGGCCTATTGGTTCGATGGATTCTCGTCTAAGAAAGAAAGCGAGCTTGACACAAAATAATCCATTAATCATCGATACAAATAATCCATCTCATGAAAAAATTCCAGATTATGGTTATGTCCAAGAGACATCATTGGAGGACGCTCCAATAGTAGAACCAATTCCAGAGAATAGAGAGATCTCCATGAATTACACTAGTATACATGTAATTATGGACAGAAATTCTATGGCTATTGATGATGCGTTTGCATATCATATTGCAAAAGAAATTATAGAATACGATGATATCGAACCTCGCTCCGTTGAAGAACGTCAAAGAAGAGCATATTGGTCCAAATGGAAAAATGCGATCCAGACTGAATTGGATTCACTAACAAAGAGAAACCTATCTAACACTAGCAAAATTTTTGACCAACTCTAACTGTCACCCATGAAGGGGAAAATAGACATAGAAAATAAATACCCTCACCAGAAACCATAGATCCAAGAGGGTGAAAAGTAGGTATAGATAGTTAGTTAAAAAATTAAATTCACATGCTACGATAATAATACTGACAGTAAATCAGACATTTATTCAATGATATAAATCAATCCTGAAAAAAGCTGTCGAAGTCTAGTGTAACAAAATTTATAAGGAATATTAGAGATTAATATCAGTTATGAAATCTGTAAGGTCATAACTACCTGGTAAACTGCAAGCAAATCCTTCTCTAATACAAGGACTATAATTTCCATAGACAGTTGGACTGCCTTCTCCAAAAGTTTCCCATACAATTGATTTGTCCTCTCAGATATAAGCTCATTGACACCCGGCAAAAGAATACACATAATGTTTTGGAAAACAGTATTTCCACTTGTGAAATCCTGTAACAACATGTAGAAAAGAAGGAATCCAATGATGTTCTTCTGTATTTAATGTCAGCAATCATGATCCAATCTAAACTTGTACTATCAATTAAAAATGCCCATGAAAATACAGGTTAACTTTTGCAATTAAACAGTTCAACAGCGAAACATAAGTTTGACAAAGGACCTTCATATGGAGCATGCACAATATAAGTTGCACCAAATAGATAGATATACAAAAGCTTACTCTAGTATCATAAATAAAACAAATTTGATTCAAATCTATGTTAAGTTAAATGGGAAAAAAGACAACTCCAGCAGGAGTGGGGACTGCCAAGAAGTTTTAGGGAAAAAAAATATGCTCTAATATTCATTGAACATAGTGAAGAAAAAGAATGTACTTCTAAAAATTCTACTACGGGATTACTGTTGAACGCTGAGAATTGACAAGGTAACTGTTGATGCCCTCCTCAGAGATGTCATACAGACGCAATATCCTGAATGTTAAATCGTACGATGATGAAATATTTTCTTTACAAAAAGAAAAACCTCACAGAGATAAGAAACATGTGAACCCCAAAATCACAAATACAAAGCTTAAGTATAGGATAAACTCACGTGTGAAAATGCTGGAGGCAAGCAACAACCAGCTGCCATTTCTGAAAAGGATCTTCATACGCTCTTTGAGGGAATAACCGGAAAACATCATTATAAATGAACCAAAAGAAAATTGCAACACGGCTGCCAAACAGGAAAAAAACTACTGATCAGATTGACAAATTCACCAAAAGAAGTAAAAGATTGCAAAGAAATGTTAAGGAAACCAGCAAACTTACCTTTGCTTTAGACAATCCAAGTCTCTTTCTTCCAGAAGAAAAGTGTTTAACAGGTCAAGGAATGATATCGTCGGAGGATAGTTCTGAATCATTGCTTCTACTTCATTCAGCTCAAATTGCATATCATATACCCGTAGCATATATCCACCGTTCCCATACTCCTCAAGTTTCTCCCAAATTTCATCTTTCAGGACTGGGGAGACATGTACAAAGGCTTTTATTGCCCCCAATAAGGCACCCTGCAACAGTTAGTGGTATATTTTAGCAATAAAATGACTTGAAATTCATATGAAGCTTCTCTCCTACAGCAAAAAAGTCACATGATAACCCACCAACCTTCACATAAGGAGGCGCACCAGAGAGAAGGAGCTTGAATAAAGGTTCTGCGTAAGCAAACGAGTTTAATTCAAGGAGGTTTCCATGTTCCACAACCTACAGCAGATTGCAAAGAAACATAAAAATCAGTAATTTATTTCAATAAAAAAAAACCCATGAGAAGATTGTAATCTACAATTGTATCCACAGCTCTGCCAGAGAGATAAATGGTATCCAACCTAACCTCGACATGACCAACAAGCACTTTTGATAACAAATCATGGAATTACCTCATTCTGAAAAGGAGGTACTACTAATAAGAAATAATGGATACCTTTTGAAGAATATTCAAATACGAAGCAAGTTCTTTTCCCTCTTCCTCTGCTAGTTGTAAGAAGTGAGCATGATAACTTGATAAGTGAGCAAAGAATGTTTCAAACTCATCACTACACCTAAGCAACTCAAAAACCTTTGAAGTGCTTTCTTGACTAGAGGCCCGAAAGGAACATAAAACAAAAGGATAAAAAAAATTGTAGGAAAATTCCAAAACAATATTCAAACCAGCCCAAACATTCTTCATACCAATGAACTCAGCATATTCAAGAAAGCCACACGGGTTTGAAAATTTAAAGATCCCTCTCCAACCATATTCACAAATGTCCACAACACATAATTGCCAGACAACAGCTCTTGATTCTTCTGAAGAAAATCATTTGAAAAAAAAATTATTATTAGGTCCAACTGATATCAGTGTAAGAGGACAAATGAAGTCTCTACAACTCATACATGAAAAGTTACAAATGAAGTGTTTTGATGCAGACTAACCTCATAGATTTTTCCCACCAGTCCTAAGAGAGAGAGAGAAATGGTAACGGGCCAGTTTCAGGACCTTGTGATGTTATAGCCATGTCCTTTGATTGTCTGACCTGTGAAGATGAAGGGTAGAATAAACATTATAAAAATGTGTGTGTGTGTGTGTGTGTGTGTGTGTGTGAGAGAGAGAGAGAGAGAGAGAGAGAGAGAGTTAGTTTACAAGAACTGACCTTTTGTAGGGAAAGTGGGTGAGATACCAAGCAGGTGATCAGCTTGCCAAAATAAATGTTGTATATATAGCTCATATCCTCATCATCATGGTTCTGATATGCTGCAGTACCAAGATGATATAAACTGGAATACATTGTTCTGAAAAACTAGCTCCAAACAAGAATCCAGGTGATCCAAATCTTGTGTGACTATCATGTGTGCTGCCCAAGCTAATCTTATGCAGCCAAGAAAGCCCTCAACATTTGGATCACATCCGCTGGCCATTACCTGAAGCAAAGAAGATAAGAAGCATCAAAATTTTAAATCCTTGCAAGTGAAAATTGAAAGTAGACAGACACAAAGTTTATTTTCTTACAATTTCATGAAATTCATTTTTGAATGAATCTTCCAGTGTCACCATAGATGCATTTGGAGAACCTGATACAAATGCGATCACAATAGAGAAAAGAAGACTAACGGCAACCTACAAAAACATGGAGTACATAAATAACCAGATGGTAAGATAAACAATCTCATTAAAGAAAATTGAACATGAAGCATAGTACCTGATGTCGTGTTGTCTGGTGGCCAAGATAAGATAAACAATCTTTCAAGGAAAGAAAAATTTCATTTATATCATCTTGAGCTGCAAAGGTTATTGAGTGTAAACGTTTCAGTATTTGGTTTGGTTAGAATAGGGTACGACCACAAAAGTTTTCACCCTAATAAACCAGTAAAAACACATGTAGCTTACTTGAGCCAACAACCAGTGTAGAAAGGCAAAGGCAATGCCCAAGTATGAGCTTTTCCAAGGACAGTACATCTTCCCGCCGGACGAGAACTCCACTAGAATCAAGAACACAGAGTTCAGAATGAGGCCCAACCAGGTCACCTGGCTCTTCTCGATTAAGTTTCTACAATGGAAACCCATAATAAATATATCAAACTGACACATAGGAAACATTTAATCAATGATTAAGGGGAAAAAAGAAACATCCAAAACAGATATGCAAAACTCAAATATGTACAGTAAAGTTGCCTTGAGAAGAGATAGAAACCTTTGTCTCAGCCCATTACTAAAAATGTTTTCCAAAAACTTGACAAGGTCGGATTGAATTTCAGGCTCTACTTGATCAAGCACTGCAGTCTGGTATATCAATAGTTCCAAATTAGAAAAGCAAATATGAAGCAGGGTGCTATAGTATATAATAAACATGGGTTAGTATGGCACACAGAAGCAAGAAGAGAGTGATATACCCTCAATAAAGTATACAAATCTTCCAGAATTTCCCTCCTCTCCTTAAACCACAGCCGTATTGCATGCTTCAAAATGTCTTGAGGAGCTCCTCCGATGGAAGCCCACTGACATAAATACAGAAAATGACGTTGCACATTTCGGATATGAAAATCTAATCCAACTATGTAGTTATATACATGACAAAGGAATATACCTCTTGATGTGCAGACTGAATCAAACGGACACAATCAGTCACATTGAGATGCAGTTCATCACTCATATCCAAAACCTACATATACATAAAACATGATCATCAAAAAATCGAAAATCAGAGCTCAAACATGTGTTGGAACAATAAGGTCGACTGAAACCAACCATTTCAATGTCCTCATCGCTATTAAGTGCATCGGGAATTTCAATTTCATCCAGCTCTGCACGAGCAGAGTCCGATGGAGGCTGCAAAGTGCAAACCAGGAAGCAATTAGTCGAAAACAACTTGAAGTTTACGACGAGAAGCTGAAACTACTAACCGTAAAAGCCAAGAGGGACTGAAATGAAGGCATAGACTCGTTGAGCGCTTCGTTCAACTCCCGGCGCTCCGACGGAGCAGGAGACGAAGCGCCTCCGCAGAGCAACGTCGCCGAAATCGCTTTTCTCAGTCGGTTGTTCATTGCTGCTGCTCCGGTTAGGGCTCGGTTTTGGTTCTTCCTCTTTGCTCTTTGCTCTTTGCTCTTGCTCTGTGGGTGTGGGTGTGGGTGTGGGGAGACACAAACTGGTAGCTGGTGTTCGGTTTATGTTTTTGCTCTGTTCAGTACTCGGGAGACACAATCTGTTGAAAAGGCACTTTTGAACACGTCAACTTTGCCACATGGAATTTTTTTTTCCTTCTTCTTTTCTTTGGTACAATTTTCTTTTAATAAAAAAGAAAAATTACATTAGATAATTACTTTCTGAACTTAGTATTAGTAAACAACCACGTGAGCAAAATTAAATTTATATTAGAGAAAATATCAATTTGCCTAAATTTAAGTTACACTAACCCACTTGTCGAAATAAATTTTAAGCTTACCCAATTATTATTGTTATATTTTTTTTTAATATAGCAAACACTAAAATATAGCAGCTAACAACCTCAGCAATAGGTTGGTCTTCTTGCTCTTTGAAATCTGCTGACTCGAATTGAGCCCTCGCCTAATAGCCCAAGCCAAAATCAGAGCTAATAAAAAGAAGCCCAATCAGGTTGCCTGGCCATCACCGCCGCCACCAGCAACAGATCCTCCGGCGGTTTGCCTTTCCACCACACCATCTTTCCTCTAACAATGAACACCAAAATCAGACGAATCTGATTAGGAGCAAGTATCTCCACTACCTCTCTCCGGCAAGCCTTAATCATTTGCACACAAGATTGATTGGAAAAGAACCAATCTCCACCATAACGTAGATCAAGCAATTACCCCTGTCGTCAATTTAATTGGGAAGGGCACCTGAGGACGTCAACCTTGATACCTGCACGCCAACGCTCTCAACTGCAAAACCACCGACGTGCTCGATCTGCACCAATTTTCCCACCGACACCAAATCAAACGCAGGTACCAAGCACAAACGGTCGAGCCACCGGATCCAAACCTGGCCAAAATCAAGACACCGCCGACGAAGACCGCACTCAAACCACCTATCCACCGCACTCAAACCACCTCTCCCACCATCAAACCAGTCGCCGCTGCTAGCTGGAAACAGCTCTAAACACGGTTAGCCAACTAGCCGCCACTTCACGAAACCCTAGGAGAGCCCTTTTTTTCCTCTCTTTTACTTTTCTTTCTTGATAGGTATGTACTTACCCAATTATGAATTACCCATAAGATTACTCATTTTTCCCCTAATACTAAATTAAGTTTGTTTTTTGTTTGGACTTTGCCCTCTCTCCCTTTGTCACTTAGAGATAGATAAGTCATCGAAAGACTTCACTAGACTCCAGTCACCGGCACCGAAATCCAATTACCGGTCACCGAAATGTTGTGACCAGTCACCAGACTTCTCTAGAAAACTCACTGGAGGGGCAATAAAAATTTATTGCATAAACGATCATCAAATTGGTTGAAATTTTACAGAAATGATCTATACATTAGTACCTAAAAACTGAACAGTCGAGATGTGGATGTGCAACCAAAAAGTGACCCTAAACTATAAACTCTCACTTTAATTTCATAGCAAGGCCTCGCTCTGGATAGGACATTATATATTTCAAATAATTCTTATTGGATGGGTATGAGGATGGAGATCAAAATTCCATCCCCACCCTGTAACCAATTTCAGAATTCGAATACTTGGAATTTTCATCCCCGTTATCCGATTTCCTCAGAATTTCCCCCCTTTAGGGTTGAATACCCGATGAAGATTTTTGCCATCTCTAGCCTAATGTCATGTTAACAAAGATATCAATCAAGCCATTGTTGGAACGATCAAGACTCAAGAGGTAACTAAACCAAGATCTGACGAGAAACATGTTAGAAGAACTGTTATTGGGCCTAGTTCTGGATTCTGCTGCTTAGGGCAGGTTTTACTGAGTTGTTTTTATCATCTTGTTGGGCCATAATTAACCAACAAAAAAGAAGAAGATAATAAGGAGGGAATGCTTTGAACCGAAAACCGATATTTCTCACCGAACTGAATTCACCCATAGAAGGTGTGATGAGTGGTTGAGCACACTACTACTACTGCACCCCTAAAAGGTTGCAAGATGCATCTAATCAACGGTAGAGAAAAAAGTGATTTATTGACAAAAACATAAAAAAGCAAGTGATTTAAACTTCATCAGTGAATCTTTGCCAAAAAAAAAAAAACTTCATCAGTGAATAGACTTGACAAGATTGATCAAAATAGTAAAACTTGTGAACAAGCATAGTAACAAAAGTAAAATGTCCATCGTTGTTCAGCTTATTGTGAAAGGGAAGCTACACACAGTGACACAACCTCGTTATTGGGTGGACTCTCAGAGTCTTGGCTCTTGTCATCAAGTAAAATGCGAACAGTTTCATTGCCTTGGCCTTTTTTTTTTTTTTTTGGTCAAATGCCTTAGCTAGACCTATTGTTACATTGAAGCTTTTTTGAGATCATCCTGTTATTGGGTGGGCTTCTTTAAGCTCCTATGCCACAGAATTGCAACTAAAAACTCACATCCATTGAAGGAGTCATAGTCGTTTACTAAAACTTTAGATTTGCATTGCATGAGAAATGATGTAGCTCATATATACACCGATAACTCTATACCAATACATGTCATGGAGAAAAGCGAAGTTCAGAAGGGGATAGATGAATAAAGATTGTATGCAACTGGATATACAGTTAGATTTATCTTCGGTCACACTTCCTAAGTGAATATCACCCCCATCAAATCTCATTGCCTCTTTGCTAATGTCTTCTTCAATCCCTTCAAAATCTTCCCAAACCATATCAAATTCATGACAGCTAGTATTGGTGGCACCCCGAAGGTTAAAAATTGTCCAACGGCGTGCATTTGTTTTACCTGTTGACAAGAGCATGTAGGATGGTAACGTAAGTCTTATAGAATAATCAATTTGCAAAGTAAACTTCTAATAGGTGACGGACCAGCTCTGTACCACCTCTAGAACTGATCAATTAAGTACTTGTAGGCGTAGAAATCACCTGTTCATAATGCAGGTAGAGATGGTAGAACAGAAACATGAACAGAAGGATTCTAGCAACCTGAACATAAATGAAACGTAAGCGTGTCTGATATCAAAGATAGAAGGAAAGAAGAGTCGGAAAAGATTTGTCAAAAGACCCTTCCTTTGGTAGATTAGATGCAGAAAGTAATTCAAGAACAAGGGAAAAGATGGACGTTTTACAAATCTTATGAATAGAATTGACTCACCAGCCAAGCAATGAATATTACAACCCCATTTATCATATAAGTTTTAGTCCTCTTCATTCCAGCAGTGTCAAGATACCTTCAAAAGCCCACCACGAGTAAGCACCAACAATGGAAAACAAATCATATATTTTAGGAATTGCATATTGTAAGAAATTTATACCATCTCAAATTGATACCGGGTGTGGTTGTCTCAGAGATAAGAACCATGTAGGTATACAGTTGTCCTTCCCCAGTCAACATTGCATATGCTACAGATGCTATAGAAAGAAGATGATGAATCACCTGTAAGATCAACATTATGACTATACATTGGAACAGTATCAAGGTGAATTCACTTCATACACTAGAACCTCCGCTGAGTTTGTGATTTTGCAGCACAGATACAGTTTCAGCCCAACTACACAATTCAAAAGGAATGCACTTACATATTCCAATCCACCTAGAGCAGGGTAAAACCAAAAGATCATCCCAAGGTCAGATAGGAAGTACCCAACTGAAACCTGCCAAATTACGCAAAACTTAAGTTAATACAGAAGGCACTGAATCATTGTTTAGAATCATCTATAACATAGTTTACTCCCTATGATTGGCTTCTAAAATGTCTTGTAATATTCGTATGATGAGTTTAACTTTATCAGCATGACTCCACTATAAGACTACATTAATTTCCACATTGATTTCAAACATGCATCAATGCTCCCTCTATTGAAAACAACTATGACTTCAAAATGAGAACACAATTTCCAAATTGGTTTCAAACATGCATTCAGAACCCCCTGTTGAGATTACAAGCATACAGAAAGCATACAAGTTTCTGGGAATCCCAGGTCCTGCTTTAACACGACAATCTCCGAAAACAAATAACACCGCAAAATAGAGCAGATACAAGCATTGCAAAAGAGTCCTGAACATCATAAGAGAAAGCATCATTACCCCCAATACAAATGTAGACAATGGGGAGCTCTGCAAAGTAACAAATAGCTTGAGTTGGTTGTCAGAATAGTCGGAATAGAGATTCGACCAAAACACCAAGTACAATGACATAGCTGTGATAAAAATGGCATGAAGAGTTGATATAGCCCTGCATAAACAGTTCAACACAACCCAATACATGAGCCAGAGATCAAAATTTCAAAAGAGGGAACAAACATAGTACCTAATTAGAGGTATAAAAAAAAAAAAAAAAAAAAAAACACCTATTGTTCCACTCAATACGTTTCATCCTCGAAAGGCCAGAATAGCCCTTGAAGTAAGCAGCACTGAGCAAATGGTTAACATGGTAAACCTGAAAAAATGGAAAAAATTGAAAAAGGGTATTACAAATTCAACATGAGCTTCCATTGAAATAGAGTAGCAATGCTGTAAGAGACAATAAGACCATACCAATTTGCAGGCGCAAATCCCCAAAAGCATAGATGTGTAAGGAACAAAAGGGTCTGAGAGCAGGTATTGCTCAGCCAACATCTCATAGGATTTGATTGCCATTAGAGCAAACCCTTTTGCCCAAATAGCTCAAATTTTCTGATACGGGGGGAAATACCAGGAGCATCAGCCACAAAGAACCGAGCTTTTTGGGTTATAAAAGGTGACGAAAAATTGGAGATTTTGCGACGAAAGTTTCAGAGAGGAAAAGTAGGTTACCTGAAAGTAAGAAAGAGAGGGAGGTTTTAGGATTTTAATACGAGAGAAAGGATGTTAGGCTTGGGGCGGAAGCAACAAGATAACCTTGCGCAAGCAACCTAACATGTGAAACTTCAAGAAACCAAAGGAAACACCAATTCATATTCCCCCTACTTTCTTTCTTTCCTTCATTCGTTTCTTTTGATTAATGACACAACTCTGTTTTTGTCTTTATTTATTTACTTTTTGTTCAGAAATAAATATATAAAAAAAAAAGAAGAAGAATGGTCTAGCACATTCTTTTTTTTTTTTTTGAAAGAAGGTAAAAATCAATATGTTAATCAAAAGTCAGAAATATCCTTATATAGCATTCCGTTGTCATAAGACAAACAAGTAAATGTGTTAGTACCCACAGTGGTACATAGAACTCGGTCACTCATTTGACATTAAATACATCGTAGACATAGCGGGATCTCCTTTGATACTACGTCGAAGGCGCTAGAAAATAGAAGAATCTGGCCCTCCCAACCTAACTCTGAAACCAGTGAATCTAGTCGCCTAGAGACCTCAATTGGTGTACAACTAGAGACACTAAGACTTAAGCCGACAAGACTAAGACCCAATACTAAACTAGATAGGAAAAAATCCACTAGACTACCCCAAAAAAAGCCTACATAGAAATTAGATTAAAGCTAATAAATATAGAGTTGGGCCAAGGGCCTAAAACCTAGCCCAAAATAATGGACTAGGTCAGAACCCCAGCCCAACAGCTCGTGGCCCAATAGGGCGGTCCACCAAGGAATATCATCAAGCCCATCAATCTGGTAAGGTCCAGTCCAACTTCTCCACCAAAGCCCCGTCGTGCATCACCGTTCAGCCAAAGACCAACATACCCACATCACTCGACATGCGTCACCACGAGCCGCCCCGCCACGCCAACATCCCGACTAACGAAGCTGTTCCGTGCCACGCCGCCGCGACATGCATCAACCCAGAAAACAATTCCTAATCCAGGCCTCGAAACCCCACCACCATCGAACCATGGCACCGGCGATCCAAAACACCCAGCAGCAGAGATCATTTATCGAACCATAAAGCACTAACACCGTCGTCATCGCCCTCCCAGCCGAACCATCTGACGAAGCTCGTGCATATTCCTCCAACCAACTCCTATGGATATGTAGATCTCCCATCCAATAGCAAACCCCATGGCGGCGGCGAGGCTGGAGGCCAGCACCGATGCCAGGCCCCGCCGGACAGGAAGGGATGTAAGCGGGTTAAGACCTTAGGGTTTCTCGAGGTGAGAGAAAAACTATCTAAGAGAAAAATTTCCAGAATTTATATTTGTTTTACGTAAACTGTTGATCTGTATTGTCTAGCACATTCTTTTATGTCATGCGATTCATTTAAAATTGAGCAAATTGCATTTTTAGTGCTTAAACTTTTGAGTTGTTGTTCATCTTAGACTATATATTATCAAATTCTGACAATTTAATATACCGAACTCTTATATTGCCATAGTTTTTTTTGAGTTGAAATAATGTAATTTCTACTTCACACCACCTAAAATGATTTTTTTCATAAAATAGGATCCTCAAAAATTGAGTAGGCAACTACGAACAAAACACACGGACCAATTTAATAAATTGTATGCCCAAATCCTTCCTACATTTATCCTAAACTTTCGAAAGTAGCCTTATCTTTCCTACTTTTACTAACCGCCTTCTACCAACAGGTAGAATTGTAGAGCAGCATGACTAAACATGTGAAAACTTAATTATCAAAGTTTTTGATATAAACACGTGAATAAGTGATCGATATAAAAAAGAATATGAGTATTGTTTCAACATCGTATCAGCGATAGGAAATGATTGTCTACATCAAAATTACATGGATGTAGAAATCGATCCAACTAGAGGGACATTTTCTGGTAAGTGATAACCTATAGGGGGGCTAAGGAAAGTAATATTGGTCTCCATTATTGTTTGAATAAGATGAACACTAAGATTTGCTTTTCCATTTCTTTTTGTTAAAGAACACCAAGATCTATTAAGGATTCTATCTATCGTCATGGCTAGGCAAAAGATAAAGCATCCAAGATGAGATTGGGTAGTAAGACAAAACTCTGATGCTGATTTCTGTTATGTTCCTTCTCAAGAAACTTGACTAAATATCCAAACATTGAATGATGAGGTAACTGTTGTTTCTATTCTCTCCTTCTGTCAATTTGGGAAGGTAAACACGCTGCTTATACATCATTGATAGTCCATATTGAAATAGACAGCATACTGAACTAATATGATGATACAAATCCAAATTTCTAAGTGAAAACAAGGATGTGATGAACAAAACTAAATCAGAATTTACAATTTGCATGTATTTATTATTGAGTGGACACTTTGGAAGAATATTAAGCTGACAACCCCACAACAGGGAAATACAAAGAACAGGCCTTTGGTTTTTTCTTCTCTAAAACTTGTAACTCTTTGAAACACTTTACAAGCCAAATACCTAAAAGTGATATTTTACATACTCAATCTATGATACAGAAAGCCCAAAAAAATAGGCTCCTAAAGATGTTTGAGAGAACACATACTAATGTCACAGCTTCCTACAAAAAGCAATTAACTTCAACTTTTCCTAACCTTGTTCTGATTCACCCGCTCCTTCAAATTAGATGAGGATGATCATGAGGATGACAAAACAGACTGGTTATTTTCAGCCTTTTCAGCCATGTCCTTGCAAAATGCCTTCTGTACATCAGCCTTGAGTTCCAAGAAACGCCTCTTCTTGTTTTTCTGCTCTTCAGGAGTGCCTTTCTCGAGAAAGTAATCACCCATACCGAGATCATCCAAGAACTTATCAAGCACTGCTGAGCAATGGGGGAAGAAGCGGCGACCCTTTTCCACTGCCATCACCGTAACAGATATAATCACCGATAGCTCAGAGAATAATCAGGATACAAAATATGCTATTTTCTAACCTAGTTCCAGGTGCAGTGTTGCATATAGCTGTCTACCTTTAGACCTAAATTGAAAGTGTTATCAAAAACTGTCCTGGGAACTAACTTCAAGCTGTTCTAGAGAAGTTGGGTCCCATGTACACTTGACTGCAAAAGATACTTCAATTTTTTCTCTCACTCACTGGTAACAAAATGACAGAGAACTGAAATCTTAACATTGCATCATAGACCCAACTATCTATAATATTTCCAAGTCTCAATTAATTCTTGACATTTCTACCTGAAATCTTATAACATTGAGAAAAGGCTCCACTAGACCATGGAGACATCAATCGTATAGTTAAACAAAAGTAGAAGCTAATAAAGTTAGAAGTCAAAACTGACCAAAAATAGACGTAAAATCAAACAGAGATAGAGATTACCATCTCTAGTTCAGGGGAAAAAAAAAAGAACCAAGATAAGAAAGTCTGATTTTAAAGTGAATTGCTTTACTAACAAGTAACAACTCATCTTGAAAGTATTTCCCAACTTTCTCCTAACAGGAAAACAATGCTAATATGGCGCAAGCTACAGTCACTAAATCGATTTTATTTTTATTTTTCAGGTTGTCTAAACCCATAGTACAATATTGAGAGAACAAATGTCTCTACATTCACAAGAAATCACATTCTAGATATTATTGGATCATCGAAAAAATGATTAGAAGTTGAATGAGATGTTAACACATGTCAAGGACAAGGAGACATGCAATTCACACGGGATTTAAAGTAGGGTTTGGGATAAATGTCAGTTGTCACAGGTAAAGTAACCATACCTGTTTTAATAAGGGTTTGCAATTTTTCTTGGAGTCTTTTGGCCCTTCCAGAGGGTGTTTCATTCAAATCAACCTCGCGTAAGTTTCCATTTAAGCTTCTTGATCCTGAAAGGCCAGGGTACCCTGATGTTAAATCAGCATCTGCCATTTCCATAGCAAGCTTGGCTTCGGCAGGAAACAACAAATGTGCAAATGCCACTGCAAAACAAAAAGCGTTTAACACTCATTTCAAGGATAATAAAAAAATGAACACAAAGAAAATATCTTGATGAGATTGAGAATGTGGTAGACTAGTGTCAGACTTTATGAGCTAACAAGTGGAATTTCACAAGTGGGAGTGTTGGAATTTTCAAGGTCATACAAGCAGATCCTGGCAATGCTCACTCATGATCACTATATCTCCTTAAATATTCTTGGGCTCTACCGTTCAGAAACAATAAAAACAAGACAAACACTGAAACCTTTGGTATCAAGGGAAACAACTAATCTGCAGTATTCAGAACTCAAGCCCTTACGACTACATGTACTTTAAGACAACTAAGAAATATTACCTCTATTTTCTAGATAGCTCAGGCTCACATGAAAATCATCAGCTACCATCTGTGATGTGTTTGACAAGTTCCCACATATCGAGTTTCTTCGTATCTCTCTCTCTAGAAGATCTATACACATTCGGTCCTTATTAGATTCCTCTCCCTGCTTTGTGTTCTCATTATAATCCTTTGGTCTAGTCAACCGCCGGCAAATTGCAACAGCAGTTTGACCATCTGATGTAGTTTCTATAGCAGAGGCTCCCTTATTCAGAAGATGAACTATAACTGATGGCTCCTTCCGCCTTGCTGCCACATGAAGCACAGTATGTTCTCGTGAATTGCGAAGGTTGACATCTGCCAACCCTAGACCAAGAACCTCCTTAACAATCTTAGGGTCACAGTATGCAGCAGCATAGTGGAGAGCATGAGCATCATCTAATGTGATAGAATCAGACTCATTCAGAAGAAGGGTAACAAGTTCAACATCATCAGAGTCTAATGCCCTGTGGATTCTCCTGATGCTTTTAAGCCTCTTATCCTCCCTCGGCTCCTTCTCCAGCATAATTGATTCATCCTTTTCCTGAGATTCGAGACGGAGTGATTTTATATCATCTAAAACTTCATGAGGAAGTTCTTTCTCTAGAGCCACATTGTCAAGATCTGACCTTGAGACCCTCTGAACACAGTGTGAAAGCAGCTGACTCAGTTGGCAGTGGAAAGCAGCAACAAGAATTGGGATCACATCTTCAACAAGAGCTTTGTCAACAAAGTTCCAAAGACGGCGCTGCATGAATTTGTGGAAATAGTCAGCATACACATGATCATACAGCCGGAATTGGCTAGTTTCGCAACATACAAAATAAACAGTACTTTACTTGTATATATTATGTGTGTGTGTGCGCGCGAGTCAGTTAACAGGTAACAATGATCAGATAGACAGTTGAAATCCCCAAAGAAAAAGATGATGAAAAGATCTGCTAATGCGTGTGTATATTACTCAATAAACTTTAAATACTTGAAAGATTGTGTTTAAATCTAATAGTTAAAAAATAAATTAGAAAGAACAACCCCAGAAAGAAACTGTTATGATCCTGTTCAAAAATTAGAAGAAAGAAAAAGTAAACATGATATCACAATCCTACCAATACTATCACAAGAAAACTCAAGTACCTAACCCTTTGCTACACAAGACAAGAATCATAGTATCCCTATAAAATATGAAACCAAAGGACAGTGTTTACAATTTTGGAAAACTAGAGCAAAACGCACTTTATGCTTTGCAACCTCTAAGAACAACAAAACGAGTTGTGACTAAAAAATTATGGGCCACAGGCTAGTGCACTGAGAAGAACAAAATAACATTTGCTGCACCCAAGTAGTAATTGTTATGCTTCAGAGCTTCTTAGAACTAAAAAAATAGTTGTGATATAGAAACTAAAGGGCTCAGGCTAGAAACTGAAACAGCCTGAACTGTTAAGCCAGAGCACAAAATTGGACAAATATCAAAAAGAGAGTTGCATCAAAGATTTAAAAAAAAAAATTATTAGAAATGAAATTTTCATGCTAATTTCTGGCTAATAACATAATTTTATACCACATACATAGGGACAAACTTAAAACATTGATGTCAGAATTTCATCAGAATTTCATGGTTTCATCAAATCTAAGGAACAATGGGTGTATTTAAGAGAATTGATGTAGTAAAGTTTTCAGATTGTAAGTATCAAAACTATGCAACTAATTCTAAATATGGAGTTGATAAAGAGAGAATACAGTAACAACAGATCACATGGATTCTGAGTTCCATAGATGAAACCAATGCCATTGCTTTGCTCATTTTGGTCAAACCACAGCTTTACATGTCAAACTACAATTCGGATGCTATGAAATGTCAAGTCAGAGCATTTTAAGGTATTGTAACCTTATAGGGCAATATTGTAGGATGTATCATGACACCGTTCAATTTTAGGACAACCAAGTTAACAAGCTGTCATAGAAAACCCTATCCTGCATGTGTATTTAAAAAAATATATATACATATTGCACGGGAGAGATCTTTTTAATTACAAAAGAAAGCATGAATAACCTGAACAACTTGAACAAGCTCCTTCATTTGAAACGTGGAAGAAGCATACATCAATTCCACAGCATAGTTAATAGCAGGGCCACATGCATCATGAGCACAAACATCCTCAACACATGTCGACACTTCTGGAGGCGAAGGCTTAAGCTTCCCGGTGTACAAATAGTTCAAGAAAACCTTGAAGGCCTCATAGCCAACCCCACCGTGAGGAACCAATTCAGACATCAGATACTGCGGTTTACCTTCTTTCATCGAATTATCATTTCCCTTCTGAAAAAGCTCATGAAAAAACTGACTACGGGCAGCTAATATACACCGATTAACGCTAACAGGGATGCCCTCAACAACAATCTTTGCATCACTATAGTCGAACTGAGGATCAAGTAACAACCTCTCTAGATTGTCACTCAGTTTGCTTAGACTCAAATGCTCAGTAGTCAAGCCGGGTTGAGCATTGGCCGAGGCAAATCCATGGTTTCCACTAGACCCATTTGACAGATATGAGGAGGCAAAGCTCAACGAAGCCGACAGATCATTCACATTCTCCATTCCTCGAAATCTATACAGTTTCTATTCAACCTCGGCAATACTATAAAATCGATCTAGAGCCATAAACCACCCTATTAAGAACACCATATCATTTCTCAATTCTCAACAAACAAAGCATACTAATATGACCCAACTTCACCGGACTGTAAAATACTGACAACCCAGAAAGCAATACTCAATTCTAAGCATTACCCACTTGTTGAAACATTGAGCAGAATCCCAAAAACAAAGAAACAAGAGTAATTCATATGCAGCTATATAAAAGCTAGGCGCTCAACTTGAGGTGGTAAATCCTTAATATCCCAAAATGGGATCTTTATTAGTCATCAAATCTGAAGCTTCTGGTATTAAATAGATAGAAAAGGATGAAGCTTGTACCACACAAAGAGACCCTTTGACTTGGGTTTGATGCCTAAAATGAAGCAAGAGCATGGGATATGGAAGATGAGGCAGAGAGCCAATGAAATATCTTATATCTTCATAGCCGACAAAGAATAGATTCAGTCGGTCAATGAAACTGGAGTTATAAAGCAAAAGCCGCAATCTCAAGGTGGAAGTACTTATGGCGGTGGGGGCTTTAATAGAGCAACTGGAGTTTTGGGAATTTTGGAGGGACAGAGACAACATGGTCACTGGTTCATTCACAAAAAAATAATGAAAAACTTCGATGAGTTTTTGAAAAATAAAAAAGTAAACGCAAAAACAATGTAGCTGGTCTTCTTCCCCTTTTTTTCTTTTTTTTTAATACTTTTACCCACGACAATTAATCAGTAAATGATATAAAAAGATCTTATTGTTTATGAGTGAATATTGTTACCAGCGAAATTTCATCAATAGAGATGTTATTGCCAACAAAAATTCTTCAATTTAAGTTTTTTTTTTCTTTCGATACAACAATTCGTCAATATAAGTTTATGCACCTCTTTCATTTGATATACGCAATTTTTGACTATAGATAAGTAATAAAATTATCTATTTCTAAAAAATAAAAATAAAAACTGCAATATCCCACCAGAGAAGTTCGACCAGTGGTCCAATTTCTGTGTGTTTGGTTTTTCTGTATATGTGGAAGTTGGAGAAATATTAAGACCATAAGCATTCATCACTTCTGCTGCTTTAGAATGGCACTCTGCTAATTACGTGCAGTATACAATTGTGAATCAAGTTTTACAGTTGACTTTCACGACTTAAAACCTTGTTTTTGGTGAGTTAGGGGATTGGATCATGGTTTTGTTGCAAATCTCGGAATGGTCGAATTCGATCTCGAGGCCGTGATGATGATATCAAATGGATTACTGGAGAATAAGACCAAGTTACTTTAGTGAACATGGTGCTGAATATGAATGATGATCTTCATTCCCTTGGCTCAGCGGTTAAGGAGCTGCAGACATTCCATGAGCCTCTGGAATAAGTTTGATCTGAAGCTCATGTACAGAAAGGGCCTTGCTAAAATTGAAGAGCAGACATTTGGTGTTTCTCTAAAATGGTCACATCTTGTAACAATTTACAAGCCAAACAACTTAGAAGTGATATATTACATGTTCACTTAACTAGCTCATTATATGATACAGAGAAAGCCACAAAGCAGGCTTTCTAAGAATATATGAAAGCAAAATACAACTACAAAACTCATCAAAAATCATGTGGCATCCTACGATATAATCAACTTTGACCTTTTCCTACCCTTACGATTAACACCCTCCTTCGGAGAAGATGAGGATGATGATGAGGCCGTCAAAACTGACCCCTGTTTTTCAGCCACATCCCTGCAAAATGCTTTCTGTACATCATCTTTAAGTTCCAAGAAGCGCATCTTCTTGTTTTTCTGCTCTTCAGGAGTTCCTTTCTCAAGGAAGTAATCAGCCATATCCATTTCATCATCCAGAAACTTATCAAGAACTTCTGAGCAATGGGGGAAGAAGCGCCGTCCCATTTCCACTGTCAATCACCAAAAAACACAACTTAGAAATTTCCCAAAGAATAATCAATATAAAAAATTGTTTCCCTAAATTAGTCCTAGCTGCATATAAGTGGCAAGCTTTAGAGCTAAATCAAATGGTTTTCAAAGACTCCTTGAATCCGTACAAACTTCACCATGGTATTAGGAAACTTAGATCCCATATCACTTGAACTGCAAAATGTTACAATTTTACTTTTCTACCTTATTGGATCACTCATCAGTCATCACTATGAAAACAAACTAACAGAGAACTGTAGATCTTAAAAGCGCATCATGGACCAAATGTCCGAAACTATATAACAAGTTTCCAAGTCTCAGTTCCTTCTTAATTTTTCTCATTAATTTCTTTAGGTTGTCTTAATCCCATAGTACAGCCGTTGAGAAAACAAAGGCATCTATGACAAAACAATCCCATATTAGATGGTATTGGAACTAAAGGGGACAGTAACAGGTGCATTAGTGAAGGATCAGAGAGTGCTATGGTCACAGAGGTCAAGCATCGGAAAATACTTGAAAGCTAAAAGACATCATAACACATGTCAAGGAGGCTTGCACATCACACAAAGTTTTAGAGTAGTGTTTGAGATACATGTGAGTGGTAAAATGACCATACCTGTTTTAATTAGGGCTTGCAATTTTTCGTGGAGTCTTTTGGATCGTACAGAGGGTGTTTCATTCAAATCAACCTCTCGTAAGTTTCCACTAGAGCCTTTTGATGCTAAAAGGCCACTGTACCCTGATGTTGGATGATCTGCCATTTGCATAGCAAGCTTGGCTTCAGCAGGAAACAGCAACCGTGCAAATGCCACTGCAAAATAAAGGAAAACGATTTGTTGACACTCATTTCGATGATGGAATACAAAACTCAAAGTAGAAAGCTGGATAAAATGACAGACTTTCTGCATTAATTAATTAGTGCAATTTCTACAAGCTAAACACTAAGAACATAACAGAAAGACAAAAGCAATATCATGAACTTCACTTCAAAGGGATTGAAGCCTTCAGTAGCAAGAGATATAACCTGCAATACCTAGAACTCAAACCTTTATTATAAAAAGTGATGAATTAGTCTAACAGTTAGGAAGTATCACCTCTATTTTCAAAATAGTCCAGCCTCACATTCAAATCATCAGCTATCACCTGTGATGTGTTTGACATGTTCACAGCCATTGAATTTCTTCGCATCTCTCTCTCTAGAAGATCTATGCATATTCGGTCATTGTTAGACACCTCTCCCTGCTTTGTGTTCTCATTATAATCCTTTGGTCTAGTCAACCTCCGGCAAATTGCAACAGCAGTTTGACCATCTAATGTAGTTTCTAAGGCAGAGGCTCCGCTGTTCAGAAGAGGAACTAGGACTGCGGGTTCCTTACGCCTTGCAGCCACATGAAGTACAGTATGTCCTCGGGCATTTCGAAGGTTGGTATTGGCCAGACGTAGACCAAGAACCTCCTTAACAATTTTTGGATCACAGTATGCAACAGCATAGTGGAGAGCATAAGCATCATCTAATGAAATAGAGCCAGAATCTTTTAGAAGAAGAGTAACCAGTTCAACATCATCAGAGTCTAACGCCTTGTGGATTCTCCTGATGCTTTTAAGCCTCTTATCCTCCCCCGGCTCCATTTCCAGCATACTTGATTCATCCCTTTGCTGAGATTCGAGACGGAGTGTTTTGATATTACCAAAAACCTCATGAGGAAGCTCTTTTTCTAGAACCACATCGTCAAGATCTGACCTTGCTACCCTCTGGATGCAGTGTGAAAACAGCTGACTCTGTTTGCAGTGGAAAGAGGCTACAAGAATCGGGATCACGTCTTCAACAAGAGCTTTCTCGACAAAGTTGGTAAGCCGGCGCTATATGAATTTGTGGAAATTGTCAGTATCTAACTTTTCAAATGCCTAAAAGTTGGCAAACACAACATAAACGATACAAACTTGCTGTTTACTTGCATAAATATGGCACTTAACATGTTATAATGATAGGATACAAAATTGAAATCCCAATATATGAAAGTATGGACAAAGTAATTCTGCCAAAACTATAACTTACTGAGAGTTAAACTATAACTTACTGAGAGTTAAACCCAAAAAGAAGAATTACAATGTGCTGATCCTTTTGTAAATAATTTAGATATCAAATCCTACCAAAACTAAACAAGTGAACCATATCAACCAAACAAGAAAAGTTTTCTTACCATGGTTCTTGTAGTAAGAGATACATGAAACAACAAGCACAAAAGGAAAAAAAAAAAAAAAAAAACAAGCATACAAGCACAAAAGACTGTTTCATACACAAAAGAAGAATATTAGTATTCCTACGGAATAACTAAAGGAACAAATAACAAATTTGGGAAAGATCAAACAGCAGTATTTATGCTTCAGAGATTCTCTCTTCAGAGAAGAAAAGAGTAGGGTTTGATTTCAAATCATAGGCCGCAGGCTATAGTGTACCAAAATAGAGGAGAAAGAAAAGCAGTTGTGACATAGTGATTGCTATCCTTCAGAGCTTCCTTTAGCAAATATTATAGCTGGAAATCATAGGCCACTCAAGCTATAGTGAACTCAATCCAAAGAAGCTGAGACTGCAACATGTATGACAGGGCTGTTGCACCAAAGGTTTCGATTTGGCATACTAGTTTCTGACCAAAGTATAATTTAAAGCATTCGGAGGGTCTATCTTAAAACATACAAATCTATTTCATCAATCTTATTCATGATTTCATCCAGTCTAGGGAAAGGTGAATTCAGAAATTGTATTTTCCAAAGCTTTCCGACAGAAGTGTCATAAGGATGCAATAAATTACCGAGTCAAAGCATGTGGTCATTTAGAGACGAAAAACAAAGTCATCTCTTTGCCACTTTCACTCAAAACCTTTAAAGGCAAAACTTGGATTCAGGTACCATTAAAATTCAAGCTAGAGCAAGTAAATATCATCAGCCTTTTCTAATTTAAGCCATTTTAGCTTTAAAATGTATCAAAGAAATCCCTTCATGCGCCTTCTTTAAGAATACAAATTATTAAGTGGCACAAATTATAATAACAAAAGAGAATGTTTTAACTACGAAGGGAAGCATGAAATACCTGCACAACATGAACAAGTTCTTTCATCTGGAAAGTGGCAGCAGCATACATCAATTCCACAGCGTAATTAATAGCAGGGCCGCATGCATCATGGTTGCAACTATCATCAACACATGTTGATACAGTTGATACT
This sequence comes from Rosa persica, assembly GCA_025331145.1. Classification (NCBI taxonomy): domain Eukaryota; kingdom Viridiplantae; phylum Streptophyta; class Magnoliopsida; order Rosales; family Rosaceae; genus Rosa; species Rosa persica. The sequence continues at coordinate 49,705,472 of WFKR01000002.1, forward strand.
TCTGGAGGCGGTGGCTTAAGTTTTCCAGTGTACAAGTAGTTCAAGACTACCTTGAATGCTTCATAGCCAACTCCACCGTTAGGAACCAATTCAGACATCATATACTGCGGTTTACCTTCCTTCTTCGAATCATCATTCCCCTTCCTAAAAAGCTCGTGGAAAAACTGACTGCGTGCAGCCAATATACACCGATTGACACCAACCGCGACACCGTCAACAACAATGTCCGCATCACTATATTCATATTGAGAATCAAGCAACAGCCTCTCAAGGTTATCACTGAGTCTGCTCAGACTCAAATGCTCTGTACTTTGAGAATTGGCCGAGGCAGATACATAGTTCCCACTTGATCCATCCGACAGATAAGAAGAGGCAAAGCTCAAAGATGACGAAAGGTCATTCAAACGATCCATGGCTCGAAACATATGCAGTTCTATTTGAGCTTAATACGTCTATAAACAGATCAAGAACCACCTTAATAAGAAGACCATATCATTTCTGATGCAAAGACTGCATAAAGCAACAGATAAAGCATACTAAGCTGACCCGGTTTGAGAATTCATCCAAAATCCGAAACTCAGTTCTACGAATTACCCACTTGCTCAAACATTAAGCAGAATCCCAAGAACATAAAAAGAAGAACAATCTGCGATTACAGCTAGGTACCCAACTCAAGGCAGTAAATCCTCAACTTCCCAATACACATATGACTTGTATCTTCATAAGCCATCATCCCCATCAAAACCAACCCTTGAAACCCTCAAAAAATTGACAAAACCCCAAAAAGAAAAAGGGATTCAGATAGCATACAAAGACGCAACCTTTTGACTTTTAGTCAGTGAAAAGCAACAGAGCTTGAGATGAACAAGATGAGCAGGAGCAGAAGAGGCAAAAGCCTTCTGAACCGACCAAAGACCTGACAGAAGAGTCTTGGAAGATGCTCTTGACATTCAACAAGGACTTGAACACAAGTTGAAGCAGCTTCCAGGAAGATCAATGGTCATAATCGAATATGGCAAAAGCCGCACTCCTCAAAGATGAAAGTAGCTGTGAATCTTTCTATTGTTTGACTGACTGACTGCCTGCCAGAAACAATAAGACAAAACAATGCAAATGCCCACATGACTATAACATTTGCATGTCACCCCAGATGTAGATAATTTATTTTAATTTTTATTTTATTTATAGGGATTTCCCCTCTCAATGGGCAAAGTTGAGTTGACTGAAGACTTCAGACTTCATTACAGGAAATCGGCTTAGGCGGCTACTATCTTATATTGCCTGACACCATTCAATGTACGTCACGTGTCATTACCATTATCATTATTATTATTATTATTATTATTTTCAAAGATAGTCTAGTTGGCAAGGGACATTCAGGTGTGAAATCTCCGTACTCGAATACGAATGCAGAATGCTGATGTTAATTGGAGTTTAAATTTTAATTTATTTTTAATGATAAAGAGATGAAGCGTTTTACTCCTTGTATACGGATTAGTCTCTAAACTGAAGAATTCTTTCGGGATATCATGTGACACGGATAGGAAAAAAAAGTTACTATAATTATTATTTTTGACTAAAAAAAATCTATTCATACCTCCTCAATTAGTATGTACATCTCCCATGATTTTTGAACAATTTTATTTCCAACTTTGTCCTTTTAGAAATCTGAAAAGACAAAAAAACCATTATTGTACAAAAGCACTATATCTCATCAATGCCTTTGATTTATGGGAACAAATATTTTGTTTGATTCATCGTTGGTTTGTTTTGAATATTGTTGATTAACATAACAAGTGAATGAATTTTTTAATACTAAATCTTATTAAAACATTGAACTATTTGATCTCTTTGATAAGCACATAGAGAATCATAACTGAACACTCTGGCCCATAATTGAATTTTATCAATGATTTTCTCTTCAAATACCAAGACCAATCACCTCCAAACTCTAGTTGAAACTTTTAAGATCTAATAAACCCATATTAATATCATATCAGCATCAAAATATTGTTATGTTCATTCTTGATTTATGGTTCGCCGTAGTAATCATTCTATGAAAGAGACTACATACAAAGTGAAAAGACAATTCACAAAGGCTCCAAGGGGAGAACGAGGATGACGGTGGTTTCAACTACATACATGATTCGCGATAAAACGAGTCTCTCTTTGATGTGAACGTTGGAGGTAAATGTATGGTGTATAGAAAAAAAAAAAAAAAGCTAGGTGGATACAGAAAGAAAAAAAAAGGTTAAAATCGATAATTTAGGATAAAAATTTAAAGATGGAGGTTCGAATAACAAATCTAGAGTGATGAATAGAAACACTCATTTACTAATTAACTTTTCGAAAAAAGAAAAATATTAGCTTGTACTATCCCACGTGGCCAGCTATGATTGGAGACTGGTGTGAGTTTTGATGAACTCGACCGCAGAGTATACAAGCTCCTGAACCGTGACAACCGCCGTAGTATCCACCACCACCTTTGGCACGTTTCCCGCATTATAATCCGTGCAACCGTCGTAGCTTTCCAGCAGCCTCTCCATCTCCCGCCACGTGGACGGCTTGTGCCAGCTGGCCTCATCTCCATCTTCACCGCCGCCGCGCCGCTCGAGCCTCCGGCGCCACTCGTCCTCGTCCGCCGGCCTGCACTCCACCACCACCAGGCGAGCCCCGCCGGACGCCGCTATCTGGAGGAGCCGGTCGAGGTGGGCCCTCCGGGAGAGCGGCGAGTCCACGACGACGCTGAGCCCGAGGCGGAGCTGCGTGGACGCGAGCTGCCAGATGGCGCCGTACGACATGTCGTTCAGCAAGGAAGGGGATACCCCGGCTTCCTGGAGAGTCAGAGTGGAGTCGCGCACGTCGTCTTTGTCTATGAGGGGGATTTTGAGGGTTGAAGCTAATGAACGAGCCAGAGTGGTTTTCCCGGTGCCGGGATGGCCTTTCATGGCTATTATCACCGGAACCGAACCACCATTTCCTTCTTCGTCGGCCATTTCTATCGTTCTGTGACGAGTTTGGATTTAAGTCTATCTTTATCCTAGTCCGGGAAAGCTGAGTCATGTGGTTTATCTTCTAGGAAGCTTTATGATCCAAGCAAATAAATAAATAAAATTTTTAAAAAATCTGGTCTTGAACTTTTGATCATTATCTGAGACTATAATATCACAGTTTGACTACAACTTGAATAAGAAATTTCCTAGAGGTCTAAGGAAAAACTGAAACAAGGGCCTAAAGGAGTGGTGGGAATCTGAAGCAGCATTTGCATTTTCTGCTTTTCCCCATATATATGTCTATACAGTACAATTGCATCAGATGAATAACTTTATCCACCATACCCACCATTGTTGGGACAAAGCAACCATCTTGATGCCGTCTCTACTGTCCTACAACATACAGTTCGATCTCGATACCAATCATCGTCAACCAGCCTGATTCCGGTGCTTCTTCCGCTTGTTTCCTGCGACAGGACCTACTGGAACTTGTGAAGTGGGCGGCGGGATTGTGTTCGCGAAAGCTGGTGGGGGAACACTGTGAATTGATGGGTCGTCACTCAACTTTGCAACTCCATTTAAGGCAGGTAAATCAGTAGCTCGTGATAGAGACTTCTGACGAACTCTATGACGTAATGGCTCCTTCGATTTTGCTGCTTTATTTCCTGTCACTTTAAACTGTACCTTTCCATCTTTACCGATCCCAAGTTCTTCTAAATCTGAATTCGGCGAATCCACAGGCTTTGGCAATGGAATCCCAGATAGACCATCATAAGATAGAACGCAGGCTATAGCATAAATAGATGCCCCAAGATCAGGAGGTAAAACTTCCTTTGGATGAGTAACCTACAGACATTAATACGGAATTAGACAAAATGGCAACTCAGTGGGTTTCAGGATGTAAATGCATTATTGTGCATTACTGAAAATTGCAATGCAAAAAACTAGCGGCAGAAGTAAGAATAAAGGAAGTACCTTAAATAGTATTGCTGCAGACAGGCGTTCCCTCAAGCAATAGATCTGAGCAACGTCAAGAGCTTTCGACTCAAAACAAAGCCAGCCATCCACTATAACCATGACGGATTTATCAGGTGATGACATAATCTTCTCTTCGGCCTGTCCACCCGACTTAGAATCTATCTTCATTGCATCTTCATCACTTTCATACTCATTATCATCAACATCATTTCCCTCATCATCATTGGCTGGAGCAACAGCTATTTCTGTTGACAGCAATAATAATGGAAGTGGCCCGACAACAGTACAGTTTCGTATATTCGAACCCCCATCCCCACGGGTTATCTCATCATATACAACCAACGGAGAGCCACCACGTGCCTTGAACGCTATTTTAAAATTAGCAGACCGAGGGTGCAAACGAACTTGACTACCGTCAGGAATTTCTATAAAGGATCCTTTTTTTTTCCCACTCTTAGTAGAAGAAAGTAATCTTCCCAACATGGGATACAAACCAGCCACAAGGACAGCGTGGATTATACCTGGATTGCGTGCATTCAAGCTACATCTAGACACATCCTCAGGAATAAACCCCAGCCGAATTAGCTCTGTTTGGAGTTGCTTTCGCATACCAGATAGCATCTGCATGGTACTTGCAGAGACAAAGTATTTAGAACAGAACTGATTCTCTTTACCTTGTTCTTTTGCAATCTTCCAGCAGTCGAATGCTGCTATGACTGCTAGCTGATCACTGTTCCCACCATAAAATGAACATAGTTCAGCCTTAGCAGCAGCAGCTTTCTCCTTTTCCTCAGGCATCATAGGAAGAGAGAATGGATCCTTGTAGTCGGCAGCACAGGCCAGAGTTAAAGCTGGGTCAAGACAGTTCATCAGTGTGGCAAAGAATAGCATCTTGCTTGTCAATGGATGAACAGGTAAAGAACCTAACTTTTCCCCAAGTTCTGTAAGTTTATCGTCCACCGACAAAGCCCCGATATCTCGAAGAACAGAAATCGCATTTTGTATGGTCTCAGACTGAGGAGGATCCAGTGTCTTGTTTAGGAACTCATCTATTTTGCAATCTGGATCAAGCAACTTCACCTGTCAATAAGAAACATAATCATGAAAATTTAACACATCACCTCATCATACCCGATCTTTCACACATAGACAGCATTTTACTTTCAAGTAATATAAGGAGAAAACAGAACTTCTTTTTTGGTAAGGAGACAACTGTTCTTTTATTTGTTTGGAACAGTAGATATAGATTTATTGCAATCTCTCTACATGAAAATCAACCACACCGTCTTGTGAAACTTCTTTTATGTTATCTGTAATCATTTCTCAGTTATAATTGCTAGTTACGATTGTACAACTCATCATTCAATAATTTCTTTAGTTACCAATATAGACTGCACAACTAAATAAAGATCATTTGAAACATTACTTGCCCTGTGCAAAGTTTCTTCTCTATCGCACAATAACTTTCAACTATTCAATAACACACATAAGATTATACAAGAGACAGCAAATTGCAGAACAAAGAGTACGCAATTTATTTCATGATTCAAAGGGGTTTAACAAATTAAAACGGCATATACCTGAAGGCAAAGTTCCTCGATTGGCATTCTCCTAATCTCAGGCACCTGAAAATCTGACAATGCAGCTGCTCGAAGGTTAGAGTAAAGATGATAACAGATTCCAGGCTGACAACGGCCCGCACGCCCCTGTCGCTGCTTGGCATTCGCTTTTGACACCCAAGAAGATTGAAGAGTTGAAACATTACTAAAAGGATCATAATTTTTTTCTTTCATCCGACCCGTGTTTATAACATAAACAACATCATCAATAGTGACTGCAGTTTCAGCAATATTGGTTGAAAGAACAATTTTTCGGCAACCACTAGGTGGACGAATGAAGACCTTCTTCTGTTCAGCAGCTGGAACCATTGAATGCAGAGATATAATCACACACTTAGAAGGGTCTCTGAAATATGGGTTCATGAGTAATCTGTCCCGCATTTTATTTATATCATCCCACCCTGGAAGAAAAACAAGGATAGCTCCATCTTTCGAATCACTAAAAATTTTCCCCAACAATTGCTCGATAAGAACGAAATCAATATTCTCAGGATTAAAATATTGGAGATATTTATCGAGCAAATTTTGTTCTTCCATAGAGTTAGAAAGAGCATTTTCCATATGCCTTTTCAACATCTGAGCAGATTCTAATTGGTTTACCCGCTCAGCCAACTCTAATGCAGTGGTTCCATCCTTAGCCTGTAATTGGCAGTCTGCACCAAATGATAGCAGCATGCAAACATCTCCTACTCTACCCTTTCCAGCAAATACCATTAATGGTGTAAGTCCAGTTACAGAATGCTGGTAATTGAAGATTTTACGAGTTCCTTCTGTAGAAACCAATTCTAGAAGTGGATCAAATTCATCATCTGACCAAGCCAAACTAATTGCTTCATCTAAAGCAATCTTATCCTCCTCTGATAAGTCACGGTCTGCAGTTGAGGCACCTAATGCAGGGTTATCTAAGTGATTATTTTCTACAGATCTCAAGATAGACAATACATCCTCCAAATAGAAAGATTTGACCTGATTCAAAAATGATACAACATTAACAGGAAAGCAGCATGAGGTAAACAAAATGACAATCAACAACCTAAAAAAGAGTTCTTACAGGATAAGTAAACCCTGGGACACGGATAATTGGGCAGCCACCAAAATATTGTGAAAACCGTTCCACATCAACAGTCGCACTCATCAATATCTATCAAAATAGGTATCGTATGAAATAGACCATACATTAGCAATTAAAATCAGCTCTTAAAAATTGCAAAATATATTTATACACCAAGAATAAAATATAAAAGATAAAAATTGTGTGCATGAACTAACCAGGTGCAGATGAGGATGTGAAGGAAGCATGTCTCTGCACATTGGTCAACAAAAAAAGGGATGAGTAAACAAAAGTCGGATTAAAATGTTCCAAATTAACAGTTCATTCAAATAGCTATTACCTAATAAAACTTCCACTTTCATCATTATTTACTTCATTATTTATCAATATTAATTATTCATCATATTTAGCTGTCCCCTATCCAATATACTCAAATTTTAAGCTCCCAATCAGACCAGGAGCAATTACGCATACATGATCATTACTTCATTAGCACAAGCAAGTGATTACTGGTAATACATCAGCAAGTAAAAGAGTATACCTGAGAATAGCCAAAATGAAATCAGAGTGGCGATCCCTTTCATGAATTTCATCCTACATAGTTAACCACTGATCATTGCCATTGCAATCCATAAATAACAGAAATAAAGAAAATGGGACCATCTGTTTAAACTTGTAATGAGGAAATAAATTCTACTATGCTCATGACCTTCGATGACAAAACACAAAAATGATAGATAATTATAACTGGAATATATTCCTAATACATGTTCCAGAAAGAAATTAAGGAACTTAAAATGAAAAGAGGAGTTCAGACCTAAAACAGAAAAACAAAAGAAAGAGCAATTACCACAATAATGTGAGTTATGTCAGAGAGATCTTGTTGTTTGGTTTCTTTATTCGATGCATTTGTTTTTGACCTACCACCGCCTCTGGAAATTAGAATCCTCAGTAGAATCCCATTTGTGCAGAACACAATAGATGAGTGCCTCCCACCTTTGCTTTCCAACCGTATCTGGCATTCCAAAAAATAAAATAGTTCAGCACAAGTGGTCCAAAATTACTATGGAAAAGATACACATGACATGGAATCAAATGGACCCTACATGGGACTTCCGTACATAATTTTATTATAACAAGCAAATATTTATTTATTGTACCGGTTCAATAGAAAACAACAAGAATTTCTCATAAAGAATAACTGAACATTATACCACGATTGCATTTTGCACTTGGTCGTAAAATTGAACAATGTTCTTCCTATTTTTGCAATGACAAACCAATTTGTTCAAAATCCACAGACTACTGAGTATGGACTTGCACAACTCATTTCTTGCCTATTGACAATCATTGTCTGGGACCTAAACAAAATTCAATACTAAGCATGGATGCAGTTCGTTATTTTTTTAACAACAGTTATGACAGAATGGTTGTTCATAGGATGAAAAGGCGACTAGTGCAAGACAACTCAAAGTAACATTACCTTGTATCCAATATCCTCCCCAACATTCTGCCCTCTTTCATAAGAGATTCTCTCAGCAACTGAACAGAAGAACAAAAATATGAGAACTTTGTATGGTGTACCAGAGAAGAAAAAAGAACAATATTTAATCAAAAACTAATAGCTTTGTATGCACAGAGAAGAGAGTAAACCTGATATGGCTGAGATACGCCTGGGTTGAGTGCACACTATTTTACATGCCTCACCCTTACCCCACATATGGTCCAAAAGATATTGTGGCACCTGAGTTATATTTAAAAATAATAATATTATAAAATTAATGGTCTAGTATATTAAGCAGCAAAGCTAGTTATTAGCTTAAAGGCAATATCAAGAAATTTCAGAATGATCTCATATACGTCCTCAGTAGTGATCATAGTAAACTGGTAAGGAATTGGTACCTGTGTGGTCTTTCCGCACCCAGTCTCACCAGATATAAGAACAACCTGCTTTCAAACATGGAACAAACTATAAGTCCAATAAGATGGGCTGGAAATCCATTCAATCCAAACCACAGTTCAAGGAAGTTGGTGATACAGAATTTCTCATAGCCAATGACAAAGGGACCATGCTGAGATAAAACCACATCACATATATAACCTACACTGGGGAATTTAAACAATAACATTCATAAAGTGATCTATCACATGAGCCACTGTAACATAGATGTTGAAGCACATATGGAGTAAAAGTTATAAAAATTAACCTGGTGAGATTCAACTGCTGACGTTACCACATCCCTGTAGGATGCCATGGGTAGCTTAGACCTCTCTTTAGTAATCTGCATAAATAAAGTTGTAAAGCTCAGACTACTACAACTAAATTGCACAAGAATGTAACAAATCATTTTAACTCATAAGAACCTTGGCTTTTCTCATTTTAGCAGCCTGCGTTTCCACTTTCTTTGCAATTTCGTTCTGGCTCATCGAAGGTCTGCAGAACAGCGGGTCTTTCTTCCGGTGGAGTTTCTGAAACTTGTCACCGTCCTCACGGATCCTTTCTTTGGCTTCCTCTCCATCTCCGGGAGGGTACTGCATAAACACATCCCCCAAAACTTCTCTTGTGCCTTCGGAAAACGTCACCTGAGGGATTCTTTCCTTATCATTGCTGGTTGCCTCCGTCCTAAAAAGCCTGTAAACCGAAACCTTCCGCGTTTTACCCGACCTACACAAAATTCATGCTCATTATCAGCAAAACAAGTACCAAAAAAAACTAATCTTTGCAACATAAACTCGACTCTTGAATCACATTTGTGAGTCGTGAGTGTCACTCACCCAGTGCTCTTGGATTTCATATCCATTTTCCTGCACTGTTCGTGCACGTAAGCCCGTTCATTAACAGTCAGGTCTGTCCCAAATGTGTAAACTGCAAGCAGGTTAAACCACCCATATACATTCAGTTTGAATTAGCTATGAAAAAGCCTTGGCCTTTGCAACCATATACGCAACCCAATAAGTCGAAAACCGGAACAAACAAACAAAATCGCATTTGAATTACAAAGAACATAGTTCACCGCCTAAAGACTTGACCTTTACCTTCTTCATTGGACTCCAGGAACTGCTGGAGTATGCCACGTAATCGGATCCTTGCCTCGTGTGAAATCAGACTGGACGGTTGTCCTCCTTTCTTCTTCGTCCTCACCATTTTTTGGGGTTAAGTCGTGAATCTGAGTCGGAGTTTTTTGGCGCTAAAGGCAGGCCCTTACAGAAGAAGGAAGAAGAAGAATGTTGAGTGGAGGTGTTGAGGGGTCTTCCTCTTATAGCTGGTTGAGTTGTGTACTCTTCGATGCTTTTGCTGTTTTGCATAAGACGGTCGGCGCCTTAACCCTCCCTTCCTCCCAAAGATTTGGAACACTTCCCCTGGAAGATTTGTAACACTTCCTAATTTCTTTTGTTTTTGTTTTTTGTTTTCTATATAGTAAGGAAGTTATTGAGTTTAGTGATATAAGTTTGGAGAGAGTTTCTAGCGAAAATCACTAAGATAATGAGAGTTTTATGAAGATTTTATGATCAACGGTTTGAAATATCTATTTTTTAATTACATCACCACAAATCAACATGTATATGTTTATATATGTAAGAATAGATCATTCATGAAGTCATCGTTAATCTCTCCTTATAAGTTTGTTTTGGTATATAAAGGTCTTGAATTCGACTTAAAAATCACTATGTACATGTAATAGGTACAAGAATTTGTGCAAATTATAGAAATTCAATATTAATTCTTACTTTATAAAATTAAAATTATTCTAATGAAATAATAAAATATACTGTGAGGAAGAAACAAACAAACCAACATTTCAAAAGAGTTGACATTTGCAAACACCATGAGTCGAAGATGAACGGTCTATAACCATAATAATCGACATTTACCAAAGAATATATAGAGCGGCTAATCTTGAGAATCATGATAAATTCATGTAGCCGACACTGAGATGAATTTCACCTACTTCTGCATCATGTCTCGGAAATATCAGACCTCGTGTTAGCGCGATTAACCAGCACACTAACAATAAAAACCTATTAGCTAGTAATAAGACATTTAGCCCATATATAAGAGCAAGCCATGACCACGACACAACAACAAACGACCCTTAAAATGTTAACTTGGAATAGGACCTTATTTTATTTAGGCATGAAACAAAAATCACAAACCAAACAAGACTAGGAAATGAATTGCCATAACGCTTTTCCTTATCCGTTCTTTGGAGTTTGGCACCAACCACTAATGAGCGACCAAAACTACACAACCCGATTTGTAGCTTGTAACCAAAATCTGTCACTCTTGATTGCCTACATAAACTGCTTGAAGTTAATCTCTAGTATTGTTGATGTTCCCATATAAGGGAAAATAAAGATCACTTGCAACGATTATAACCAATCAACGACAACAAAATTAACAATAATGTTCATTTAGTCAGTAAGTGACCAAGAAAATTATATTCAACCACCATTGGATGTTAGTTCTATGGTGGAGAGAATTATTATTAAGTTGAGTTGTTTTATTTTCCACTTTTGAATCTACATTCAAGGATGATTTAATATAATTTCTTTGGTCAGTAATTGACGAGATGAACACCAATGTAAAAACAAATGTATAGAGATAGAGGCCTCATCCGACGCACTCACCACGAGCCAACAAGGCAAGATGCAATTCCAACACATGAAAGGAGCGGCTAGATGAGAGATGAGATCTTGAAAAACCAAAACATAGAATACAATGATTATTCAAGACAAGAGATCTTGTGCAATTTATGTTTATTATGTAAAATCCTAACTTGTCAATTTGACATTATTAAATATCTATATAGAGCACCCGTTTATGAGTAACTAGACCAGTGACGATTCAAACTCTCAGAGAGACCGAATTTTCCTATCTAATAACGCCTTTCCTACTTCATTCGCTCTCAACCCCTCTCCGTCTTTTCAACTAGTTCTCAACCTCATTCAAGTTTAATAAACGCCCTCTTCAACCCGAAATTCGAAATGATATTGGTTCCACGAAAGTAAAAGTGAAAGTGCCTCCCCCACAAGAAGCAATGCAAAATGGACCAGGACATTAACCATTGCCTAGCCCAACTCACCGCAAGTTCCCTAACATTGGCCCAAATTTTACCTGTGCAAATCTGTAGGCTTCCCCATGTGAAGGTTGTGAGAAGGTAGCACAAGTTGAATCCGAGACTCATCTCTCTCTTTCTATATAGCCTCATCGAGTTGGTTTCCTCCACGCAAAAGAAGAAACTCGGTGTGTGTTATACGACAAAGGTACCAGATACTTTATTCATTTTCTTACAGAAAACCCCCCTTTCCCTCAAATCCATAACTCATTGGGCATTCATTGTAAATTTGCAATCTGCTATTTCATTTTTCTTTTTTTTCCTCTCTCTTATATTATCTCACCTCAATCCGGGGCTTACTTTTAATGTGCCGACAGAGGAGAAAAAGCTAGCTCTTGTTCAGATGATTTGGTCTCCTATTCTTCTCAATACCCATTATTGATTCTTGAATTCTCGACCTGTTGCTGTTCTGGGTTCTTGATCGGATTCGGTTCCAAACTGAAATCGCTTTCTGGGTATTAAAGATTTATGCTTTATAGTTTGTTAACCTCTAAATTTGGGCTAATCTTATGATTGATTGTGTGCTCTTTGTTGGGTGTCATTTCCATATGATTGCTCTTGTTCTGGGTTTATGTCTGCCGTTATCTTGTGTTGTTCTTGGGTTCAGATTTCATTTTTGATTTGTTTTCTTTTGCTTAGTATAGATGGATTGCCAACTTTTGATTGCTTCTGATATGGGTTGATCGCCAAGGATTTGTTTGTAGTGTCAAAATCATATCTGTGTTCTGAAATTGGACTGATGCTGTTTCCTTAGTGGTCAGATCACTAGTTTAGTGTGTTCTTGTTAAGCTCTTCATGATGCAGGTATCAATAATTTGATAGATGATGTACATTCAATATTGAATGTTGATCATTTCATTAATGGTACATTTGGTCTATCATTTGACATTTCTAGTCATTGAATGATTTGCATAGGTTTTCTAGTCATTTGTGGTGAAAAGTGAAGAGAAACCATACTGGTTCTCAACTTCGTCTGATTACTTTTGATGTGCTATGAAGTTTCACCTGAAGCTTTTCCTTAACGTGTCAATTTGAAAGATTGGTACTTTTGTGCGAATTTTATTTTAGATTGCTATCATGTACGCTATTCCTTTGTCAGTTTATTATAATGTTACTGCCCTTTTTGTTATACTAGAATTTTGGAAGATTTTTCTTGAGAGATAGAATCTTGGAAGATTTGGTATGAACTTTTGTGAACTCTAACTTGGTGATATTAATACGCTGTTAATGGAATTCTATACTTTGGTAACTATATGTAAAATACAAGGTGTAAAGACGAATGCAAACTAGTCTTGATGTATGTTTAGATATAACAGACTATCTTTGAATATTGAATGTATGTGTCCTGAGGGTTTAGAGTTTGGTTCACTGCTTTAGAGAGGATCGTTTTAGTAGCTGCGTTTCAGTTTTGCTGTTTGTTGTGATTAAATCTAACATAGAGTTTTATTTCTTAGATTGAACTCTCAGATACTTACTATTTTCCTACTATATTATTCAGGAATTTGTTTCTTGTGACTGACTGGAGGCTCTTGGGAAAATCTGCCTTGTTTTCTTTCATTTTAAGAATATATGGGCTGAGGTGCACATTTCATGGGAGGTGTGGGGGATGAAGAACCAGCCTCAAAACGCATGAAAGTATCCCCTGGAGAATTGAGAGGCCTTTCCAACGGTTCATCTTATACAGAGCCTGTAGCTGGCTCTTCAAGAGACTTGATGGCTCGGCCCCTACCATCCGAAGGGGACGAAGAGGTTGTTGGTTCAAAAGGAGTTATTAAGAGAGTTGAGTTTGTCCGTCTAATAGCAAAGGCCCTATATTCTCTTGGCTATAACAAAAGTGGTGCTCGTCTGGAGGAAGAGTCTGGAATATCTTTGCACTCTCCTGTGGTAAATCGATTTATGGAGCAAATTCTCAACGGCAATTGGGATGAAAGTGTCGTCACGTTGCAGAAAATTGGTCTATCTGATGAAAATATTGCTAAATCTGCTTCCTTTCTGATATTGGAGCAGAAGTTTTTCGAACTTCTAGATGAGAAAAAGGACATGGATGCATTAAAGACATTGAGGACTGAGATTGCACCTCTTTGCATAAATGGTAGCAGAGTTCGTGAGCTTTCATCGTGCATAGTTGCTCCTTCATTTGTTGGGTCCCCCAGTCAAAACACTGTGAGGGCCAAGTCTCGGCCAAAGTTATTGGAGGAATTGCAAAAGCTGCTCCCACCAACTGTTATGATACTTGAAAGAAGGTTGGAGCATTTAGTTGAACAAGCCCTTGTCTTACAGCGTGATACTTGCATTTTTCACAACTCTTTGAACGAGGACATGTCTTTGTATACTGATCATCAGTGTGGGAGAGATCAGATTCCTTCTCGAACAGTTCAGGTTGGTCTAAGTTATCTTATTGATGGTTATAAATTTAGATAGAGCTTGTATACCTATTGGGTTCAATTGTTTGGGGGAATAGGGTAATCTTTGTCCTGATTGATTATGATATGAGTTATCTCAATCAAGTAGTATCAGTCTTGGGTAAGTTGGATGATTTTCCAGTCTTGGTTTATCTTGTTTTATGTTCCTTATGAGAAGAGACTAGCGTTGTTTTAGGTAAAGTCGCTTTTTGGTTTGCAATTATTCTTACATTTCGTAGACCATGCATATAATTGCTGGACAGATCTGCACCAGAAGAAGCACCATTAACATCCAAGAACAATTGGTAAACAAGACAAAGTGTAAAGTTGTGTGTTTTCTTTTTGGCACATTGGCAAACTGTGAAACCAGGGTCTCATATGAGACTACTGCAAGTTTGAAACCAATCGTCCAATCAATTACCACTCACTTTTGCTACATGTTGTGATGGGAAGGAGCACTTGTGACTTTGGCAAAATGCCATTGGAAGTTATTTTTTAGTTAGAGACAAGGATATGGTACAATCTACCTTGTTCTAGGAGGCTTTAGGCTATCACTGTTACATAGGGCATGTTTGAAAAATTGTAGAGTATATAGGATTGGTAACTAGAGGAGTTTCAGATCAGAATTATAGGGGTAAGTAGGTTGTCAGTAAAACTCCCTTGAAACTTAGATTCGTGGAATTTCGGCTCAGAAAGGTGCACAGCTTTACTGACCAGATTGGACATGCGGTACTTGGTAGCTTTCTTTGATAAAGTGGATGGATAATAAGCTCTTAGGTGCAGATTATTCAAGTTGATTTTCTCCATTTTGTAGCATAAACTGTTTCCTCAATACAGTGAGTTGCTGTACTTGTATTTTCAAGCAATGATTCCTTAGAAGATTTTATGCAATGATAATGTGGCATATTGTTAGGTAGCTTGGTCAGCCCGTAGCTGGTTTCACCATGATGCGCCTCCACCCCCGCGCGGCCCTCTTTCCTTTTTTCTCCTCTGGTTGTAGGGGTTAGAAACTTGGAATTTAGATGATTTTAACCTGCAATGAGTCAAACTACAATGTGGCTCATCTACAGCTCATAAACGTCCAAAATTTGATTGAACATGAAAGCCATGGATTTGCTGACATTGTATCTTATCCTTTTGCAATTGGAAGCACTCAATTTTTTCAAGGTTCCTGGTTCTTTTCTTGTTAATATTTGCTGTTATTATCAGCAGTTCAGTTCAGACATTTGTGATAGGTGCATTGAGAATGGCAATGTGTTTCCAGGCATCCTTGTTTAGTACATATCCCATCTCAATCAATTTCTGCCCAAGGTGTTCATGAGCTTGATCTATGTCTGATATCATATAATTAACTTGATCCTTTCTGTTACTCTACATTCTTTCCAATTGTTGTAATTTTAATCCATTATATCTCTTCCTGTCTATGGTTTGTCTATTAATATGTTATGTCAATGAAGATTACCCTCTCTCTCTCTCTCTCTCACACACACACACACACACACACACACACACAAACACACTGTACTATCCCTGCTGTATACTTTTTATTAATCTTTTTGTTGTGGATAGATAATTATGCTTGTTTGGACCAGCCACTTGTTGGTTCTTAGCTATTAGTTGCATCTTTATTCTAAATCTGTCTTGTCACATTTTTTGCAGGTATTACAAGACCACAGTGATGAAGTCTGGTTTGTTCAATTTTCACACAATGGAAAATTCTTGGCTTCATCATCAAGTGATAAATCAGCTATTATATGGGAGGTAACATTAATACTCTGTGGAGCTTTCTTTAAACTTGTGTCTACTGCCTCTTCTCTACTTGTATTATCCATTCTTTACTCTGTGGATTAAATTTGATTTCTATTCCTTCCGAAACAAAATGGATCTCTGTCAATGTATAGATGAGTACATCTCTGTTAGTGTGTAGATAATATCTATTAAAAATTGATTTCTATTTATTTCAATTATTTCTTCACATCTACTTTTTGCATTCCAATCCTATGTTGGCATTCCATCTCTGTTTGCACTTTTGCTATCCTCTTTTGCTATTTCTTGATCAGATATCATAATTTTCTTATTATAATTGTTTGAAAGTGGCGGTATAACTTCTTTTCATTATTTCTACTCTCTTCTGTGCTTTGAAGAAGTTGTTCTGTGTATATATCAGCAACCTCTTTGTTAGTGTGTAAGATAATCTCTATTTAAAATTGATTTCTGTTTATTTCAATTATTTCTTCACATCTACTTTTTGCATTCCAATCCTACGTTGGCTTCCATCTCTGTTTGCACTTTTGCTATTTCTTGATCAGATATCATAATTTTCTTATTATAATTGTTTGAAAGTGGCGGTATAACTTCTTTTCATTATTTCTACTCTCTTCTGTGCTTTGAAGAAGTTGTTCTGTGTATATATCAGCAACCTCTTTGTTAGACTTGACTAATCTTGTTATGGCCAACATAACCCCTTGTTGAATGGGAGAATATCTGAGGTTGGAAATATATGAAAATAATACATGATCAAACCAAAAAAAGAAAAAAAAGAAAATGCATGCACACAGTCTAATTTCAGAATTGTTGCACTACTTTCGATTGGGCTGAGCTTGCATGCCCAATTTTTATCAGAACTTAAATCCTGGCTTAAAACCATTTCCAAATCAGTTTGGAATTGAGAATTCCATGTGCATTCCGGTTAACCCTTTGGCTTATTTTACCTATTATTATATTGTTGCAATACAAAACATTTCAGAGTATAATTCTTATTTAAAATGATGCCACCCTTGTTGTCTTCTAACTTTATCCTATTGTCTGAAGAAGTTTATACCCTACATTTTCATTTTTTTAGGTTGATGTGAATGGCTGGGTTTCATTAAAGCATAGACTAGTTGGACACCGTAAACCGGTTTGCTCTGTTTCATGGAGTCCTAATGACTGTCAGCTCCTCACTTGTGGAGTGGAGGAGGTTGTCAGGCGTTGGGATGTCTCTACTGGTGAATGCCTCCATGTTTATGAAAAACCTGGCCTTGGTCTATTGTCATGTGGATGGTTTCCAGATGGGAAATGGATATTCTCTGGTGTCACTGACAAGAGTATCTGCACGTGGGAGTTAGAAGGGAAAGAGCTGGAGTGTTGGAAAGGGCAGCGAACTTCAAAAATCTCTGATTTGGAAATAACTAGTGATGGAAAGAAAATATTAAGTACTTGTAGAGAAAATGCTATATTGCTACTTGACAGGGAAGCTAAAGTTGACATACTACTTGAAGAGGATAAACCTATAACTTCTTTTTCTTTATCAAGCGATGATAAGTTGTTGTTGGTTAATCTTCTGAACCAAGAAATTCATCTCTGGAGCATAGCAGGTGAAGTCAAGCTTGTTGCCAAGTACCAAGGTCACAAACGCACCCGATTTGTCATCAGGTCTTGTTTTGGTGGACTCGAACAAGCATTCATTGCTAGTGGTAGTGAGGATTCACAGGTAAAGAATTTTGTTGCATCCTTCTCAAGTCTTTTTGCTTCTTGTGTACAAGGAAAACTGGAGGAGTAATGTTAAAGCATTAGATTGGGGATATACACATTCTTTTCCCTGCGTTTCTGTTCATCAAGTATAAGGTTCTTATCCATCTTTGATGATTAAGCACAATGTTTAATTCTGGAGAGAAATCATGTGGGATGCGGACATAAGTGCTACACACATATTATATCAATTATATCACTTCTGTAGTTCAGAATATGTCTCCAATATGTTGCTGGGACCATTCCTATGTAGATCATCATAGGAGAAATGAAATGATGAGAGATTAATGTTTAGTTTAATGTTGAAGATGAATTGTGTTGTAGGCAGATGGGCTAGTTTATTTTGAACTTTTGTATGTTTTGTTCTAGGGCTTTGTTTATTAAGCTCTCATGGCGGATGGGCAAGACCAGGAGTAGCTTTAAGTCCTCTAGGTTGCATGATGTCTAGGAGATGTTGACCTATAAAGATAGGTGTGTCCGCACGTGCATTGTTTTTTTTTTTTTCAATTAGTCTAATATTTTGAATTGACATTTATACACACATTCATGGGTTTGCTGGATTTTGTGATATTACCGATTGCCACTGTATGGTGAAATCAACGCGATGAAACTGCATTAAGTGGCATCACACAGGAGAAAGAGACTTGTTTAGACATATAACTTTGCTATTAAATTTGAAAAGAAAATGTGAACATTGACTTGTCTTTGTCCATTGGAGTGCTAACAAATGTGTCTCACTCCGCAGGTTTATGTATGGCATAGATGCTCAGGGGAGCTCATAGAGGCATTGCCAGGACATTCTGGAGCTGTTAATTGTGTCAGCTGGAATCCAAAAAACCCACACATGTTAGCCTCAGCTAGTGACGACCGTACAATTCGGATATGGGGACTAAATGAGATAAAAGTGAAACACAAGGATGCACACAGCAATGGCATCCATTATTGCAATGGGGGAAGTTGAAAAAGACTTGGAAAGCAAAGAGCTGGTTATAATTTCTTTCTCTGACCATTGCATTTGTGTAAATACTTTATCATTGTCAAAATCAGACATTCATGTCAAACAAGCATGTGGATTGTGCAGCAAGTAACATACTATATAATAAATCTACTATTTCATTTCAAGTACTTCTTATTTCTTTTCTTTAAGTGCAACTTTTGAATATTTGTACATGAGTAAGGTGGCTTGGCCTATTGGTTGCAAGTTCTTAGTTAGCATGCTATCTTGAGAAGCTACTTGTGCATTCAAAAATTGCATTTTTTTTTATTGGTAACTCATGAATACATGGAGAAGCAGCCTCAATTGACCGTATTGAGGGCGACTCGAGTTTCCTCTTTAGTAGCTTACTAAGCTGTGATTGTGTTTACTCATTGCTTGCTTTTCATGTTCATTTAAGCCTTTACATGAACCCTAGATGATTATCAGCTAAGGGATTCTCATACATCCAGAGCAAACTGGTTTAGGAATAATGGCCCGGAGCTCCTTGGATTTGTTTTGTGTAATAAGTTTTTCCAACCGGTATTTGTGTCCGTATCAAATATATGCTAGGACAGGTAAAACATTTGGTACCCCGTCTACATTTAAGATGGGAGTGTGGTTACCTTAGAGCAATCCCTACTTTTCTCAGCTTCTGAATCTGTGATCCTTGAAGTTGCCTAACTTCTTCTCTGGCTTAAGCAGTAGAAGAAGATGCACCAATTTGAGTAAAACCCCTTGGTTGAGTATTAGTTCCACATTGATCGGACTGAACAGAACCATTTGTCTTCTTCACTTAACAATTTGAATTTTTGGGGTTTATACTACAATCCGAGGGACCTTGATGACCAGATTGTGCCTCCGACAGATGTTAGGTGAAAATTGAAGTATTTCTCAGTCCCATATAAGTATAAATTAAGCAAGTATTACTGTTGGAGAAACCATTTGTCTTGGAATTGGTAAACAGTACAGGACAATAATAGCCCCTTTAGTACTTTAGAAAGTACTAGAAACAGTGAGATCACTGAGATGGAAAAACTCATTTCAAAAGGGTTCTTTATACCATGAAATATTTCAATTTGCTCAACTCTACTCCAACCAGTTCTCTCAATTATAACCAACTCTGAAACATTTGGGAGAAAAAAGTAAAAAGAAAACGACTAGAGAGCTCAACACAAATCTTCATCAGTCTCAAGGTGATTTACATATACAAACCCTCTTTAGATTCTTATTTAGGCAACACTGAAAGAGGTTACACTGTTCTCCACGAACTTCTTTGCTCCCTTGAACCACCTCTTGTCTCCGGCTTGGGCCTTGCAGATGTAAAGCTTGCCGTCCTTCACGGTGGCAGTGATCAGTTGGTGCTTACCACCTTCATCTCCATCAGCTGTCCTTGTCAACACAGAGATGAAGTAGTATGGTTTCCCATCAACTGTCTGAGTTGCAGATTCCAATACGTTGGCTGTGGCCACAGCACCTGAGTCGAAACCTCCCTACACATTTTAAAGTCAAATTCCATAAGAACTCGCGGAGTTTGATGAGTTGCCTGTTATGCATATGTTGTCATATATAAGGATTTTCTGCACCAAAAAGTTTGGTGACCCTGACTAGGATTAGAGAACAAAGCGCATTACCTCAGAATCAGTCTTCCCAAAGTAGGCTTGTTTGCCTAGCAAATAGTCCACCTAGAAAACAATAGCAATATCAGAACCGAATCATTAGTAATGACAGTATTTTAGGTGATGGATCTGAAATATCGAATATGGACTACATTGCCATAATGAACATCAAGGAGAAGCTAGCTAGCATCTACAGGCGTATATACCTGGGTGAGAAATTGTTCAGGGCTACCAAAGTCAGTGATAGACTTCTTATCAGTTGGGTTGATTGTGACAGTCAAGTTGCTGGTAACGTCGAAGTTGTCCTCGTATCTCAGAACTTGACCCGGATATTCCACCTCTTTGCTGGGGTTCCATTTTGCAGGGATCGACAGCTTGAACCCTTCTCCAGCATATGTCAAGAACTCTGTTGTCTTCGGCTTTCCGAAAACATTGGCTGCGCGATTCATTTACCCACTATTAGTCAAGTCCATCTGGTGTATCATTTGCTTTTGAATTGACGAAGTGTTTCAGATAACCAAAATCATTTTCGACAATGTTTTGCAAGAATAGCTAGGTCACAGAAACAATTTTCAGTTGTTTTATATCAACAACTAATAGTTGCTTCCTTAAAAAGTAAGTGCATTCACAACACTGGGGAAGTTTTTGGACAATCAATAAAGCAAAAGTGCTTCCTATAGAAGCACTTTCAAGCATATCATTAGAGACCAAGCAAAACTTCTTTGAAGCTAAAAACACTTCTGGTTTTAAAGTCAAGGAATAGAAGTGTATACTATACCGGATTCTCCATAAGCTGCATCAGCAGGTGCAACCTTGGTGCTAAGGGCAGCGCCACCGATGAGGAGGGTAAGAGCCAAACGGCGAGAGACAGCACCGCCGTCTTCCTCCTGGGCTGACTGCTTCTGGGCCCTGCAGATCACAACCTGGTTAGGCTTGATGCTCACCACTTGGCGCTGTGACGAGGAAGACCTAGTGGCAGTTGTAGTGAGTGCATGGTGGTGCAAAAAGCATGCAGTCGAGGCCATTACTCTACTAAGCTCACTTTGTGATTGCTGTGGTGTGCTACAATGTGAGAGCTAAGGAAAATGGGTTTGGATATGTTGTCTGTGTGATATGTGAAGGCAAATGGTTGGTTTAATTTTTTGGATATTGGATCAGGAGAGTGGATGATTTGGAGGATTGGATTTTGATGTGGGATAAGGTTGTAGGGGCTCTCATTGGTTCATAAGTGCCACGTGGCGACATTTCACAGTCATGAGTTTGCGGGACTTGGACATTTGTCACTGTACCTTTTTTTTCCTCAAAGTGTCATTGCCTGTGTGGCTTTGTTTTGATCATCTTGAAACTTGGAACCTGGGAGGGTACTCTGAGGCCCATTGGATGGGTGCGATTGATTACTCCATTGCAGATTAGATAATACTAGGAAATATATGTCCGCGCGATGCAGTGGGTTGTTTTTCTAGTCAAATGTAGTTTAGTGAATATTCTACAGTAATCTTACAAAAGTGGAAATACAAAATAGAATATGGTATCTTAATCTGGTTAAAAAATTGATCTCCTAACCAAAACTGTTGCTATACAAAACTGGTTAGTGACGAGCTGTTACTGTAAATCAAAAGATTTTAATACAAAATGTTCACATAGGTCCTTTAAGGTGATTATTCTGGAGCTAATGTTGGTTGTGACGAGTTGTTACTGTAAATCATAAGATTTTAATACAAATCAATAGAGTTTCTAAGTGTAAATTCCGACATACATAAGAGAATATTTCGATATTTGAACTTAAGATGCAGATAAGGGCAACATATAAAACTCAAGTGTAAAGTATCTAGGCAAAATACTTAAAATTTTATTTTAATTGTTGTTAGGTTCTATTGTTTTAGATAAGATGCTTAATGCTTGTTCATATTATGTAAAAAAGGGACGTTTACTTTCCACGACTTCATCGCTTAGGAAAGCCAAGAATTTACAGAGACGCCGCTCGATATCCTTCTGGAATTTTAGGATTTAGAAAGTAGAAATTGTTTCCTGTGCTTGATAGTAAAATCTTGTCTACAATATCAAAGTTGTTGTAGTAAGTTCATAGGAGATTAAATGAAATTATATTTTTCCTATGAGGTTGCAGTGATATGATAGGGATGAAATTAGGGGACATACTTTGGTCACGTTTCACTTTTAGGCTGCTGAATCTATTGCTGCACGAAAGAAAAACATGCATAAAAAAAAATAATAATAATAATAAAAAACTGAACAATCGTCCGTAAAAACGTAGAATTCAAACCAAAACCACTGAAATCTATAAACATGAGAACATCACAAACTACTCGCTTTTGGCCATTAGTTGTGGTATGAACTAATCTCTTTTGGCCATTAGTTCGACTTTCTGTTACATGAGAACATCACAAACTACTCTCTTTTAGCCATTAGTTGTGGTATGAACTAATCTCATTAAGTTAAGAGATAACATAAGAATTCAAACCAAAACCACTGAAATCTATAAACAAAAGATTAATAAAGACCAAGCAAAAACATAATCATATAGAAAACAAAACCTCATTTTTTTCTTTTCTTCTTTTCTCTTGGTTTTAACTCAGACTTTATAACTAAGTTGAAAAACTTGGATGAGTTCCATATTAAAACAAAGCCTTTTTTGGTTTCAATCATAGTTGATTTTATTATAAAAGGTTTTTGCATCTCTATTTACAGAAAAGAAAAAGAAGAAAATATAATGAACAAAATAAATAGATTGAATAATTGTCTGACTCATATACAGAACAAAATAAAACAATGAAGTCTTACTTAGAATCAAACTTGAATGAGATTATGATGGACAGAAGACATGACAGAGAAACCTATGAATCAAATAACAGAATATTCTTTGAACAGAATATTCAAAGTATCTAACTTTATACTTCAAATAACAGAAAAACAAAAGATATCTCTGCAAAAAATTGACAATTCATGTAGTACAGATCCTTAATACTACAATTCCCAGAAGCAGAACCGAGAACCAGAGAGAAAAGAAAAAAAAGGATTGTTTATATTTAACACTTGTCCATCAGAGAAAGATGAAACAAAAAAAACAAATCACATGATTCGTAGAATGGTAGAAGAAAGTATTGAAGCAGAATCTGCAAACTGAATAGAGGCAGTAAAGCTTCCTGCATTGTTGGTTGGTGGACGTGTGTGTAGTAAGTATAGAAATATTGACCATAAAGATATTGGACATTGATTTAGGTGGGGAAAACCAATACAGAAGAAAACTGAATGTCAAAACAACTAATATAAACAAAACTGGCAGGCAGCAAGAATAATATACCCAGAAAGTGTTGGTCCATTTATGAACAAAACCAGCCAGTATCTTGAAATTTGAAGATCAAATCCTAAACAAAGACAAACTAATCACAATTCTCAGTAGTACCATCAAAGGAAAATGAACAGTTACTCGAGTATCAATGGTATAAAGAAAATTAGGTTGTCATTGATTTTTTTTATTTTAGGTTTTGAATCCAAAAATCTCTGCAGTAATTGAACGCAAAGGGAACACAATCAATCAAAAAGTTTCAAACTCCAGAAAAAATATAATCCAGCCTTTAGATTGTGATTGCATATATGTATATGCAGAAAAAAGCTTATCCCAGTTTCTACGAAATATCAGAAAAATTGCTTACAATGAAAAACAAATTAGAAAACAATGCAACTCTTGGAGAGACTGAAACCTTTATGCATTGTACAGATTTTGAATATATGTGGGGGAACACAGCAAATTCACAATAATACCTACCTGAATACAGATAAATAGAACAAATCACAGCAATTGAAACACAAACATAGCAAAATCAACAAATGAGAGGTGGTTTTTCCGTCAAATGATATAGAAAGAACAGCGTACCAAGTGATCTTTTTTGAACAGTGTACTTGAGGACATGAAAACACTCTAGGCGTTCTTCTAGATATGATAACACGAACGCAGGTAGAATAGTCAATGCTTCATGCCAAAGAATCTTGATGGTCATTTATTGTTGTCACTAAAAAGCAAATGAGAAAAGATAACAAAAAGAATAGTACCACTTGGATTTGTTTCATTCCATCAATGAGATATGTTTAGAATATGACCTCTACTCCAGCTACACTTAATTAGTGTCACAAAATGTACCATCAACTTCCCTCACAGCACGGTGTACAACCATCATGGTTTTCAGAGCTACTTAGGCATACACTGTAAGATCTGAGATGGTTTATGTGTATATACGAAACGAATAAGGGTACAGTTTATCATAAAGAAGAATCATTAGGATATAGATTCAATCAAACGATTCTACAGCGATCTAATTTCAAAAATCTAGTACTACCTTGTTCATTACCATTTTTTTGTAGGAGCCCAGGTGGGTCCAGTTGCAGGTATTATGTTTGCTGACAGAGACTTGACCAGTGTGCCACAGTACATTGTATTCACTGAGAATATCAGTGGAACAAGCAAATGCGAACAAAGTCAGTCAATGGTTTTGTTGTAAGAGTTAAATGCATAGTTTGGTTCAAGCAACAGCTTTTAGTAGAGTTTTCATTGAGAATAAATTCATTAAGAAAACAATGAGTGGAGAGAGTGTTCTAAAAGGTTAAGCAAAATGGTTGTAAATGCTGATTAAACCAGGTATACCTTTTATCTACTCAAATACTGATTAAGCCAGGTGTAAATGCTTTGAACAAAGACAGCTTCGATTAATAGAAACAATTTCTGATAAAAGCATGATGCTAAGAGCAAACCAAGGAAAACGCATCTGTCAAAAATTCTCTGATTTATCTCATTAAGTGTTTATAATGCTCTTCAAGGATGGATAGTTTTGAGCCTATAAAGTCAAGGACGAATTAGACATCATACACGACCTAGAATGTCAATGTCATTGGAATAAGAAAGGAAGAGAATGGCAAATCAAATGCATCATTTATGAAAATGGCAAATCAAGTGCATGACTTTGAACCTACCTAAATATACAATTGCAAAACATTGTTAATTATCAACATAGATATGATTTATATAGAGTACTCTAAGGGTACATATGCAAAATCCTGAATTAGGTTGCAAACTATAGTAGTTGATCCACCACTAAATTTACTGGTATTCACTCAATATTGATATGATTTATATAGAGTAAGGAATTGATAAGTGCTCTTTCAAAAAATCGAAAGTTCCAAACCGATTACTTGCCAAGAGTAAAATCGTCATATTTAACTTCAAATTGAAACAAAGTTAGTATGTTCTACAGATCAAACTCTAGTAAAATAATTGTATAGCACATATAACAAACTTTGCCATTGACCTCAATTTTCTCAGACACCAGAAACCCTAATGAAGCAAGACTTTCATTAGTGTATATATGTATCTTAGCTAAAATATATGAAATTTTGAGATAGTGGGCAAACATTGTGTTTTTTTTTTTCTCTTTGTATTTTTGATTCGTTAATTAAAAATAAGTATTTGTGGATTTCATAAATTTTTGAATACATCGTTGTAAACTATATTTTTAGTATATCTATTTGGTATATCGTTGTTATTATTTATTAAGATTTTCAATCCATTTCTTGATGTAACTTTTGAAAGCGCAACATATAATTATCCATGAGTAAAAATAGGTTCTGGTAAATATATGCCAACTTGATTTAATGATTGACCCTGACTTTTATTAATAGTCATAGCATAACAGGGTTTTATTGGAAATTGTCGTCTTTTAAAAATGAATGGCCATTTGTTTTCAGTTGCGGTAAGAACAATTCTAGGTATGAAATATTTTTTGTCTATATTAGTTCCTGTTAATATTTTTGCTTCAATTAACCGATCAAATAATTTTGTCACTATTAATCTTGTACCATTGCATAAACCAGACATTTGATCTAAATTTCTCAACAACATAATTGGCATTCCGACTTTTAAAATTAATTCATGTGATGGTAATCCGTTAAATTCAAGTTTGTTTAAAAACTCTATAGGATATAAAACGTTGAGATTTTCATTATTTCCAGAATTTAATAAAATACTGTCAGAACTTAGATAAGTAGTTGTGTTGCCTGGTAATGAATTTATAGCGTAATCATTTATATCTTGAACTGTAGAATTTCGAGGTGTAACAATTGCGCGTTCTCTTAAATAATTGAAATCACTATAATTGATATTAAAATTTGAATAAGTTGCAGTAAAAATTGCTTCTATTGGATTTATATAAGTGTGTATAAGTAAATCATTTGGAATTTCAACCCAAGATGTATCTTCATCATTTTGATAATCAATTGAATGTGCACAGCCTTCTCCAATTTGTAACAACCAGTTTGCAAAAGTAGAAATATTTGTTCTATCTTCATCAATTAAATTAGTTCTTGATAATCTCATGTTTTCTGTTAGATAAAATATTTTAAATGATGACCAAATGTATGAACTATTTAATGAAGCTTCAATTATTTGTTCTTTAGTTCCCCCTGTAATAACAGGTAAAATTTGTCTAAAATCTCCACCCAATAAAATTGGTTTACCACCAAACGGCTTATTAGCTTGTATATTATTTGGGTTTGATAGGATGTCACGTAAAGATTTATCTAATGCTTCGAAACAATATTTATTACACATCGGAGCTTCATCCCAAATAATTAATTCTGTTCTATTAATTAATTCTGCAAGTTGAGTGCCTTTTTTTATAGGACATATTGATAAGTTATTAACTATTAAAAGTATTTTAAATCGAGAATGAGCAGTTCGACCATTTGGTAATAATAATGAAGCAATTCCAGATGAGGCAACAGCTAAAACAATTTTTCCTTCAGCCCTTAATTTATTTATAATTGTATGCCATAGAAATGTTTTACCGGTTCCTCCATAACTGTGAACAAAAAGAGTATTACATGTTTTTTCTTGAATTGCTTTCATAACTTCATCATATATAATTTTTTGACCTATGTTTAACTGAGCTATGGAATTTATATGTTGACGTTTTAATTCAAGGCAATCATAATCTAATTCTTCTCTTAAAAGTCTATTATTTAAATCACATATTTTGTTTATATTGGGCATTGGTAATTGATGATCTTTTAACGAACTTGATGATCTATTAAAGATTTGTTCTAATTCAAATAATAATTTATTTTTTAACTCTGATTCGGGTAGAATTAAGTTTGGATTTCCAACTTCAGTTCTAGCTTTGTGTAAAATATCATCTGACATGTTTGACCAGTATGAATCTAATAGCATTTGGGGATTGCAACATCACAAAATAAAATAATTGTAACAAATAGTTTACGGATTTCAGAAGTTGTTGCAGCATGTAATGAATTTTCTAATGCTTCGATCCATTCTTTGTCATCACCTAGTAAGCCTAAACTTCGGCAAGTTTCTTGATAAGAAGGATATGTAATGCCATTAATTGTTTTTATAGAATCAAAATTGTGACAACCTTTTTGAATATTTAGTAACATTCTCATATAATATAATTCACCTGATATAGGATGTACATATGTTATTCGACCAATAGTTTGACATTGTTTTCTCGGCGTCCAACATTTTTTACGGTCATTCCATACAAACTTACTTGGAAATTCTGTATAGGTTAGTTCTGAAGCATTTGGATAAGTTATATTTGCTTTAAACCATCCAGTAAGCATAGTATCTTCTATGCTTTTCTGTTTTATTATTGAATCAATTGATTGATGTTCATTAAATATAATATTTTGTTCTAAAGGCATATGAATATCTAAACGTTGAACAGCAGGATGTCGAGAATGAATTGAGTATTCGAATAATCTCCAAACAGATTCATGAGGAGTTAAATATCGACAATTAAGATAAGTTGTAATTTCATCATTTAAATCTTCACGTAATAAAATTCGAGCTCAATTTGGACCTTTATTAATATATTTAAATAAATATTTAATTAACATGGATTGACAACATAATTCAACATTTATGTGAGCATTGTATCTTAGTAATAAATTTGAGTTATAAGGTACAACAAAATTATTTCCAATATGAACACCATTTTTTATTACAAATTTTGTAGGATCGTCATGACGTTTATATATGGACGGCATATTTGATTCAAATATAGTATTTGGATTATATGATTTTGGAAAAAATTTTGAACACTTTCCGTCTCGCATGCAAGGAGATTTTAAATTTAATTGTCCGCAAGGTCTGTGGATCATAAATTCGCTAACAATTTCGAAAAGTCTAGGATTTGTATTTTTATCTGGTAATTCTGCTGAAATAATAGAATCAATATCAATCGCTGTATAATATTTATACTTTTTTTGCAACCAGAATAACATATGAGCATGAGGTAATCCTCTTTTTTGAAATTCTATCGTATGAACATCTGCTTCAATTTCTCCAAAAGGTTCTCCAGATTTAATATAAGTAATCATATCTTGTAATTTTATTTTAAAAATTCTTGAAATTATATCGGGTCTATCTTCAACTCTACACTTTGGTTTATTTTGAAGATATCTTTGAATTTCTATCCATTTAACGTTGCAAGTAAAAGTTATAAATAAATCAGGATTGCCATATTGTCTACAAATCGCCATAGCATCTTGATAATTATTAATCATATCTCTTGGACTTCCTGTATAAGAACTTGGTAAAATAATTTTTTTTCCTAAATCTGAAGTTTTATTCATTCCCGCTGCAGCAGCAGTATAAATATCTTTGAAAATTTCACTGCAAATTTTTTTTTGGTTTTTTTCTAATCCAATCTAGACGATCTTCTTCAACGGTTGCATAAGCATCAACTAAAAATTGTTGAAATAGTCGTCCACCTTTTAATAAAGTACTAACCTCATTACATCTATCTTGAATTTGATATGTGATATATTCTCGCATAGATATTCTTTGTCTTTTTTTTGTACAGTTTTCTGTAATTTGTTGTATTGGTAAATTTGGTTTATATCCATCTTCACCATATGGAAAAAGCATCGGATATTGTAGTGACATATATTTTGGATGTATCTTAGAAATACGTTGTAAATATCCATTTTTTGATTCAATAATTAAATCTTTATTTGAATTATATTCTCCAATATCACCAACAACCAAACCACCAATTTCTTCAGTTGATGACATTTCATATTATTTGCCATCAGTAGATTGACGATTAATCATAGTCATATTTAATGTAGGCAGAGAACAACTTTCAAATTTATCTCTTATGGTTCGAAATTCTTTTACTAATTCATTAGTCTCATCAAACATTTTAATAAGTCCTTTAACAATGTCTAGTTTAATATTTTGATTGACATGGTTGGGATCAATTGCATTAATACGATTTGAAATTTCATTTTTTGTATCATATACGTACAGTTGAGCACATTTAGGAGATTCTCCATCAGAAGGCAATATAGAACCCATTAAATGATGTACTTAACCACTAATTTTGAAGATGTAAGGACCTGATCCAGTGTTTATTTTATTATCAATTGTTGCTCCCATTGATGTAAAAGAAAACATAGAATTGTAAACTCTAATATTTTGTCTAAATAGTCTGCTTTCCGAATCATTATCTGGATTTAACAAATTTTCAAGAAAAGTTGACGTTGGTTTTGATTGTTCAATTTTGATTTCACCTTTTTTGCAACAACTGGTATAAATAAGAGATGTATTTGATGATGATTTTTTGATAGCTTCAGCAGCCCAAAAATTTGCATTGCAATGATCACAGGTATAAATGTTATCACCTAAATCTTCGTAGCTCACAATCAATCCTATAACAAAAAAATTTCTGTCAAATAATTTACATGATTATAATTATTTCTTGAAGACAATAGGTTAAAAATGTCAAAGAAATAACCTTGCTTGCTTCTTTGATATGATGCCTGACCAAATGACTGAGAGCATTGACCTGTGTTTCAAAAGAAGTCAGTGATGAATGCTGAAAAATAAGAAATTCTTTGTCAAAGAAGGAAAAGCTGACAAAGGAAAAGTAGTGCACGTACAGATACAAACGAACACACATATTTGATCATCTATTTAAAGTCTGAAATCATAATGGTAAAATCTGAGGACTTTGATTTCAAGCAACAAACCACAACTGATAGAAATGTATAGGAATGCAGAGATCAGAGCCTAGTCATTGCCCTGTTGATTCATTACAGATGGCACAATGTCACAGAAAACTGAAGAATAACAACCAAGCAAGAACATAACCAATTCTTCATCGTTTTGCTATCCCTATATTATGTATATTAGTACTAATTCTTAGAAAGAGAGACACAGAGAGAGAGAGAGAGAAATGAGATTAAATCAATTAAAAAAATCTACATTGTAAAATTATAAACAGATCTTCATTCGCAACAGCAGTAGTACCTTGGTCATTGCTTGTAAATCGGTTCTCATTCTGAGATTGATTTGATCTTTTAGTGATTCGTGTGTCACACACTGTAATCAAAAGTTAAACAATATCAATTAATTGATACTTGCAAACAAACAATTATATTTCCCAACACTATTCAAATAGATCAATATTTCAGAACAGATACAATTACATTCAATTCTTCCTTGGCTAACTCTCTCTCTACTTTCATCATTCTCAGCAGAACACCGTTCTAACAATTTTCTCATTCTTTTTGTCACACTCTTAGGTGCTGTTTCTGCATTCAGATATATAACACGATTAAAATTTTACGTGAATATCCTCAATAATGATAATTTGTAAATTAAGCTGATAGGACACACCTTCATTTACAGTTGAAGCAGTATTTTGGTCACTGCTTCTAAATTGATTCTCACTATATTCAAATGCATCAACATTCTGACATCGATTTGAAGCTTCAGCAATGTGTGGATGAAACACTATAACCAAAAATCAAACAATATCAAATAATTTATACTTGTAAACAAATAATTATACTTGCTGCTAAAACTATTTATATAGATCAATGTTTCAAAACACTTAAAATGCACCCACTTGTTCTCCACCTCTTTGATGTAACACAATTAGATTCAGTTCTTCCCTGCTCAACACTCTGTCCACTTTGATATTTTTTAGCAGCACAATGTTCTGACAATCTCTTCATTTCTCTTGTGATAGTCTTAGCTGCCATATCTGCATTTAGATACATATTTGAAACATCGTCAATAATAATAATACTGTCTAAACCAAAAACACAACATTTTTCAAATGAATCATTTATTCACGATGAAGTATAACATCATGTACCCGTTAAGTAATCAAGTCTCTACATTAAATTAATTAAAAGACTTACATTCTGAAATTATAAACAGATATTCGTTTATAACTGAAGCAATACCTTGGTGAGTGCCTGTAAATTGATTCTTATTCTGACATTCATTTGATCGTTCTTCTTCTTTGTTGATGAAAGAAGACCCTAGCATAAATAGTAAAATTATTTATCAAACAAAAAAACACACTTATCTAGACCCCTTGATCAAACGAAAAAACAGAGCCTAACATGAGAGAAATTATTAAATCTCTAAATCAACTATATCAGATATACATCTACATATACAACAATGAGATTAAAATCGAAAATATTTCCAAGTGATCAAATATGGCATAAGTAAATAAAGCTAAATTTATCAATCGATCTCATTAATCAAAACAGATTCTTCCTATAGTAGCTTTGAAAGATCAAAGAGATCAAAACTTTGATAACACATACCAGTATTAGGTTTCCAATCCTCAATCTCTTTTTATCAAAGATTCTTATCTAACATAGCTAGGTTGAGATATAAAAAGAGAGAACTGGATTGATTTAAGGGGGAAATTGAAAAAAATAAAAACCTATTATTAATATACGAAAACTAAACCAGAAAAAGAACAAAGTCAGTACATTAAATCAACTAAAAAGTCTACCTTCTGGAATCGTGAAGAGATCTTCGTCTACAACTTGAACGTTGTTTTGGTGATCACCTCTAAATTGGTTCTCACAATGTTCAAGATGTCCGTGAAACACTGTAATCAAAAATAAATATCTGAGAACACATACAATTAGATTCAGTTCTAATCCAAAATCAAACCATATCAATTAATTACTTGGAAACAAATAATTTTACTCGCCAACACTATTTATTTAGATCAATGTTTCGGAACACATAAAATGGACTCACTTCTTCTGCACCTCTTAGATTTAACATAATTAGATTCAATTCTTCCTTGCTCAACTCTCTCTCCACTTTCACAATTTTCAGCAGCACACAGTTCTAACAATCTCTTCATTCCTCTCATCGCGCTCTTAGCTGCGATCTCTGCATTTGGATAGATATAATCTAGTTAACCTTTTGAATCATTATTCCAAGATAATGATAATCTCTAAACCAACTACAAAACATTCATCAAATAAACCATCTATTCACAATGAAGTATAACATCATGTGCTCCTCAAATCTAACGTCCAAAAACACTAAACTTTATTCACATACAGATTAATACTTCAAATAGAAATCACTACTGACTATTCTTAACAACGAAACCTCTAAACAAAATCAATGACAACCCAATATCCATGTATTCAATTTTGCATCGACCATTCAAATATACAACCCACAAAAAATTTCAAATCAAATTCAATCATACCCAACTTGAAAAAGGAAGAAGCAAAATTCAATCATACCCAGTGTCCCGAATCAGTTCTCCCTCCCTCTCCTTCTGTCTCTCTCTTTCTGCCTAACATTAGATCAATTTCTCAAATCAGATAATCAAATTGAATAACCCTAGCCCGCAAAACTAATAAACGCTAAATTGCAACCCAAACAAAGAACGATAAAGATCAGAAATACCCACCAAAATCAGACCGAAGAGCATCGACGGGTCAACCTTCACGAAATCCTGGCAGTCCTACGTAGACTAATCTCCTTCCAAAACACTGATTATGCATCAACCCAACAAAAACTCACCAACAGCAGATCAAATCTTTCTCGCGCTCTCACTCTGAAGCTCTCTCTCTCTCTCTCTCTCTCTCTCTCTCTCTCTCTCAGCGGATCAAATCTGTCTCAGATGATTCTATGTTTATCGCTATACCTATCGCACAAAACACGAACAACAAATCTATGATTCTAAAACTTCTCTCTCTCTATCTCTGGATCTTTCTGGGACTCTGTCTGAAGCCCTCTCTCCCTCTCTGGTTGCGATAACAGTTGTCCTTGGTAATAGCGTGAATTCTCAAAAAATGGAAGGGCGAAAGCGTTACGAAACTATTGTATGTACAGTACTTATGAACAGTTGAATGAACAGAATCGTGGAACAGTAACCGGAGCAACCGGGCTTTAGATGTATGTTAATGGACTTGAAAACCTGTTGAACTACTTCTGTTGAAGATAATATGGACTTCTAATTAGGGCGGGCTAGGTTATGCACTCTTGCAGAAAAGTATGCATTGATGAAAATTTTTGTAGAGGCGAATTGTATGTGACATTTAACTCGCAGTACATACAATTCCCTCATACAAAAATTTTCATAAATTCTGAGTTTTGTCTTATTGGGTTCATCAATTCGGGATTTTTACATTTAATCTTAAAATAGAAGCACTTATTTTTTATGGTCATTTAATCGTAAAAAAGAAGCACTTATTTTTTATGGTACGGAGTTTTGTTTCATTGGGTTCTATTCTAGAAAAGTTTAGTAGGATCATTTTTAGACTAAGTTTTAGAGGAGAAGTGAAGACATTTTCTTAAGCTTCTTCTTCATTTTTTTTTTTTTTTTTTTTTTTTGAGAAAGAGAGGGAGAGAATGTGGGTGTCAATCCAGGAAGAGGTAGAAAATGTTACATAGTAAATAGCTCACCCAAAACCTGGGTTACGACAAGATTGAGTCATTTTTAGAAGCCCTAAGACTAAACCAAATTGTAGCAATTAAAATAAAGACAACCTAATATGCAACATTATCCTAAACTATAATAAAACCAAGAGAAAATTTTCTGACACTACTAGAGGGATAGTTTTGAAACAACTCTAAACATGACCCCTACACAATTACCAAAATACGAAGTTCTCTTCGATCTCCTTTGATTCTCTTCTTTCTTTTTACTTGGTTTGCAGGTTCAGAAAGGTCTAACCCTAATTTATTCTTTAACTAGCAAAAGACCCTACTCTAGGGCACTCACAAGAGTGCTACCGACCTCAGCCTGCTCCATGTTGACCTCCCCAGTTTCATTTATCACAACTGGAGTCTGCTCCTCCACAGTTGTTTCCATGTTCTCCTCCAGCTCGAGAGCTTTCAAAGTGGCCTTGAAAGCCCTCTTCTTCCTTGGGTTTGGTTTCTCCAGGCATCTTGAGCTTCTTAAGCTGCATGCCCTTCGGTTTGGGGTTATTCTTCCTCCCTGGAGCTCTTCCTAACTTGGCCTTCTTGGTAGGAGACACCAGGATGACGCTATTTGCAGTTTTCAAAGCCAACTCTAGTTCAAACCCTAGTTGAGCCGATTCACTACTCAATGACCAGCAACCACCACCATTGGCTTTGTGTGTTTGTTGTACTGGATCAGTGTCAACGGTACACCAGCTCGCTTCTTGCCTGTAATGACCTCAAGCGCTAGGCCAGAGCATCAGGGACTGGCTGATAGAAACACTCAAATTGTGTCGCCAGATCGGCGTTGAACTTGCTTAGGAGAGACAATGCAAAAGTCCAGGGTTAAGCCAAAATAGGTTAGGGATTGGATTTGGTACCCGATGCTTGTACTTGCCAAAGAAGAAGGGCGATTGGAAATCCTAACCCTCACTGTTTTCACCATAAGCAGCCCAATATAGTCGGAACTTGGGTGCTTCAGAAAGCTATAGGTTTTGCAGTAACCCACCACCCTCTCATACTTAAGTCGAACTGTGGCCTCCACCCCCGCCACAAACTCAAAAGTCAGAAAAGGAAAACCTGCTTCACGGGAGACGAGACCACATGTCGGACCCATACCCTTGCAGCCTTACCATGGTGCACTGTCGGACCGTCTAGATTCATCACTTCCCCCAGCATAGCCCCGATCAACGCCACAGCCACCCTTCGTGATCAGCTTCAGCAGAAAATAAAAAATCTCAACCTAGAATGGGATTGACTTGATTAGAGCCGCCGCAACATCCCTGTAGCCATCAAATTCCGCCGCTGCTAATACATGTTTCCCAAAAAACCACGGCTCTCCATTAATAACAAATTCCTGATTCTTCGCCGTCGAGAATTGAAATACGTAGCACCCTCTTTGCTCCCTGATCATCAACCGAATTTCGAAACCCCAAACAGATGTAATTGTGTCTATGAATGCCTTCGAGTTCCCTCGATACCTCGTTGTGATGGACATAAGACGTCTAACAATGAAGTGGTGGGCCGACACTACCGCGACACCCACCGATCCAAAGGTGGTCCTTCCCTCCTCCTTGATAGCCTGAAATGCAGCCATATGAGCTGAAACTTCGCAACCAAGGTGAAACCCTAATTTGGATATTGAAAAAAAAAATGGAGGCAGAGAGAAAGAAAACCCTAGTTCCAACTCATCACAGCTAGTTAGTAAAGAGTGCGCTTATATTTTCTAGACTTTCATATTAGGTTCGATATTGTTATTTTTGACTTTCCAATACTTATATCCTATACATATAATTATCTTATCGCTCTAGCAGGTACACAACCCATATTGACACCCAGATAGATAGATAGATAGAAAAGGTTGGAGAGGAACATTGTATGCCTTGCATGAGAGTCCCTAATGCAAACCTTTGATAAAATCATTTAATTTAAAAGAAGAAGAAAAATCTCATTATATACGTGTTATAGATCTTGCAGACATGTTATGTTAGAAGTTATATATACCATGCTTTATTGAGCTTAAACGATCCATCATCTTCCCTAAAAATAACCCTCAAAGAGTCACATAAGCCAAAATAAAAAGTTTTACTAATGATAAATGTTGATGCTATACTCAAATTCCCGTTCATTCTATTCAGACTAGTAAAGAAGTTGGGCTCCCCGATAACCGAGCTAGCTCTTTTGAATGTTTCTTAGAAGGCTTCACTACTCTGCTCAACATGAGTTCCAAAATCATATACTCAAGGAGTAGTTCTCGTTCATTCTATTCAGACCAGTAAAGAAGATGGGCTCCCCGATCACCGAGCTAGCTCTTTGGAATGTTTCTTAGAAGGCTAACCCTCGACCTATAAGGACCCTCAGTCTTAACGCTTCACTACTCAGCTCAACATGAGTTCCGAATATGACATATATTCAAGGAGTATTTCTCAGTATTCACATGCATTTTCCTATAAAGGCACAGTTCTGCATATTACGATAGGCATTATGATCCTCCAACCAACATGTTATTAAACCAATTAGACATCGAATGATCCTTGGCCGATATCACATTTGCACCGGGAGATCATGCAAAGAACTCAATAGAAGATATTTTATTAAATATAGTAAACATAGAATTTTTTATTTTGAATCCATCAATAAGTGATTGCTATTAATACTTAAGCTAGAATAGTCGTTACATACCCTTTCGCTATCATCTATAGACAGACAAGAAGTTGTGATGGTATCACCGTGGTGTATAAAGATAGACCACTCATTAAACGTTCTCTCTAAAGAAAAAATAAGCCTATGGATTATGATAACACTAAAACATAATACATAGGCTGAGTACAAAAAACCCTAAAGTTTGCCCCAGGGGTTGAGCAAGAGATTCACTTCTTCTTTGAGAATCTAGTGGGCAAATGCAATACTTGTCATTGTGTGTATCATAAGGGTGATGCATGTAAGGCTGAAGATACCACGCCAACATGCATGATTGCTCCTGCGCCAGCGACAAGAAAATTGGAACTTGATGGTCCTTTTTTAGGGTTTCAAGCAAATCAATTTAAAGATGGACTGTTTCACTTCCAAGGTCTTACTACCCCCATTCTTCTGCCTGTGGGAATGTCTCTTTTTGGAGGGGTTGAGTGTAATACCCGCAATTTTCATTTTAAATTCGAGTGATTGTATCGAATGATGATTATGCGATTTCACGATATATGTTCGATAATCATTCATTTTTACAATTATCAAAGTTTCGAAAAGTTTATTTTAACGAAAAGCTCGAAATACTCGGTTTGAGAAATCGACTTTTTCTACGTACGAAATTTGGAGAAACTTCCTTCATGAAAGTTGTAGAGCTCGTCGATACGAGTCCGTACACGTGCGGAACACGAAGATCGGATTTTTTCTGAATTAGTTATCGAATTTCGAAGTTTTCCGAAACA
This sequence comes from Rosa persica, assembly GCA_025331145.1. NCBI lineage: Eukaryota > Viridiplantae > Streptophyta > Magnoliopsida > Rosales > Rosaceae > Rosa > Rosa persica. The sequence goes on from WFKR01000002.1 coordinate 49,742,930, forward strand.
TGTATATATAGAAAAAATTTTGGAAACCCTAAATTTTTCTAATACCGGTTCCTCTTTTTTTTCTTTTCTTCTTCTTCTTCCTGTTTCAGAAAGAAACTGGGTTTCTCTCTCTCTCACAGTCGCTCTCGACCGAAAAGGGGAGGAAATTTTCTCCATAATTGTTCTCCCTCCACAGACCACCTCTCGACCTCAAACCAAGTCCCAGGCATTCGTCTCGAGCTGCTCTAGCTCCCGGAGGAAGTTTCACAAGGCGGCGCGGCCCGTGGCGGCGGCGGCACAGCCCGAACCGAAAACGGCCATTTTCGGTTCGATCTCGATATCTCGAGCTACACTCCATCATTTCACTTGATTCTTGTCTCATTGAGCTCGCCTCAACTTCCTCTATAAGCACCAAGAAGGACCGGAATTGGGTCGAACGTTTTCACGTTCATCGGAGCTCGACCCGAACGGATCGAAATACCGAAACTTCCGATCAAGATATCTCGAGCTATACACGATCGTTTCTTGTGATTCTTGGCTTGTTGAGTTCGCAAGGAAGTTCTGAACAACTTTCCAGAAGGGATCGAGGCCTGAGGTTGCAGTTTTCACGTCGGTTTTCAAGCTCACCGGTTTCTGCATATTTTCCGGCCGCCGACTGTAAATCGGTAATTTCGATGCCTTCCCGTCATTTTTAGGTCTTGTGCTAGTTATGAAAGTTGCTCAGAATGATGAAACGAAGGGGACAAGCTCGGCCCCGACACCATTGGCGGTGGTCGGTGGCGGCTCTGTCCCTAACTCCGGCGGCCTTTTCCGGCCACCTCCGGAGGTCTAAAATTTAGTTTCTGTCCATTTTATGATTCTATGTTTCGATACGATCATTTCGGCGTATTATACGCATTTTTTGGATATCGTATGAATTAGTTATGAATTTTGTGATTTCGATCGATTTCGATCGTTAGATTTGTGATCTGTGAAATTATGACCGTCGGATGAACTTGTAAATTTGTTATGATGATCATATGACTGTCCTAGAGGCTTTGTGTGGTCATGGGCGAAGATCCGACCGTTGGATCTTCGTATATGTGAAAAACGGTAATTAGGGGAGCGATTTGTGAGAAACCGCTCGTCGGATTTTAATGTAAATTAGAATCTGGCCGTTAATTAGTAGTTAAATTATGTGTTGAAATTGTTGGCTAAATTCGAATCACGTTTGATTAGGTGATTGACGGATTTTATTTGAGTGGGCTATTCGGCGTTAATTATAAATTATAATTATATTGAAGACGCAGCGGGAGTTTCGAGGTGAGTAAAACTCACGTGGTTCATATTACGAACCGAGCATTTTAATTTATTTATTTTTGGTGATTGTGTGAAAAATATTTGCGGATTAAATATTTGTTTTTAAAATTTCATGGACTTGAATCACCACGGTCCATAGGTAAGTAAAATGAATTTTAACTATACAAATGAATTTCATAATTTTCTCGTGTGAATTATAGATGGTATTAGTGGTCATTCCTGAGTGGATGATTACGTATATATATATTTACGTGGAAAATATATATTGATGAGTGGATTGTTGTGTGATGATATGATTGAGTAGAATTGATGAGTTGATTATATTACAATTGTGTAATTCCATAATAATATGATGTATCTTGGTTGGGTTGATTTCAGTATGTGATATTATATGTTGTGTTCATTTATGGGTTTAGGGTCGACGTAATGACTGGTGTGGGTAATCGGACGCTCTAATCCTAGTGTGGATGATGGGATACGATTGGTTGAGTATGTAGAATTATTGGACGTTCTAAATATGTATATAGGTATACATATTGATGAAATACAATAATTGATAAATATGTCGGATGCCATAACCTAGGTCAGGTGACGGGCTACGATTCAGTTAGAGCTCTAGTCTGTCAAGTACCGTATTTTTATAAATATGATGATGAGAGTTGTGGGAAAAGTTGTGAGTGGGGTTGTCATGATATATTGAATTGGTGTTGATTGAGATTGTTTATAAATTGCATATGTGGAAATAATTGAGTGTTACTGTGTGCGGAAATAAATGAGATTAAATTAAGTAACAGTTCATTCTTTTGCTCATACAAGCTTTCATAAGCTTACCGGGTTTTGTGTTGTTGCAATCCTGGTACACTATTCAATGGTGTAGCGGCTATTCCTGCAGGTCAGGATAACCAGGGAGGTGACCGAGCTGCTTAGGTGTTTCAGCAGTTTTGTTATTAATTAGTGGTGAGGTGTGTGTATGCTCATTTAGAGCTTTACATTACATTTGGATTTGAGTTGTAATAATTAACCGAGACTAAATTCGGTTTGATTTTATTTCGTGTGGTGAGTATGTTAAGAAAAGAAAAATTTTCAGGATGATTATTTTGAGTTTGTAGTATTTCATGTTTCGGATTTTGAATTGTTATTCTAAAATTCGGGGCGTGACATTGAGACAAGTAAGGTACGTAAGCCCATTGTTATTCGTAATGCAGATAAAAAACAAGCTGATGAGAATAATGCTTTGGCTCTAGTACCCGTGGACACTGACCAATCTGTAAAGAGGGATCGTCCCTTTCCATCTCCAAAGAAGTTGCAATTTTTGAAGTCTGATCTAGTGGAGGGTAAAACTAGCCCTATTGCTCCCTCAAAGAAGGTGAAGATGCCTGAATTCCCTACAAAGTTTAATGCAAAATCTCTTGGAATATTAGTGGAGACACCAGGTGGTTTGCTTGTGCCTATGGAGGTTATGATGCCTAAACTGGTAAAACTAGAGCTTCCTGGCCGCAAAAAGAAGAGGTAGGCCATTGGGAGCCAAGAACAAAAACCCTCCCAAAGCAAAAAAGGTTCCTGCTGAAGATGCCCTGAGTGTTCTGTATTCCGGTAAGCCTCCAAGCCCTAGTCTAAAGGGCAAGGAAAAGATATAGTGTTTTTTCTTTATGTTTTAGCCTATAAACTATGAATTTGTCTGGCATAGTTATAGGCTCGCTTTAATAAGTGAGCGATAAGTTCTAATATAGTAGGTCTATCCTATGTACTACTGTGGCTCCTCCATGAAGTCTTGTCTAGCCATTGGTATGTGTCAACTGATGAGCATGTAATGACCTTCTTGGCATGAGTTTTTATCAATGAAATTTCATTAGTTCAAACAAAAAAAGAAAAAAAAGCTGTACAACTCCTAATTTTTTTATGCCATGGACTACCCAATCTACCCTTAATTCAATACAGCTCTAAAATTAAAAGCAAAAATCCTCATCGGGTAGGGTACTCATCGGGTGTTTGACCCTAACGGGGAGAAATTCAGGGGGAAATCGGGTAACGGGGATGGGGATCCCCAGCATTCGAATTCTGAATTCGGGTACGGGGCGGGATGGACTTTTGATCCCCATCTCCATATCCACCCAATAAGAATTATCTTAAATATATATATTATTTATTTTATATATTTTTTTGATATTATTTATAAATAAATATTTAAGTAAACTTCATCTTTTTGTTAATATTTAAATTCTGATAATAAATATGTTCAAAAAAGAAGATTCTTTTAATAAAATATCTTTATCAACATGTCAATTTTTCTTGATTGAAATAAGAAATTTATTTTATTTTGATGTTTGAGTTTAACTTCATATTTTATAATCCATATTTATTTGTATGAATTTTTATATGATAAATTAATAATATTGTTAACGGGGATTGGGGAGGGTACAAGTACCTAATGTCCAATAGGGACGGGGATGAGGAATCCCCAGTATCTTATTACCTGAATTGGGGTGGGTAAAGGGATGAGGAATGAAGTCGGGTATGGGGATGGTAATTTATTCCCCTTACCCTACCCTCCCCATTGCCATCCCTATTCCCATAATTCTGGATTGAAGCTGACCTATGACCTCACCCACAACAAGAACAGAAGAATCACAATTAATGAAATAGTGAACAAATATATATGGAGCTTGTTTTGCTCGAAAGGCCGGAGTCATCTTGAAAGAATGTCCATCATAATCCTTCAAAGTTATACTTATGAAACTATACATCTTATTAGATTTGTTATTAATGGTTGAGGAAAAATTCTACGGTAAATTAATGTACTAATACATCAAGTTAACTAGATTTGATAGAAGTAAACTAATTTCATGCAGAAGCAGACTGCCTTGACGGCTTGACTTGATCTTAAATTAGTTGACGCTGTATTGAATTAGTCTACTTGATATATTGACACATTAATGTACCATCGATGAACCCATTTTCCATTAACTTCAATGGTAAACAGGATATAATATACTGAATTTAATAATACATCAAAGACAGAAATTTATATTATGCAAAGCCAAGGAGGGCAAATGCTGAACCACGGAAAGTAGTTCAGTGGATGCACGGGGTCCCCTCACGGGAATGTTAAAGATGTGGAATCTCATGTCTTGCATTCGAACGATGGGTTCACTTAGTGTAATTTCTGAATTATAAATGTAGCAAGGGGAAGGGCTGCAATGCCCAGCAAATTGGTCTTTGGGTTTAAGAAGTATCACGCCCCTAATTTTAGAATAATAATTCAAAAATCCGAAACATGAATTACTACAACTCAGCAAATATCGTCCTGAATTTTTTTTTTCTTAAATAACCACACCACATGATTCTCAATTTCAAATCCAAAAATAAGTCTCGTGTTAATTATTACAACACACTCTCTCCAATTAAAATGTAAGCTCAGATGAGCATAACACACCTCACAAAAGAAATTCGAATTAACACAAGTGCAGCTACTCTAAGCAGCTCGATCACCTTCCTGATTCTCCTAACCTGTAGGCTCACCCACTACACCGTTTGAATAGTGTACCGGGATTGTAACAACACAAAACCCGGTAAGCTTTTGCAAGCTCGTGTGAGTAAATAAGAAGGAACGGTTGTTTTATTAAATCGTATTTCTTTTCATCAAGGTCAACACCCAATAATTTCAACATCCATAAAGAACCACAATCTCAATAATCAATCACCAAATCATCAAAAATTAATACGGGATCTAAACTCACATCTTTCTTCTCAAAACCTCGAAGTCGTATTTATACAAATACGGTGACTGACTCAATACAGAGAACTACACAATGAGCATATCTAAAATAAAAAGATATACAAGTCACACCCATGACAACTCAAATCAATTGAATCTCAACAAAATCAGATGAATCACTCATCTCTCCTCTTAACAAGATGCATTTATCCCCACAATACATATAATATTTCTCAACTTTCTACAAGTCTCACCCATCACTGCCCTCCACAATTAAACTAAATAAAACATAAATCATGCATAAAAAAAAATTAATGCAGGAAATAACCAATTACATGCAATCAAAAATTATAGTAATCCCTGCATATAATTTGGTTCAGGAGATTACATTAAAATCAAACAATAAAACGAAAAAGAGAAATAAATAGGAAATCAAACGAAAAAAATAAGCAAGGAAAATAAATGGAGATATTAAACAATATAAACGAAAACGAAAAAGAATAGAAATTTAAACAAAAGAAGTCATCAGAAAGATTAATTACAACATTATCAGCTCTCTCTATTAAACTCATCTAAAACTAAACACGTTTTACCAAAAGGACTCTTATAAGTCACATAGTGACAAAATCATAGGAAATGTTAACCTAACAAATCAATATGAAAATCCGGTCCAACCTGGACACATTGGCAGACAGACTAGAGCTCTAGCTGATCGCAATCACTAACCCGACCAAAGGCGTAATTACTATATTTTGCCTGAGGTCAAAACCTGCAACCCCGGATCCTTAGGCCAACCTGACCCTTAGATCAAAATATTTAAAACGAGTCACAATAGACCCAAAATGTTACTCAAATCATCAAAAGGAGAAATCACAACCTGTGACTCCCAAATCTTCAAACACCTTTCAAAACAATAGAAATATCATTTCCCACAACATATTGTTTCCAGAAAAGTCACGCCCCAAAACGATAACAAACTCACTCACACACGTTGCATATCACCACAAAATCACTAGTACGTATTCTCATATAATAATTGCTCGAAATAATATTCCAAATAAATTAAACTTTGTTTCATCACTCAATACCACACCATCTAGATATATATATATATATATATATATATATATATAACACGTAAATGTGGTAAGTCACATTTTAATCCATAATAAAACTAAATCATCACAATTTCACACTCTTCAATGTCATAAAAATTCGTATATAATCACGTATATATATATATATACACACGTAACCACCCACTCAAGAATGACCACTAATACCAACTATAGTTCACACAAGGAAATCGTGAAATTCACCCATGACCACACAAAGTCACTGGGACAGTCATATGATCAACATATCAAAACTACAAGTCCATCGGATGGTCCTAACTTCACAGATCACAAATCGAACGATCGAAATCGATCGAAACGTAAAAATTCATAACTAAATGATACGATACCCAAAAACTGCGTATAATATATCAAAATGATCGTATTGAAATGTAGAATCTAAAAATGCCTAGAAAATATACTTTTGACCCTCGGAGGTGGCCGGAAAGGGCCGCGGGACTTAGTGGCAGAGCCGCCATCGACTACCCCCAATGGTGTAAGGGCTGGCATGCTCTTCTTCATCTCAACATGCTGATCAGTTTTCATAACTAGCTCAAGATCAGAAAATAATGGGAAGAGGTAGAAAATTACCAAAATAGTCACGATGGCCGGAAAATTTCCAGAATCCGGTGAGAGCTCCGATCTACGTAAAAACTTCAACAACTTGCTTCGATCCCTTCTGGGGAATTATTCAGCAACTCAAGGCGAGCTCACTCGGCCAAGAATCACTCAAAACGACTTCCTGTAGCTCGAGATATTTGGATCGAAGGTTGGTTTTTGATCTAGATCGGGGTTGGCTTCCAGCCACTGCTACGGGCCACGTTGCCATGCAAGGCTGCTTCTAGGAGCTTCAGGAGGTCGAGCCGAGCTCGAGGATGAAGTTTGGCAAGGATTGCTGGCCGGTAGGTCGAGTTATCAAGCTTGGAACCAAATTGAGCTTAAACCGGAGGAAGCTTCCCGCAGCAGCTGCCGGCTGTGTCGCGGCGCAAGGCTGCCACTGACAGCTGAGCAAGGTCGAGACGAAGGTGTGGGACGTGGTTCAGCGTCATTTGGTGGCCGGTGGAGAGAGAACGAGGCTAGAGAGCTTTGCTCTGATTTTCTAGGCTTGGACGGGCGGGGGAGAGAGAGAGAGGAACATTTCCGAGTTTCCAAAAATGGGAGGCCAGGTGAAAAAATGGAAACTTTCCAAAAACAAAAACTAGGGTTTTAAGCTTTTATATCTGAATTGGAAATTTCTTCCAAATGCGATAGCTAATTCATACGATTTTTGATCATTCTGTTCTACATATGCACGGACTCATATCGACGAGCTCTACAACTTCCATAAAGAAAGTTTTCCCAAATTCCAAACGTATAAAAAGTCGATTTTTCGTAAACCCTAAATAACATTCGTTTTCGAAATAAAATCGTCCGAACTAATTTCACCATCTCTCCAAACTTCGTAATCGTGCTTATGACCACGAAATCATTTTTAAAAAGTCATCGAAAATTAATTTAAATTTTCAGGGTATTACTTGAAGCCTTTAGAATACCGCGGTCAATCTGAAATGAGGGTGTTAAAAAGAAAAAAAATTGGACAGATATTGCGCTGCATTAGCCTACATAACTAAAATTAAGCATAATCCTAGCCAAGCCCACACATATGTCACAAAAAAAAAAAAAAAACCTCAAGAGAACCCAAATGCCTAAATTATCCATACTTTTTAAGAATTGAAGTATTGTCATTGCCATAAAACTCATCACATTTAATTAAGAAGAGATTGGATAACAGGGAAAAAAATTGGAAAAGAACTTTATCTCCAATAAAGTAATTACGCATATAAAAGAGCATATTGCCTTACAAACTCATTTAAACTCATAAGAAAAGAAATCTAACATAGATGGTCAAAAGTACTTCAATAAATAGTAGTAAAATTCTTTAACTTGAGAAAAATTTTAATGTAGCAAAAGAAAAAAAAATTAAAGAGATACTTTTACATGAAATATTAAAACGAGGGATCAAGAAGCAAAAAAGGGTGTGATAAGGTATTCAAATTTGAGCATGGCTTGTATAAACACCAAAAAAGAGTTATAAAAAAAATAAAAGAAAAATTGGCTGCAAAACTTGCCATCTTCTGCACCATCGCCAATCGATGATGATGAAGCAATACTAAAAATTGCACAAATTTGATGAGAACTTGTCTAAATATGATCAGATTTTGGTAGATCTAGCCTATTACGACCAAATCTAGGTTAAATCAACCAGCTCTGGCTTGATTCAGCCTAGATCTAGCAGATCTAGCAAAATCTAGATTCAACCTTACCTCATACACTTGGTCCTTTTATTTTGTTCAAGGATGTCTTACTGTTGACTAAACTAAGAAATCGATTCAAGTTTGTTCAGCTTTTCGGTACGGAAATGCGTGGCCCTAAGATTTGAAATTTAGAATAAGGTAAAACATGGTTGCATATATTATTGGCATACATACAAGAGGTATTTAAAAATAGATCAAGTTTAAAACAACCAGATCTTGCTTGATTCAACCTAGATGTGGCTAGAGCTAGCAGAATTTGGATTCAACCTTACCTCGTATGCTCGATTCTTTGATTTTTTAACAGTGTTCAATGATATCTTACTGTTAGATTGTAACATCCCAAACCGGATTAACAAATAAATAATTCGAATTAAGGTGGATTGAAAATTTTCACTAAAAGACATCGATTTTTTTCTAAAATCCTTTTGACATGCGTCAAGTAGCAAAGAGTGTCCTATTGACTACTCTATTTGCTTTACAATAATGGTGGCATATCAGAAAGCTAAAGCAATGTCATAAAAGTAATAAAGTAGCTTCCTCAATATGCTGACGACAAGAAATAAATCCGCTAACAAGACGTTTCATCCTGCCACTAGGAGGTTTCATCCAACTCAAAATTTTCCCCCTCACTAGGGCAAGAGAGTATGCATGCTAGTACAAAGCTCACATGATCTTACCAAGAGTTGGCAGGGATTTATTGTAAATAAAATATATCTAAACTTCAAACAAATTATTAAAACTACATGATACATTAAAGGCCACCAGCAGAGGCCCAATGACTTAAGAGAGGCCAATGATCCATGCCAGGCCCACGGTCCAAGCCAGATGGTGCCCAAGACTGTCAACCTTTCTTGACTGGAAAGGCGGCACCGCAACTGTCGAAAGACCGTGCACCCCAAACTCCACCAAAACCAGTGGTCAGACCACACCACTGTCGATCTTTGCCACTGCCGAATCACACAGAAGGCCAAGCGGTCCCGTCGAAACATGCCAATAATGAAGCACGACCAACAAACGTAGCCGGAGTGCCATTGATTTCAGATTGCAGCCGGAGCGGAAGCTCCTCCTCGGTTGGGCATCTCACCCTCCCCCAAGTTTCCAAGAACTCGGCCAAAGGCGTATCAAAATTTCATTGGCGAAAGGTGGTTGCAGATTGTTCTTCGACCTCGGCGGTTGCAGACTTTCAAATCTCCACCATCGATCGTCCTCGTCCAGGCCTATACACTGCTTCGGATCCTTACCAGTGAACAGAGATTGTAGACCTATCCGTCCGGCGTCCGAGACGATGTCCCGAGGACGAGCCGCCAGACTGAAAATGGGAACACAAGCGGTTTCTCTTCTTCGAAAAAACGAAATCGTAACTTTTCTTCTCCGAAAACGGCATTCTAGTCTTTTCCAAACTACTTCTTTTTTAAATACATTAGGTATTACATGGCCAAACTAAATAAAAACCTATTCAAGATTGTACCGGCTTTTCGGTGTTGAAAGTCTTCATCACTTCTAAAATTTGAAATTTAGAATCATATTAAACATAATTTCACATATTATGAGATAAATTACAAAATAAATCAATTTCATATTTTTTAAGAAACATTTCAAATTATTGCATTAATCGATGAAATTATACATAACGATCCACTCTAATAGGGCTGTCAAAAGAAACATTACATTAACAATTCAACCATTTTAAATATCATGAAGCTTAGCCAAAAACTACCCTAAAACATCCAAGAGAATCAAGGAGCCTAGATGTTATGGGAATTCTTGGCGACATATCTCGATGAGAAACTAAGAACTCCTTCCCCATAGGATAAGGGGTTCTTACACTAATATAATTAAAAATAAAAGGATTAGTTCATGTTTACCTACCTGAACTTTCATTCATTCTTCATGTAAAGACCCGAAATTTCAGTTAAATATTTCGTAATTCAATATTTCTCAAATTATATGAATTATGAGTTGTGAGTGTGATTCGAATGTCGTTATTTGAGAAATTTGGTTTCGAATGATTTTAGTATCGAAATTTAACGTTATTTAGGGTTATTAAAATTGACTTATTTTTACGTAAGGAATTTGAGGAAACTTCTTTCATGAAAGTCGTAGAGCTCGTCGATACGAGTTCGTGCATATGCGGAACACAAGAATCGGAGTTTGTAGGAAGAAGTTATGACATTTAGAAGTTTTGATTTTGTATATATATAGGTTAACATTTCTGGAAAAAATCTGAAAAAAAAACAGAAAACCCTAGATTTTTTTTTCTCTCTCTCTCTCTCCCGCACGGCACCGAACCGAAACCAAAAACAGAGCCAAACTTCTCCAGCCGAGTTCTTGCTCCTCCGGCCACCGTTTGACGTCAAACCACCTCCCACGGCTTCGCCTTGACCTTGTGCAGCTGCCAGAGGCAGCCTTGTGCCGTGGCACGGCTTGTAGCGGCGGCGGAAAGCTGGTTTTTCATTTTCGGTCGTTTTGAGTGCGAAGCGAATATCTCGAGTTCTAGACCACCAAATTTCGAGTTCTTTATCTCGTTGAACTCGTATTGAGGAGTAGAACACGCAGTAAAAAGGACAGCACCTGAAGTGGAGGTTTTCACGCTCGTCGGAGCACATATCGGTTTCTGCAGTTTTTCCGGCCAAACCGGACTGTTTTTGGTAAGTTTCGGCCATTTCCACTCATTTTCTCACTTCTTGTTAGTTATGAAAGTTGCTCAAAATGATGAAACGAAGGGGATGAGCTTAGCCCCGACACAATTGGTGGTGGTCGGCGGTGGCTCTGCCCTAAAGTCCGGCGGCCCTTTCCGGTCACCTCCGGGGGTATCATGTGCAGTTTCTGCTCATTTTTAGATTCTACATGTCGATACGATTATTTTGATATATAGCATGCGAATTTTGGATATCGTATGAATTAGTTATGAATTTTACGATTTCGATTGATTTCGATCGCTCAATTTGTGATTTATGAAGTTTGGACCATCCGATAGAATTCTAGTTTTGATATAATGATCGTAGGACTGTCCCGGTGACCTTGTGTGGTCGCGGGTGAAGATCCGACCGTGGGATCTTCATATAAGTGTGTTTTTGGAAATTATACGCTAAGTTAATTATCGTTTTGATTAGGTATTTGACGGATTTGTTAGCGGACGATTGTGAATTGTATTTTGGGCTGTAAGAAGACGCAGCGGGAGTTTACAGGTGAGTAAATCTCACTTGGTTCATTTACGAATCGAATTTCCTTAATTGCTCAATTTATTGTTAAGTGTGAGAAAATGGTTTTTAAGAAATGTGTTTTAAAGTATATTAAAAATGAATTTCTTGATTTTGTATCATGTGAACTATAGTTGGTATTAGTGATCATTCCTGTGTGGATGGTTAAGTATATATATATTTACGTGATTATATATTGAATGGTGTGACATTGAGGTGTGGAATTGTGTTAATATGTTGTTGATAATGTTGATAATATGATTTTAATTATGTTGTTAATATTTGATAAATGTTGGTGATAAGCATGTTGATTTTGTGAGTTAAATAGAAGGTAGAGAAACGTAGGATTCCGAGGATCGAATGGTCCAAGGATCTTTGGTTAATGATAACCGGAGTGTATGTGTTCTGAGGACAGGGAGGTCCAAAGTTCGACCGTTAAATAATAACGGGGATATATTGTTCTGAGGACATGAAATGGTCCAAAGTTCGCGGGTTACTGAGTAACCTGGAGGTGCCATTACTTGACCCTGGGCCAAGGTGTCAGAGATAACGAGGCAGTTAGAGCTCTAACGTGGGTGCCAAAGTGGCGATAGTTGTGATTAGGTGCCAAAGTGGCGAGAGTTGTGATTTGGTGATTGTGGAAATGTGTTCCATGTTGTCTCATGTGTGTTGGATTGATGTTGCTTGTGGTTGTTGAGATTGTTGGATGTTTACTTGAGATAAATGAGTTGTGGTCTAATAAATCAACCGTTCATTCTTATTTACTCACACGAGCTTTCAGAAAGCTTACCGGATTTTGTGTAGTTGCAATCCCGGTACACTATTCAAATGGTGTAGCGGATAATCCTGCAGGTCAGGATAATCCGGGTGGTGAGCGAGCTGCGTAGGACAGCAGGGTTGAGACCAGTACTTGGTCTATTTTGGTGTGTTTTGTAGACTCTTGTGAGCAGAACATTTTATTTATGTTAGTATTGTAATAATTGACTCGAGAGATAGTTTGCTACGAGGTTTGTGTTATGGTTTTATGAGATATTGGTTTTGAGAAAAAAATTTAGGACGTGATTTGTTTAGTTGTATTCATGTTTCGGATTTGAATTTATTATTCGAAATTCGGGACGTGACACTTCATGTTAGTCCATGAACTTCCAATTTCATCAAAAACACTCCTGATTTCCTAATTTTCATAAGTCGTGTCCAATTTCTTGAGTTCTGTCCAAATTGGACGTTAAATATGACGTTCAGAGCCCACCGTAAGGGCTAAAATGGTCATTTCAAAAATAAATTGAAACAAAAAAGATATATCTTCTTTTTCCTTCAATCCCACTCCGACGTCCTCTCTCTCCTCTCTGACCTGATCTGACCTCAACTTCCATTTCACCTCCCAGCAAAAATCCCTCACCCAAAAACTCCAAACTCTAGAGTCCTAATCCCCAAACTCTTCTACCTCTACCATAACAATGCTAAATTCCAAAAATCAAAAAGCACACTGCCAAAACAGGCCTCTGTTGCCGCTCCACCGACGTCGCCGTTTGCATCCTCAAAATCTTCCGGACTGATTCAACGCTTTACCACCACTTGCTTTACCAATCTGGCGCTTCACCACCATCACCCAAACCATTTCCAATATCAAAACCGAAAAATAAAACAACCTGAATATCATTAACTTTCACTCACTCACTATACTATCTTTGAACCACACATCTTACATGACGAACTTGACCTCCAAACCAGCAACGACGATGAAGCCTGTGTTCGCTGCCTTACGGATAGAACACCGTCCGATCCAACATCAAACCCATTTAAACTAGGCTAAGGTTTAATCAAGCATATCATTGATAAAAAAATCAGAGCACTACCACCCATCGATTTAGTCGGTGGCGAAGGAGAGGGACTCCTCATTAAAGAACTTGCCAATTTTCCGCCGAAGTCGTTCACTCTGAGTGGCAATTGTCGAGATGGGAAGCAAAAGAAGGAGCTGGGAGCGAAGGGGATCCTCTAAACGAGGTCTTCTAGGTTCTTGAGTATGTAGCTTTAAGCATATGATCTTCTTATTCTTTCTCTTCTTACTATGAAGCTTGTTCAAGTAGAAAGGGGATTTGGGTCTGGGGTGAATCGTGGTAGTTGGAGGAGAAGTATAGAAGAAGAAGAGGTGGCCAAGTTGGGTTTGGGTATGGGGTTAATCATGGGTTTGGGAGTGTGAATTTAGAGAGGTGGAGGAATTTTGTGGGGGAGATTGGCTCTAAATTAAATTAAATTAAATTAAATTGGAATATGGAGCATAGTCAGGAGAAAAAAAGAAGAAGAACAGAGAAGAAGAAAAAGGGTGTGGCTGAAGAAGAAAGAAGGCTTTAAATGACCATTTTAGCCCTTACAGTGGACCCCAGACGTCAGATTTATGTCCAATTTGGACGGAGCTCAAGAAATTGGACATGGCCGATGAAAATTTGGAGTTTAGGAGTGTGGTTGATAAAATTGGAAGTTTAGGGGCTAACAGAAAGAATGAGTGAAAGTTCAGGTAGGTAAATATGAATTAATCCAAAATAAAATATATAGCCTAGCACTAGTCTAGGTCCAACAAATCCAACTCTAGGCCCATCCTAACAGCCCTACGGCTTCAAGCTGGGAAACCTTAGCAACTAAAGGCCCACAAAGTTCCCAGCGCAATTAGACCTGCTCAGGCCACCCAACCGCCTGGCACCTGCATCGGACCACAATACCACTCCAGTCAACGCCGTTAGATGAAAAGATTTTCCACCACTAGACTTCACTTGCGTCATCAGCAGGACCGACACCCATCGATCTCCATCCTAACGACTGCTCAGAGCTAGACGGATCAACTTGCAGCCCTCTTTCAGAGCCACAACCCAATGACGTCAGATTCTCCTGCCTAGCCAGCACTAAGAATCAGGATCCGTCACCGATCCAGTTTGTCCACCACCACAACCATTTACCGTCGCCTCAAAAACTCACGACCCAGGCTCACCACCGCCGCTACCATCAGAGTCACCGAAAACGTTGTACCTGCCGGCGACCAGCGTTCCAGATCACACGAACCCAATCGCGGGGCATTCGCGATCCGGATCGGCAAACATAGCGATCCCATATATGCCACCTGCGTTCAATCAATGCCAAACATAGCCCAGTATCAATCAACGTCAAATATAGTGATCCCACTTGAAGAACGGCGACATTCGGTGATCCGGCGACCACTTCTTCTTGGCGGCGGCGGCGGTTCCTTCTTCCTTTTCCACTTCCCACAATACCAACAATGGTGGCAGTGACAAGAGAAGGTGGATGTTCTTGAAGGGTGAAGACTGAGTTGGTGCCTCAGCCATGTTCTTGAATATGGGATTCTTGATTTTTCCTCCATATTTGCGATCGAGATTTGATAATTCTAGATTCTAGTATGTGAAACTCTGAAAAGATGAAGAGAATCAATAGATACGAAAACATGATCTTAGATTTGTTGGGAAGAATGGAAGATTACAAAATTTTCAATGAATCTCTGAGATGGTGGTGCTATTCTCTAATAATGGGTGGTTATGGTTGTTCTTGTTCACGACACGAATTGAGTTTTTTTTTTTTTTTTTTTTTTTCAGTCAAAAGTATAGCTACATAGATGATTAAGCTGAGATTATCTACAAAATTAAAAATTAAAGGCAGCTTTCTTTATTATTTATTTTTCTGTTATTTGTTAATTTACTAATTTATCCTCCATAAGTAATGTGGGTGTCATAGTCTGTTAATAAGGGGTATTTAGGTAAAATAAAAGTCCTTCAGAATTAGGACTATGAATCCTAATTTTCAAAGATTTTGTTGATTGATAAACTCTATATAAGCTGCAATTCATAGCAGTACATACTACAAAAAAACAAAACAAAACTTTATTATTTTTGCTCAGTTCAACAATGGCGTTTGGAAAAAGAAAACCATCACATCAAGAACCAATTTTAGAAGAAAATTATGAAGATCATGTTGGTGAGTATGAAGACAATAATTTTGTTGAAGAGACTCAAGCAAGTAATACAGACCAATCATCGAGTAGAAACAGCCATGAACAAGCTCAAGAATCTCAAGAAATTCCAATGAATTCTGACATAAAGCCATTACTCAATGAAGTTATTATCGCAAGTGGAGCGCAAGGGAAACATTCAGGTGGAACAAAATCATGGACCTGCAAACATTGTAATGGTCAGTATAAGAGTTCATATACTCGCATTCACTACCATTTTTTTGGTAATCTTCCTGGAAAAAGATCAGAGATCCGTCGATGTCAATCATTGATTAATAATCGGGAGGAATACGAGAGGGTTCGTAGAATGGTTATGGAAGCTGAAAAAAATTAGTTTCTTCATCTTTGAAAAGCTCAACAATCTTGAGGCAACAATCACAAAAATCCACCGCAGGTGCTCTTGATGATATGTTCAAGATTATGGATAAAAATAGTATTGATATGAAGGTGATGAGAGGATTGTGTGCTAATGGAATCCCATTTAATGTGTTAAGAAATCCCCAATTTCATGAGATGATTTCAGCTATAAATAATGTATCCAAGGGTTATAAGGCTCCATCTTCTGAAAAAGCAAGAACTACTTTGCTTGATGAGTGTAAACGAAGTCTGGAAAAAGAATTAGCTCTTGTTAAAGATACATGGTTTACTCATGGTGTATCAGATGGATGGTCTAACGTCAAGCGTGAGCCACTTATCCACATTATTGCTGCAAACAGTAGTGGAGATATGTTTCTTTATGCTCAAGATTTTTCTGGGATACCAAAAACTGGTGACGTGATTGCTGCCTTTATGCTTACTGCAATTGAAGATGTAGGATCGTCAAATGTCCTCCAGATAGTCACTGACAATGCAGCAAACTGTGAATATGCTGGGAGAGAGATTGAAAAGATACATAAACATATCTTTTGGTCCCCTTGTGTTGTTCATACCTTGAATCTTATTTTTAAGGATTTGGCAAAATAGTTTGAGAGGCTTGAGCAAATTTATAACATTGGAAAAGCTATTGTTAAGTTCTTTTTGAACCATTCACAAGCTTTGGCCATGTTCAGAAGTCAATCAAAATTGGAGTTATTGAAAGTTGCAAAAACTAGATTTGCATCGCATTATATCTTGTTGAAGCGACTTATTGATTGCAAAGAAGCACTAGCAAGTACGGTTATTCTTCAAAAATGGAAAGATTGGGTGAAGACTTTAGATGCAGAGAAAAGAAAACTTAGGGAGAATATAACACAAGCTGTGTTGGCAGATAATTTTTGGGATGATGTGTTGGCTATAGTGAATATCATAAAGCCAATATATTTCTTAATTAAATATTGTGATGGTGATGGTCAAAAGATGGGTGAAGTTTATGAAAGGATGGACAATATGCTCGGAGAAATAAGAGAAGTTATGAGCTCTGGGCCGCACTCTAATTATTTTCCACAAGTCGAAAAGATTGTGCTCCAAAGGTGGCAAAAAATGAATTACCCTATCCATTATGTTGGATATGCCATGACACCAAGATTTTATGATAGAGAATATCTTAGTAAAAAAGCACCAGGAGGATTCACTCGGAAGAGCCCTAATCAAGATGTAGAAGTTATTACAAGCCTCATGGAATCATTTGATAAGATATCAGAAGACGGAGGAGAAGCAGAGTTATTACGTCAATAATATGCCACTTTTCATCAGCGAAAAGGTATTTTTGCTTCACAAGCTGCCCAGACAGATGTTGTAACTATGGATGCCATTGATTGATGGTCAACATATGGTTCACAAGTTCCAGAATTAGCCGAAGTTGCACAAAAGATAATATTTTGTTATTATTAATATTTTAATCTCTGTTCATTTATAATTATACTTTATTGTTGTTATAGGTTGTTTTCTTTTTGTTAAACTTTGCCTGTAGGTAGGTTGATTGTTGATTATTGTTATTGGTTTTTTTTTTCAATTACTCTGCTGTAAGTTGAATGGTTGATTACTTTTATAGTTTTTTTTTTTTGCTTATAACTTTGCCGTAGGCAACATGATTGATTACTTTTATAGTTATTATTATTTTTTTTTTTTGCTAGAATTTTCCGTAGGTTAAGTGATTGATTACTGCTATAGTTATGTTTTTTTTTTGTTAGACTTTGCCGCAGGCTGAAGGATTGGTTACTGCTATAGTTTTTTTTTTTTTTGTTAGACTTTGCCGTGGGTTGAATGATTGATTGCTCTAGCATATTTATTCCATGGGTTATATTATTTTTTATATAATAATATCTTGTAACTTGCCATCTTTTTCATTTGCCAAGTATATTAATTAGTTTACTAACTTGATATGTATATGTTTTGTTTCATACGATATCACAAATAAATAGGTACTAGCTCAACCAATATCAAGTTCATCTGCCGAAAGGAATTGGAGTATGTATTCATACATTCACAGTGTCAAGAGAAATAGGCTGAATGCTGAAAGAGCTGATAAATTGGTTTTTATTCATTCCAATATTCGTCTTCTTTCACGTTTCTCTGAAGACTATAATAATGGAATTTATAAGTGATGGGACATTAATCCAGAATCAACGGAAGTAGATGAGTCGCCATTGAGATTGGAAGACTTGCGATGGAGAATGTTAGACGGAAACTATGTTTATGAGGAAGATTCATCGCGTACCAAGAGTACATCAAGAAGACCTATTCCACCGATTCTCAATGCACAACCGATTCGCCCAGGAACGCATCAAACTCATATATCCAGATTTGCAAGAGCAAGAGACTCAAGCGATACTTCGAAATAAGGACTTAGATAGGCGTGATGGCCAAGCCTCCCACTGGGTTCCAGCCATTGAAAAAAAATATTTATTTTTAAGCATTATTTTTCTTTGTTATATTAAAAAACTCAATCAATTTTTAAGCAGTAATGACAATTTATTTTAATTTTATAATTCTTCTTGGGATTTTTTTTATGGTATGGTTATCTATTTATTATTTTTCCATAATTTTATTTAATATATGTAACTTATTTTAATTAAAATTAGCTAATATATTTTAGCGTACTGTGTATCCTAAAGACTGACGTACCGCGTACCCGTACCGCAACGTCCCGTGTTTCATGTGACACTGGCTACCATAAAACGCGACCCCAAAAAAGAAAACAAAAAGGAAAGATTAGAACCAAGTTCCTAAAGAAATTTTGATAAGTCGATGACGAAGAACCCCGCCTCCCAGCGACCAAATGAGAAGGAAAACTCATCTCCCCCAGCTCAATTTGCAAAACCGCCGCTAAAAGGCCAAGGCCACCACCTACCTCTCAGAGAGAGTAACCTAAGCATTTTTTCTTTTCTTTTCTCAAGCAGCGTGTGAATAAATCAAACTAAATTCATAGATAAACTCCAAACTTCATAAAATCCAAAAAAAAAACTCAATTTTTTTTTCTGAATTGTAAGATCTTAAAAATCTCCCAAATTAAATGTCATGAAAGTTAAAATTAACATTTTATTCATACAAATTTGGCAAGAATAGAATATCAGACCAAGTTATAATACAGAAGCCAAACCTGAAATCTAAAACTACAAAGATATGAGAACCTTTATTAAAAAGAAATTATGAACTGAAAGAGCAATAGGATCATTCAGAGCGACATACAAAGTAAAATCTTCACTCAATTCTCAATTGAGAACAAACATAGATTTTTTTTTTTTGTGAGAATGACTGAGTAGAGATTTATGAAAGAACCAAAATTTGAATGAGATATTATCCTATTTGATTCCTTTATCCACATTTATTGCTACTATCCAAAGAGGAGAAATTTTCAATATCGCGAGTAGTAAAACTAAGTCGGAATAATTACGTATTTTGACACAAATGAATGCATATATGTGATGGTGAGCTGTGGTTTGTTCACTATCTTAATTTAGCATTATAGATGTCACGATAGATCTCATTAACGTCATGAGATGAGATGAATGCATATATGTGATGGTGAGCTGTGGTCTATTTCTTGCTATGTTTCTAAGAGGATTCGTTATAAGAACAGAGGATAGCGAACAGACCACACCACTATAAGTGAAAACTCTGTTCGCTATATTGCTTATAGAGGTCATGAGTTTTTATCTCACTCATTATAAAAACTATGTTCGCTATATTGTACAACTATGGGTGAAAATGATTGTTCTAAGTGTCATTTTCCAACAAAGGATTAGATAATATTAGTTTTTCAATTTTGCATGAAATGCTTACACTTCTTTGAAAGAGAGCGGACTCCTATACTTGGGAACACACCACCGTCTCTCCATTTCATGTTTTGAAAAAATGGGGGTTTGGAATCCAACCTAACTGGGAGGCTTAGCCCCACGCCAGTTATTTATATTATTAAATAAGTTTTGCTGCATCGAGAGGGACGTAATACCTGAACTCCGAGCAAGCATAGTTGTGTTACAATTATCCTTATAGAGAACATCCTATATGAAAGTAGGAGCCTCATCTACACAAAGATCCACAACATGATCTAAACTAGCAAAGTGAGCCAATCTATTTGCTACACTATTTGCTTCACAAAAAATGTGTCGAATTTCAATCCAATCAAAACTTCGCATGTAAATTCTACAATCATCTAAAATTCGACTAACCTCGGAGTTGTCATCCATTTGTTGGTTGAGGGCAGCAACTAGGACGGCACAGTCACTCTCCAACTCCATCTCACGCCAGCCTTGATGTATGGCTAAGAGCAGCCCAGCTCTACATACTTCAGCCTCTGCATATAGCGTCGAGCTTAGCCATGGTAACATCCGAGAGCATGCTCCATGAAAGCTGCCTGTGTCATCACGAGCCACTACCCCCATACCCCCAATCCCATCATCGCTCCGGAAGGCCCCATCAAAATTTATCTTAAGTCTTCCTCTGGGGGGAACCACTCATTTAGCAGTTTTGGGGTCTATTACCTCTTCCTGAACTCTTCACAGGATGGCAGCGTTGGTACTCAGAAAGTAGATGCATGGACCAACTAACTGTGTGCATGGGATTGAATAACCCACCATTCCAAACCAATTTATTACGTTCTGACCATATGGCCCAATGAAGCATAAAAAATACTTCAATTTGGCTTTTATTTAGGACAACCAGTAGCTCCAATATCCAATCCTTGATTGATGTAGCTGCATGATTCCTGGCACGCAAACCAAGGGAGCTAAACAACCACATGCATGCAATCACGTTGCATTCCTTAAATATATGCAACGTAGTGTCAACATCAGAACAGCAAAATGGGCATAATTGATCATCCAACCTCACCCTCCGACTCAACGTAGCTTTCGTAGGCACAATATTTTTCACTAGCCTCCAAATAAAACACTTTACCTTAGGTTGAATCTTGGCTCCCCATATCTTCTTCCACAAATCCCTATCCCCCTGCACATAGGACGTAGAGACTTGAGAGGGCAAAGAAGTAAACCTTATTGCCACATGATAACCACTCTTGATAGAGTACATACCACTCTAGTCAAAATGCCATATTAGCCTATCCTCCGGATTCCTTAAACTGAGAGGGATTTTACGAATCATTTCAACCTTATCAGTATGAAATAGTTCTTCTAACCAATCCACCATCCATGCTTTTGAGTCCGGATCGATCAAATCTGCCACCAACATATCCTCCAGCCCTTCCACCACCACCGAATAGGGGCGAAACGAGTACGATCTTGGAAGCCATGGATCAAACCAAATAGATATATCTGCACCAGTGCCCACCTGATAACGGAGACCCCTTTCAAGAAGTTCTTTCCCCTTCATTAAGCTCCTCTAAGTGTAGGAGTCACCTGGATGCACACATGCATGAATAAAATCACAATCAGGGAAGTACTTAGCTTTAAAGTTCAGTTAAGAAGGGACTCTGGATGCCTGAGTAAACGCCAGCCCTGTTTTGCAAGGAGTGCTTGGTTAAAGAGCTCCATGTTACCAAACCCTAGCCCCCCCTCTTCTTTTGGCATACACATTTTGTCCCATGATATCCAATGGATCTTCCTTTCATTCTCCGTATCGCCCCACCAAAACTCCGCCATACACCAGTGCATTTCATGACACAAATGTTTTGGTAACTTGAAACAACTCATAACGTAAGTTGGCACTGATTGAACAACAGACTTGATCATAACTTCTTTGCCTGCACTATTAAGTGTTTTGTCCTTCCAATTCTTCATCTTGTTTCTAGTTTTTTCCATGTTGAACTAAAAAGCCTCTGTTTTTGAGTAACTGACCTCAGTGGGGAGACCTAGGTATTTGTCATGTTTCTCCACTCTTTCCACCCCAAAGATAGTCGCTAACACTTCCTAAAAATCCAAGGTAACGTTTTTGGAGAAGGAAATACAACTCTTTTGAAAATTTACTTGTTGGCCTGATGCATCTTCATACCACCTCAGAACCTCCTTTAACCTTAAACACTCATCTCTTTCAACTTTAAAAAAAAATAAACGAATTGTCCGCAAAGAATAAATGATTGATAGAGGGAGCCCCATTAGCAATAGAAATCCCATGCAGATGATGTCGCTCTTCTTCATAAGTCAGCATTCTTGACAACCCCTCCGCACAAAGCAAAAAAAAGTATGGTGAGATTGAATCCCCTTGCCTCAAGCCCCTGGTAGGAATAAGTTGACCCCTAGGTTCACTGTTCAAAACAAAGGAGTATATCACAGTTTTAACACACCATATTATCCACTTTATCCAAGCTTGGTGAAAACCTATGCTACTCATCTCAACTTCAAGAAAATCCCACTCGACCCTATCATAGGCTTTACTCATATCTGACTTCAAAGCAGCGAAGCCTTGTGAACCTCCAGTACGCCTCTTCATAAAATGTGACACCTCAAAAGCAAGAAGTGAGTTATCCGAAATTTGCCGGCCCAGAACAAAAGCACATTGGCTCGGAGCAATAATATCATTAAGAAGAGGCTTTAACCTGTTAGCGAGAACCTTTGAACCCAATTTGTAGATCACGTTACAAAGACTGATAGGACGAAGCTGCTGAATATGCTCTAGCTCTTTTACCTTAGGTGTTAGAGTAACAAAAGTTCCATTGACCTCCCTAAGAAAAGCCTCTGAATTCATAAAAGACCTTGCTGCAACGACAACATCTTTCCCAATTATTGACCAGAAGCGTTGATAGAAAATAGGAGAGAAACCGTCGGGCCCGAGAGCCTTCATAGGATGCATCTGTTTTAACGCTCGTAGAATTGGTCCCTAAACCCTAAACCCTAAACCCTAAACCCTAAAGAAGATTGCAACCCTCTACACACCTCCTAAATGCTTCCATCTGCCGAGGACACCTAGAAGGCCCTCCTTCTTTCTCGCATGCCCTTCGTATCTCATTGAAATCCCCTCCAATCAACCAAGGCCAAGCATTATTCTGCCCTAATCTATCTATAAGTGCACACATTTTGGAAGGGATTACTACCTTTAATGCTCTCCCAACCTCTCTTCACCACACTAACGCATTCGTCGTCATGACGCCAATGTGCTTTAAAATGAAAGCGATTCTTCCTTCTTCGCTTTTTAGGTTTTCTAGTACGCACCTCTAGAATAATAGGTAAGTGGGCAGACTTTGAGGGTTTAAGATGAGTAACTCGAGAGGTCGGAAAAATAACAGACCAACCTCTCGTGGCCATGAACCTGTCCAAGCGAACCTTGATCTCCTCCCCTCCTCGCTTACCTCTCCAAGTGAAGTACGGACCAACAAAGTTCAAGTCAAGAAGATTGCAACCCTCTACACACCTCCTAAATGCTTCCATCTGCCGAGGACACCTAGAAGGCCCTCCTTCTTTCTCGCATGCCCTTCGTATCTCATTGAAATCCCCTCCAATCAACCAAGGCCAAGCATTATTCTGCCTAATCTATCTATAAGTGCCCAAGTCAAATGGTGAAGTTTGACTACCCATAAATGCCTGTAGACCGCCACCGAATTTCATTAGCCAAAACTTTTCCAAAAAAATAGAACTAGTACGCAGTATAGCATAAAAAAGCACGGCTAAACACATGATAGGCCTGATAATACCAAGACACCACCATATAAATAAGCTAGCAAGAAGAAAATGATACGGGTGTTCCATTCCGTAAGAACAAATATGTGTTCCATTTATGGGAAAAATGATAACTCCTCTGCATGCTAACTTAGAAAGATTTAGTTTTTGACCTCTTTCATATTTTGTTCCATGCCTCTCTACAAAGCTCACTGACAATAGTTATTGAAAATCTCATCTCTTCTCACATCAAGAACAAGCAAACTAACACTCAAATTATGCTTTAGACGCTTTTGCAAAACTACGCAAAGGAGTTACAGATCAGAATTATTGACAGTCTTATGTTAAGTTATTAATCTATTATCTTAAACAACATATAAAGATAAAGTACACTTTGCATTAATCAAAAGCAACCTTTTGAAAGATATATTTTTTTATGAATATCCAACGACGAATTTATTTAACAAAAATAAGTAGTGATATAAAGAAGGGATTAAGATCATTTTAAAATATGAAACAAGTGAATTTCTGTTGATACTTTTTTTTTTTTTGGTTATAAAATTTCTGTTGATGCTAATCTAATGAGATGAGGAAGGAGACGGTGCTCTTCTGTAATACTAGAAGTAAATTGAATTTAGAAAAAAAAAATGGGCCATTAATAAAAGAGGTTATTTTCAAATGTCTTATTATAATTCAGGACACACAAATGTCCTCATGATAACTAAGGTCACTTCTTTACAACCTACCATTAGAAATAACAACATTTACAACTCATGCCATCATCTCCCGCTTACCCAATCCATTTCAGAATATAATTAACCTCTCTCTCTCTCTCTCTCAATTGATCTCACCGCCATGGCTCGAAGATCTTCTACCACCTTCAAACAAAGCCCCGACTCGGCATCGCTATCCAAACCCGATCGTTCACCTACATGCCCACCCCACGACGGAGCTCCTCGTGCCGTAACCAAAATCCCCGACGACAGAATCGGACCGCTCGTCACGAACGCCATCGAGAAGGTGATGGAGGCGATGCACGAGCCGGTTTACTTTGAGAAGTACAATGTCACAGGCGAGATGCCGAAGGTGTCGAAGGAGGTGATTGAGTAGATCAGGAAGAACAAGGTGCGCCTAAAAGGTGAGCTGGAGACGTCGATGGGCAGCGGCGTTAGCTCATTGAACATGCAGCTCCGACGAGATCTCGATCTCTATGCTTCTTTGGTCAACCGCTTCAATTTGCGTGGCTTACGGACCAGGCATGATAAGTCGACATTGTGGTGATCAGGGAGAACACCAACGGTGAGTACTCAGGGCTCGAGCACGAGATCATTCCTGGAGTTGTTGAAAGCCTTAAAGGTATAAACAATGAGATTCTGAAATGTAAAAGTCATTATTAATTATAAAATTCATAATGTTCGGTCAGTTTTGGAGGAGCAGATTTGAATTCTTTACTTTTGGTTCATCGGGAATAGTGAAGATGGAATATATTTTTTTCGTTTGTGATTATTGTGAAATTAATTAGTTTAATTTTTTGATTGTAGAATATGTTTAGAGGAGGTATTGGAATTAGTTGTTGTGTTTGTTTGTCTCTATAATTTTTTCAAATTCAAAATGATGGTTTTATCTTGTGATTTTCGTGCTGGATGTAGAGGTTTTGTTGTAGTTGCTTGGTCCAAATAAGGATTTTTGTATAGATAAATCTTCTATGTTCGAAGAAGTTTAGCAACGAGCAATCTTTTTCCTTTGATGAATTGTGTATGCTTATAGAATTGGTTTGCTTTGATCTTGGCATACTTTGATCTTAATTTTCTGAAGAGCTCTTTTGTTATTCAGGTTTTGTGGTTTTATGGCTTTACAAATGTCTATAGTCATGACATTATGTACTTCACAGTATGTTTCTATATCTTGGATAGTTCAGTTAACACTTAAAGTATGCTTACTGAAGTTAGATGGCTTTATATATCTGACCAGGTACTTTTTTGAGGATTTGATGCCTCCAATAATTTGATAAAGCTTGGAGGAAGACAGATGCTGCCTTTGGACTTCTTGCCTCGTAATAGAAGACTTGTTGCTGCAGAGAAGGTGAAAGATATATGTAACTTGAAAATTGAGTAGCAGAAAAGGAAGCAACATAGACAGGAGTCCAAGGAGGAGAAGAAAGAGCGGAAGGTATGGATCTGCTATTTGTTTTAGCTCATCTTGGACATGATATTTTATTCGTCTTGCCTTACCATTAAAGATTAATATGGCAGCTCATGATAATGAAAATCTAGAAATTGTCATTGTAAAAGTAAACTGTGAGCATATAACTTGCATTCAAATATCTCATAGCTAGTGATTTTGGCATTTGATAATTCCAGGAATTGTACCTTCTGTTTTGTAGTTGTGTTGGTAAATTTCTATTAGTTCTTTGATGATAGCTTAAATATATCTAAGTGCAAGCAGCTGTCAAGGAGGAAAGACGTGAGGCATGGCACGCTAAAAAGAAATTGAAGGGACCTTATAGGGGTGAAAGGCAGCATTCTCAGAGAGTAGCTGCTATATCTGGCTCTTCTTCCAAACGTCTGATGTGATTGGGCTGATCATCAAATGGTAATTGGAATAGGATCACCGTTACTTAAATCAGATTGATAATTGAATATACTTAGTATGATTTATACTGATCGGTTTGTGTACATGTTTTCTTTTAGGTGAAACTAAGAGTACGTTGGATTTTTGTCAAGAAGTGTGGCATCCCCTCAGCTTTCATGGTTTGAAGCATGTATATGTCATCAGTTTTAAGAGAATGGATACTAGTTAGTTTAAAACAACATATCATCGAGTCAAATCTATGTTTATGATGTTGTGGACATGTCATAGTATATAAGATATGAATTGAGTAGTTCTTTGGGGCTAGAGCTTGAAGATAATAAATTGTCTCTCTTCAACATATTTCATTTGTTTTTGTCTGTATATTTCTAGTGAAGTCACAAACCATGTCAATGACAATGTCAGTTACATGGTTAGTTACATACATTGTAAGTTACATGGTCAATTAATGATTAGTTACATACATTGTAAGTGACACGGTCAGTTACATAATCTGTGACATGAGGTTAACACTTGTTGCCAAGGAGTTGGCTTTTTCCAGTGACTTCTCTGGCCAATGACTTATCTAGCGACTTGGAAAGTTACCTCATTGGCCAGTTTCATTATATAATCCTATAAAGTATGTATTTAAACCTTAAGTCACCGGCCATGTCACTGTCAATCTATGGCCAAGTTACTAGCCATGTCACTGGCTATGTGGCAAGCCAAGTTACTACTGCATATGTCACTATTAATTACTGACCATGTCACTGTCAATCCCTGACCAAGTCACTATTAACCTTAAGTTATCGGTAAAGTCATGACCATGTCATTGTCAATCTCTGGCTAAGTCACATTGTATGTCACTGTTATATACATGTCACTGGCAAAGTCGCTGGCCATGGCCATATCACTAGTGTCACTAATAAAGTCACTGGTCATGGCCATATCATGGACAATGAAGTCATTGGCTAGCCCAGGTCCCTAATCAGCGAGATTACTGATTAAGTCACTGTTAACCTCAAGTCACTGGTTATATTACTGGCCATGTAACAGTCATGACCATGTCACTGATCATGTATCTTGCCAAGTCACTGTTAATCTCAAGTCATTGATAAAGTCACTGACTATGTCACTGTCAATCCCTGGCTGAGTCATTGATCATGTAACTGGCAAAGTTACTATGGATCTCAAGTCACTAGCAAAGTCATTGTCAATCCTTGGGCAAGTCACTAACCATGTCATTGTCAATCCCTGTCGTATTATCTAACTGCCAGTCTAAGAATCTCTTCTAAGAACTTATCACCTAAGGTTGGACAGATACTGCAAGACATATGTTCTAATAGCTACATCATATTCATTATACGTCAAACAAGAGTGTACAATCACCAACAAAATTCTAGTGATTTTTCTTTATTCCATCTATATAAATGCACTAGAGATACAAAAGTATTGCTCGACTCCATCCTTGTCTTAAATAGATATAACTATTTTGTTTGAAAAACAATTTGATGGTAATACATTGCATTTGCAAGGAAAATACATGACACGATTTCTGAAACTCATTAATTAAAATAAAAAACAGGCTATATGATTACAGTAAACCTATTATATAATGTCTTAACTTCAACAAAGGAAATCAAAAGTGAGCGACATTGTGATTTCCGCTTCTCTAAAGGTTGAACCATAGAAGGCCAAAAAGCCTATTAGGTGGAAAAGTAATAAGCAATTGACATCCTCAAAGAATGCAAGAGACCACTTCAATTCATGTGAGCTGGTAAATGTGATCTGCTACGGCATTTGGTCCAAAGTTGTATGCGAATATTATAAACTTTCTTCCTTTGGGAGAAACGAAGACTCGAAAAAAGTAGGGTTGTTGTCCAAAAGACTGGGTGCTTACTGATAACCCAAGTGAAACTGCAAATGTGACTAGATGAGTCGCAGACCTTTTGGCGGGAAATGCCCAATGTCATGATATGCAAAAAGGTAAAATCCCAAGTTCATATCATCATAGATTCCCTGCAAACAGAGATAATTAACCGGGATTTAATTGAGTCACACTTGATATCTCTTTTGAATCCACCATCGGGTAATAAGAAATCAAGATAAGCAAGCGAGAATACATCAAAACCAATCAATTTCTATCTCAAAGTTGGATGATTATGTTCCTAAAAATGATTGATCCAACGGTGCCCATTAGTTTGAGAATTCTATTAAACCAATTCAAAGAATGATAAGCATCAACTATAATACCTCCGAGCACTAAAAAATTGCTTCATGTAGATAGACTTCCCTCATAACAAAAAAAACATAATTTTCAATTGAGCCACATTTCAAAACACTTTTCGGCCTAAAATGGATGTTCTTGTACCTACTTTTGACAACGGCTAATATGTTAAAGATGTGAATTACAACCCATAATTTTGACAAGCCTATAAAGCAAAGAGATACTGCAACGTACTAACCAAACCCCCTTGCATATAATTATCAAGAAAAAAAAGTTGAACAATATATCAGCATCTCCACCAGATTTGAACCACCACAAACACATCATGTTAGGTTTGAAAATGAGTTAAATATATGACAGACCTGGCAGCATCAAATACGGGCTTTCTATTCCATATATTGTTTACACAGTTTCGAAGCCACAATCTTAGACAGTAACCAGGAGGCAGAGCATGCCAATACAAAGAAACTTGTTGATAAATTATAACATAAATCTCATCCACAAGGGAAGCAAGACCATACAATTTTCATGCGTTACAGCTAAGATTCAATCATCTTAACACATATAACAAGGAAATCAATCATCCTAAGATTTAATTAAACAACAATTAAATGAATGATTAATCTAATGACTCAATTAAGCAGCTAAAGAATTCAAACTTATGATCCGAAACACAACAATTCAAGATCGCAAAACCAGATCAAACAAGCTGAATCAAATTGAAGAGAGAAGCAAGCTTACATTGATGCCATCGCCAGAGGAGATCTCCTGGTGGCCTTTTGGTTGAACCAGTAGGACCCCGCCTTGTTTAGAATCTGATCCCTGCAATTTCAATCCTTCCATTCTTGCCTACGAATACGTGTTTCGGCTTGATTATGGCGGAAGAAGAAGAAGAAGAAGAAGAAGAAGAAGAAGAAGAAGAAGAAGAAGAAGAAGAAGAAGAAGAAGAAGAAGAAGAAGTGATACCATATTAAACCAAAAGCAACTGAACTCAAGGGCCACCTCTGAGAGTGAGACATTGTATTGTGTCTATGTAGCAATTGGACAGAAACACTCAACTGTGGCACAATTAGTTCAAATTCTTTCAGAAGGGAATGCTATGGAATATTGCATTCTTGTAGCAGCCACCGCTTCGAATCCGGCTCCTCTGCAATTTCTGGCCCCATATTCTGGGTGTGCCATGGGGGAATATTTCCGCGATAATGGAATGCACGCATTAATAATCTATGATGATCTTAGTAAACAGGCGGTGGCATATCGACAAATGTCATTATTGTTACGCCGACCGCCAGGCCGTGAGGCTTTCCCATGCGATGTTTTCTATTTACATTCCCGTCTCTTAGAAAGTGCCGCTAAACGATTGGACCAGACAGGTGCAGGTAGCTTGACCGCCTTGCCCGTCATTGAAACACAAGCTGGAGACATATCGGCCTATATTCCAACCAATGTGATCTCCATTACTGATGGACAAATCTGTTCGGAAACAGAGCTCTTTTATCACCGAATTAGACCTGCTATTAACGTCGGCTTATCTCTCAGTCGCGTAAATAGGGAGGGAGTCAAAGGGGTTGGACGATTTTGTAACCGCAGGCAGCTCAGACCCAACTTAATGATGGCCGCGCATGAGATCGCACGAGACCACTTCGATTATGAGTCGGGGGATGCTAACATAGCGGCCCTAAAAAACCCTCTGCGCCATCTTAAAGCAGAGAGGCAAAAAACTTCCATTTTGAGACCGCGGGACATTGGCTTCCGCCAACAGTGGACTATTAAGGATCGCATCCCGCGCATATTCTACATTATAGCCTGCAACTGATTCAGCTTCCGCTTCTGGGAGATCAAACGGAGCTCGATTAGTTTCTGCTAGACAAGAAATGAAGAACATAACCAATACAGGGAACAAGGGAATACCGGACCATATCTGCTTTTGGGCCATGATAGTCTCACTCGAATTACGGGGACCTACACATATTAGTACAGTATACCGGGGTCCCCGGCCGGAACCACACGTGCACGGAAAGTGATTAAGGCCAAGAGCGACGAAGCTAGAGATCGAGAAAAAGAGAACAAAGTTGTGGATTGAAGCTCCAAAACCAAGATTAAATATCGTTGTAGACAGACAAACCGCAATCAGAAGCTGGCGGCGGAGAGAGAAACTCGAAGAGAGAATCTCCGATCAAATCGAATCAAGCTTTCTGATCAAAAAAGAGAGAAAATTTGAGCTCTGAAATTTTGATTGAACAGTTATAAACATTTGTTACCTTTAAGGGCAGAATCAGAATCAATAAAATTAAAAACTGATCTTTTTTAACATTATCTTATTATGTATAAGGACTAAATTAATATTATTAACTTTTTATCAAGTATGAAACTAAGTGACATTTTTGTTATTTCACTATCTAATGTGATCTTTTCCCTCATTTCCTTAAAAAAAAAAAAATCTTTTTTTTGATTTTTTTATGGGTTAATATTATAATGATGTACTTTTGTCTTTTCAGAGGTCAGCCGGGGTCTCATACCTTTTCCAAAACAATATAAAACAGGAGGCCGCTCCCTTATTTTCGGAGGGGTAATAAGAAAGAAGAACTTGACCGCCTTTCCAGTAAAAAATAACGAGAGGTGAAAGTACACCAACCAATCAAATGATTAAAATAGTTACCAACTAGTTCAGTTTTACTGTTATTGGTTAACAAAAGTTACCAACTACAAGTCTCCTACCAATCAACATCCAAAATGGAGGCGTTTACGTTTGACTGCCCATGTTGTACTAAAAAAGAATATTGCTTCGTAGAAAACGGGGGCAAATATTCAGTTTCTGCACGCAATTTTATGTCTAGTTGGAGTTCTTTACTTCCATATGTTCTGCCATCACAATTTATAATCTTCAAACAAAACCCATCATCCTCTGCTCCTTATTTTTGCTCTGATCTTATCAACTCGGTAAACCCATCTGCCATTTTGGCTCTGGTTTGTGTTCTTAACATCTTATTACTGGTTTCTTCAGGGTTTGGAACTTTGGATTGTGTAGTTTGTTGCAGTTTCTTGTGGATGTTGTCAATTTTATGTTATGAACTATGTATGGTCTTTGATTTTCTTTTTCCTGTATTGGTTTTGTAGGAGCAGTGGTTGGTTTTAGTTTGCTAGTGAGAAATTGATTTTATTGGGAAGTATTTTGGGTGATTGGAATTGGAGCCTTGGTTTTTATTTTTCAAAATCGTATCTTTTTGGATGCAAGATCATATCTTTATAGGATTGTGGTTTTGTTTTCTCTTTTCCTGTAGTGGTGTTGTTAGAGCAGCAGTTGATTTTAGTTTTGAGTGAAATCGAATTTCTGGGTTGGGATATGTTTTCGAATTGGAACTTCTTTGCATGATTGCCTTGAATCCTAACTTTCAAAATTGTATCTTTATAGTATGCAAGGTAGAGAATGGCTTTAATCATCATATTGGCGTTTTAGGACATATTCTATCCCTTTTCAAATTTCAGCTTCTTAGCGAGTTAGTTTGATTCCCTAATGTAGCTTGAAATATGTTTCTGGAATCTTCTGCCTACTTGGTTTGTGCTGCTTAGCTCTTTAGTGGCATAAAAGTGGGGATCTCAGGTCAATGAGGTTTTGATTTCTTTGACTTAGCAATCTGGTGTCCTCATAACTGCCTGATGCATACAATAGGACAGATGCCCAATGCACAAAGTTTTGTGTCTGTCATGGTAAATTAGTTAGACATATGGAGGTCATGAGTGAAAAAATTGCTCTTCTGTTGAAGCAGAAGTTATATATCTTTTTGTCGATTTGATTTCCCAGATCATGTGCTATATTACAGTGGATATTGTCTTCAACTGTTCTTGAAAAAATTCGAAGAAATTTTAATCAGCAAGCAAATAAGGATCTTTTAGTAAAGAGAATCTTGACTGCTATTTTTGGCTGTGTGATCTGCCAAATTTGCTCTTTTGAGATACTTTCTAAATGGTCTTCATTTCGTGTTCTACAGTTTTTGGTATTAGTGTAGATGGCTGAGAGTATCAAGCTAGCTTTCAATTAATCTTTCTCTGCCTCTTTTGATATTTACATAAAGGTGGAGGGAGATACATCCACAATCCTTGTGTTTTTTTCGTCCTAAATACTTATCTAGTGGAACCGTCATATGGATATTATTTTTCATTTATGTAAGGGTACATTGTTTTATGATAAGTGGCTTTGCTTACCTTTTCTTCTGTGCATTCATTATAAGTTATATTGCTTTTTTATCTTTTCCGTACATCAGTTACTGGTAATATGTGCTTAAGTGAGGAGCACCCTGTAACACAGGAAAAATTTGTCTTTGACAGTTCTCTATGTCCAAAAACTTTGAAATGAAAGCAGAGGTAGTGTTACTTCTTGACAGGAATCTTTGTTTTTGAAGTGTAGGAACAATGCCTGAGAAAATAACTCCTGAGGATCTTTTGAACAACATTGTGGGCACACTAGCTGAAAGTAGTTCAAAACAGAAATCTGTGTCTTTTTTTGGCGACGACAAATCAGATTCTGTTGGTTCTCAGTTGAATCGGCTATTTGGACGCCAAAAACCTGTTCACCACCTTCTGGGTGGAGGAAAATGTAGGATCATGATGTTTCTTGCATTCTTTTTTCTTCGTGGTCGTACAATAACAAATTTCTCGAAGTATACTGTCTTTAATAAAATGAAGAGAACAAAGAAAGAACATCAGAGAAGCCTTTTATGCAATTAAAAGTTGTTACTTGTACTATAACAATCTTTTTGTTTTTAATGTCTGAATTGTTTAGCTGCTGACGTGTTGTTGTGGAGAAACAAAAAGATATCAGCTAGTGTTTTAACTGGTGCAACTTTTGTCTGGGTGCTCTTTGAATGGCTGAATTATCATTTCTTGACGCTTGTGGGTTTTGCTTTGGTTCTTGGTATGCTTGCTCAATTTCTCTGGTCAAATTTTTCGGGATTCGTTAACAGGTGATTCCAAATGCTCAGTTTGAGCTTCTGCTTTCTTCTTCTTATCTCTCTCTCTCTCTCTCTCTCTTCTCTTCTTTTTTTTCTTTTTTTTTGGTGATCTTGTGTTATGTGGAGCTGAATTGTATGATCTCGGTCTTGTATTCTTCTGGTGGTAGGTCCTCATCTGAAGTACCTCGTCTTGTTCTACCAGAGGACTTATTCGTCAACATTGCCATCTCAATTGGTGCTGAAATTAATAGAGGGCTGGAGTTTATTCAGGATGTTGCTTGTGGAGGAAATCTGAAGCAATTTCTTGTGGTATATTGAACTATTACTTTTCTTCCTTTTATAGATATGTGCATATTTTATATGTACGGATGTGTTCTAAGTTGAGGATTTATCATGGAAGATTTGCATGTCAGTTGGTAGATTAGATATGAATGATTAATATCTCGAAGATTGTAATGAACTCTGGAGACATCTTCCCAGGTTGTAGCAAGCTTGTGGGCTGCCTCAGTGATAGGAAGCTGGTGCAACTTTCTGACAGTTCTGTACATTGGTGAGTTTCCAATCGGGCACCAAGAATGCAACTTGGATAACCTTTAAAGTGGTGAAAGAATTTTTTATTCTGGACCAAAGCTTGCAACATCTTTGTATTAGTATTCGCTCGGTAAAATTAGATGTCTTCACCATTACAAGGATTGATGCATTACCTCACTATGGATTACTATTAGTGGCATCCTTAGTGACCATGGTTAAAAAGCTTTTCACTAATCTGATAGTTTCTTTGTATAATTGTCAATCTCTCTCTCTCTCTCTCTCACACACACACACACACACATGCATGCGCACGCACACACACACACGCACTATTGTGATGTGGCTTTATTAAAGCGTGCAATTCTTCTTCTTGTTATTGAACAAAGATTAATGCCTATACTGCATTCTGTAAGTGTTGAATTAGAAAAGGAAAAAAAAATATAACAATTAAAACTTTGATTACTTTGTTGCATTTGAAATACATTTAGAACAACTGCTGTCTACTTGGGATCATAAAGCTGTAATCTCCTTTATGATTTCCTGCATTTGCTTTCCTCTCAACACAATGAACACAAGCTGTGCATTTTAGTCTCTTTTATTTAGGCCAACTGTAAAGTTCTATTACTTTTCTTGATATTGATTATTTTCTCTGCTTGAGCTAGGAATACTTGTGGGAGTTATCTAGAAGCTTTTATGTTTTATTAAGTCTTTAATTCTATGGTTTAGTTATATTTGCTACACTACTATTGTTTAATGCAAGAGACTGATAGTGTTGATCATTTGGCAATTAGGTTTCATTGCTGCTCATACATTGCCAGTTTTGTATGAGAAATATGACGACCAGATCGACAGCTTTGTGTACTCAGTCTTTGGACAGCTTCAAAATCATTATCGCAAGCTGGATACTGGTGTCCTCAGCAGGATCCCTAAAGGAAATTTGAAGGCAAAGAAACATGATTAGATACATGTCTTGCCCAGATTAGCGTGTAAGGGAGTAAAATATTAGATATTCTTGTTCATGTTACAGAGTCATACTCTTCAAACTTCATGTAATTAAATCTCCTCTTGAACTTGTTACCTTCTTAAATCTTAGTATTCAGTTCAGGGAGTTAACCAAACAAAACGTTGGTTGTGACATCAATTTCATTTTCATAGCTAGAAAGAATGAGGGCATCGGATTATGTTTGTTAAGAAGGAGCATATAATCTTCACATCTTTGGAGGAAAATAAGTTTGGGGTCATTTTGTGTTGTGTGCTTCGGACCGATTGGAGCTCACGGCTGTATTTGAGGGAAGCTAAATGAGGCATCTGCCATGAGCTCCCCATGTATATTTTAGGGGTCCATTTTGCGGTCGGCTCCGTTATCTCAAACATCACCTAACTGAGTTGAGGTTTAAACTTTCAACTATAAATCACTTGCCATTGGCCATATACCTAATTGGGCTGCAGCTAGTCGCAATTATATTTCCAAGGGATTGATTGCATGGTTCTCGATAAAAGGAAACAAAAAAAGCATCAAGTACATATGGTATCTGAGCATGAGAATAGAGCTCTCTCGAGTGTGCATGGACTGGGGTGTCCATGTGTGGAATGTGCAATGCAGCAACCTTCCATGAGTTCTGCTCACTTCTGGGCCCTCAATTCCATTTGGGAGAAATATGTGGAGCTCGGTTTATGGTCTCCCTATCTTTCATTTTCATCCAATAACACCATGCAGATTCTCTTCCCCCTTGAAAAGCCAACATTGTCTTCCTCTACACTCTAAAGCTTTCCTAACCAAAATGTATATTATATATAACAGATTAGCAATTAAGAATGAGTTTGGGAACTATTGGGATCTGCAATTGTTGATCTTAATTGTATATATCATTAGTGCTCATGACCCATCTTGCATTACACAAAAATATTGGTTTGCTATAGACGATTAATTTTTAGGGTTCAATGCTTGTCTAACTATATATAATGTACATATGTCATGATTTTAGTTGAAGGAGCTCTTAGGTTCAAATCTCTCATCTCTAATCTCCACTTCTTCCTTCTTTACTTTTTTTTTTTTTGAAAAATTTAAATTAAGACACACACTCTCACTCACACACACACGCACACACACATCCAAACACGCACACATTAATAAGCTTTCCATTACACATTTTATGAATACAATATTTGAAGATCATTTAATTTCAACAAATGCATTGATTTTATCGCGTAGTCAACATGATCATGAATGGCTACAAAATGTTCTCGACGTTATTGGCCGACGTGTATAACATTAGTACCACGTTTCTCAATAGAGAGTTTGATATCTTATCTTTTTTTTTTTTTTTGGTATCATTTTTGTTTCCATCTGTATTTACTAGTCTATAAATTAAGGGGAGGGACTTGAGTTTTATGAATTAGAACCATTTTGAGTAAATCTCAAACATATACTTACATCCCCGGTCTATCTTTTGTTCATTCATTCCTTAATGGTGATATTCTGTGGCATGAAACCTTGTTTATCCAAGTTGGTCATGAAGCAGGAAGACCAAGTTCCAACTCTCATCTTCCTTTATACAGAAAATGATGGAGATGATGACGACGACGACGACGATGATGTAGCACCAGCAGCATAGCTTGCTATCGTTTATGTTACGAATAAGAGCATACGTGTTAGATACTCATCAACATGAGCTCACGAAGAGAAAATTTTACAAAAGTAGTAAGTTTCATCATCAGCATATCTATGCAGGTCTTATATATTTACAATTCCCAATATAATGCAACTATTGCATGTATATATAGAATGTTGTACGTACGTATTTATGTACTTGAGATTGTTATATAAGAGTATCTGATCACATTTGTTGGCCTGTGTTTGTTCTTCCACCTACACCTATATACACTGAAATCTTTAGAGTAAATTTGCATGAAATAAAGTTTCACAAGATATAGACAAGTAGAATCCAAAACGTCAATCTTCTTACGAATTAGCTAGATGGATACATTTTTCTTTTGGCCAAATAAACCTTCTAGTGCTAGCTCCAGCGTGTCAGACGACACTGGAGGCTGAGAGTGTGCATGGACCGTTCAATCCACAAATGGCATGTGCAGTGCAGCTACTTGCCATGAGCTTCATGCCTTTACGAAAAACGTATGGAGGGGAATAAATCTGACCAGCATCGATCCCTTTCATGATCTCGTTTTCACCATTTCGAAGTAAATATCCGCATAATAATTCCGGCCTTTCCTTATAAATAACCGGTGCAGAGCTCCTAGCTAGCTTCATAGATTGAAACTCACAATGTTGAGTTATTCTATCATGAGTTATAGCAAGTTGGTTGATGTTAGGGTTCAAGATCCGTATTACTTCACTGGAATCACGACTCTCCTCCATGTTCATGAAGAAAATGATGACGACGACGACGATGATGCAGCCACTGTAGCGCCAGCCGCGTAGCTATCAGTTATGCAGTACGGGAAGGTCGACTCAACTCTCTCAGATTGCAGCTGATATTAACTTTCTGCTTTGCAGTTAATTACTCTCAACGATCTGTCTCGATCGAGCATGGCATATTTCTTCTTTCTTTCTTTTTTAAATTATTATTATTATTAATATTATTACTACGTGAGGATGAATGGATGATGTTCTAACCAAAAAGGAAAATGTTCGTCAGGATGCATTGAAGGTTGATTTTAAAGACTGATTATCAACCTTCACTGCATCTTTCTAGATGATGATATTATTGGAGCTTGTGTATTAACAATTGATGGCCATAGATATTGAAAGTATGGTGAATAAAATAACTTTTTGTCCTTGATTTGGAAAAAAAAAATGTTATAATGTATAGAACTTTCCTCCAAGATTGAGGCCACTACGATGTTCATTGTAATTAGAGCAGAAAGCTCAATAAGATTAAGATCTAGGAAGAATCTGCCAGGACAGGACTTAGCCATTTTTGAGTCAAATTTTAGTTAAAATAGCTAAAAAGTCATTTTAACTAATCACTTTATAAATACGTCTGCATCAGTGCTATCTATTTTAACTAGTTTTGAATTTGTATTATTTTTTAAATGAAAATTAAATGGTTTAAATATATTTACAAATTACATAAAATAACTCAAAATGAATGTTTTAAATTATAGAGAGTCACATCTCGCTTTCTATATTTAGGATCAAGATAGCTAAAAGTTAAAATAGAGAGCCATTTAGGAGTCTGATGTAGCTGCTAAAATATATAAAAAGCTAAACATGCTCTCTAAAATAACTAAGAAGCCAAAATAGAGAATCTGCTAAAAATGCTCGGACCGTTTAAAACTCTAAAAGGTGTACACCATGTTTAACTCCTAATTAATTAATTAATCAATCAATCAATCAATCAAGTAGTTTTGGTTCATATCTTTGGACCTTTGTAGACTCTTTAGTCAATGCAAGAGTCAAAGGAGAATTAAAGCTAATTATGTTAACCATTACATGTGGGTTCGAATCACGCCGACGCTGATTGAAGTTAAATCTCAATCAATTCTTGGTCGCCAGGGAAAGGAAGCGTTCTCACATAAACCTCCGATACGGATTAGTCTCTGGACTTAGGAAGCCTTTAAAGAATAGTGTGATCTCGATCAAAAAAAGAAGAAGAAGAAGAGCTAATTATGTTTTCACCTACATATAGGTATTTTTCAAAGGATGCGGTTATTGCCGCCTTATCATTTTCTTTGTTCCCCTTACTTGCTCATTACACCCTACATTTTAATTTCAATTATTAATTTATTTATCTAACCCATTTCTCTTCCAAGAATATCCTTATATGACATATCCAATTAAAAAATAATTTTTTTGACAAAAATCTCTCATTTAATTTATACCCATAAAAAACTAAGATTTATTAAAGTTTCCTAATAAAATCATAATTTGATTTACTCCCATTTTTTTAATTTTTTCTTTCAATTTCAATGTTCTCTATTTCAATCCATATAAAAAGATTAGTAAATTTACAACTATAAGCAATGAAGAAGAGATTGAATTTTTCTTTTTTCCTTTTGAATTTTTACTTTTGGTGTTCACAAAGGATATTGCAAAGATTTTGATGAAGTTTTTTGAGAGAAAGGTGGTCATAGCTTTATTGAACTTTTGAAAATTACATGGATACAGATTCAGCTGCTAATGCAGCTAACAAGAAAGAAGGAGAAGGAAAATAAAAAAACTCGTGCAACTCAGTGCAAGCTCTTGCTGCCATAAGGTGTGCAACCTTATTTGCACTTCTGTTAATATGAACCAACTTTATATAGATTGATTTTCCAACACCAGTCTAAGATTCTCATATCACCTACCCAAGACAGAGGTATTAATTCCATCCATCATAGACAATTGCCTCTGCATGATTTGACAATCTGTTTCCAAGAGGGCTGGAACGAAATTATTATCAACTGCAAATTGGACTGCCATAGCACAAGCTAACACTTTTGCATGTTCAGGAGACAAAAGACCACACAGTGGTCGACCTCCCCCAGCAAGCATCAAACCCTGATGATCCCTAATAATAAAACCAATGCCTCCATTCTTCGTTATGTGATTAAAAGACCCGTCGATATTGATCTTATACTATCCCTCAGGTGGAGCAGACCAACGCTCTACCCTTACTGTGCGTACAACTCCCACTTTCATGTTGTAAAATCTGAAGGCACTCAACCTCGTCAAGCACTTGATTAACACATCACTAGCATGCAGACTTTTATTTTCCCAAACTCTATAATTTCGTTCCTTCCAATAATTTTGTGAATTGAATAACGAATTAACGATGAGGAAGCAACAAATAGACCAAAAAAAATAGTAATAAATTCAAATTTGGGTAGAGAAGATAAAGATTAATGTTATATAATGAGAAATTAAGTAGAATTTGTATTTAATAAATTATTGATATATATTTTGTGAATTGAATAACGAATTAACGATGAGGAGACAACAAATAGACAAAAAAAAAGAGGAAATGATGGAAAAGGTCACATTAGAGTGTGAAATGATAAAAATGTCACATAGTTTCCCACTTGATAAAAAGATCCATTATGAATTGTTAATAATATTAATTTAGTCCTTATTAATAATAAGGTAATGTTAAAAAAGGTCAGTTCTTAATTTTTTTGATTCCTATTCTGCCCTTCAAGCTAATTCTCATTATATTCTTCTTCACCTCCACAGAGACACAAACCTCCTTTTTCGAGTATCAGTGGGCGAGTTCTTGAAGCGGTGCCAGCCTTCGACGATTGACGTCTCCAGATATCAGAGCCAAATGCACACATGAGGCTCTACGATGATCTCCTTACCAACGGGTTTGATTCTCTTCTCAATTCTCCCTAGTTTTTTTTTTTTAGCTCTGGTATTTGTAATTATAGTGAATTAAAGGTTCTGGAACTTGGAATTGGAATCAGGTACTACAAGATGCGGCTGTGGATTGGGTCATTAACTTAGTTACTTTCGTGATCTGTTTATTCCTTATTGGTTTTCCATCAAATTCGATCTTCTCTGATTTTGTTGCTATTGCTTTGTTCTCAATATCTAGATCACTGTATAGGTTTTGCTTTTAGATGACTTTGTATTGGTGTTTGCCTTTCTAGGCTTGATTTGTGGTTCTGTACTACCTGTCTGGGAATTTATGGCTATATATTTGGCATTTATGTGTGCAGAAACTGAAGTCCTCTTTTATTTTTGCATAATTTCTGCTTAATTGAAGTCTTCTGATACATGCATGGAACTTGAAAATTTTGTTCTTCCAAGTGTTTACTGGTTCAAGTGATTATCTTACTAGACTTTACTCACTCCTGATTTCGATGCATTAGGTGAGGCA
The DNA here is from genome assembly GCA_025331145.1 of Rosa persica. Taxonomy (NCBI): domain Eukaryota; kingdom Viridiplantae; phylum Streptophyta; class Magnoliopsida; order Rosales; family Rosaceae; genus Rosa; species Rosa persica. The sequence continues at coordinate 49,783,604 of WFKR01000002.1, forward strand.
ACAAAAATTGGCTTGAGTGTTAATTTTTGCATGTTGTGTGGCGACATGGAGCAATAAATGCTTAGCTGGTTTATTTAGAGTGAGAGAATTTAGGTGGTTATATTAGTAAGATTAAGGAAGAGATGTTAGAGTAGTTCACTGAGCACACAGACCATGGCTTGAGTCAAGAAATTTTGGCTCTTAGGTCATGTATGAAAAGGTGACACTTGGTGTATTACCAGGCAATAGTTACCCATTAATGCACTAATATTCTTTACTTTATTTGTCTATACTTGTTGGTCTACTTCTGTGTGTATACATTGTTACTTGCTTTCCAGTGTTTGCTTTGGCTCATGTTGTCGAACAAGATTGATGTAAAATTAAAGATCCATCCGTGCTTTGAAGTTTTATCATTGCTGCGAATTTTCTATTTAAGTGCATATTAATTTGGTCTATCTCTTTTGAAATGAAACAAGTGGTTAGATTGCCATGTGTAACCAAAGTACACTTTCTTTAATTTTTATTCTGCCAATTCCCAACTTGACACCCTTGTAATAAAATGTGAGGCACAACCTAGGTTGAATAGTTGTTCATAATTTTGTTGTGATTTTTCTATTGTCTTCCTTGACCATCTATTTTTTGGTTTAATTGAACCTCAGAAGCACAGGATAGCTACTGTCGAATTCATGAGTTCATAATCTGGGCTCTCACTTATATTTAGTTGTTAGGTTTGAACTAGCTGCAACCATTTCTGTTCAATGCATTCCTGATAGATGTATTGAATATGATGTAGGGCAGGTAGAGGTGTTTGATGCCTCTACTGGTCTTTGGTATGGCATCCTGCTCCAGAAGAAAGAAGGACTTCTAAGGGAAATTTCTTGTAATTCTTTTCTTGCTCCATTGAGAATATAAAAGCTATAGGCACTATGCTGTTAATGCCTGCTTGGCTCCACTGTATTCTTTAGAAGGGAGGCACATAATTACAGTGGAAGTGAAGTGAAGGGCACAGTTCAGTAAACAATGATGTAGTCCACCACAAGAATTGCCGTTGTTATCTCATCTCTCACATCATCAGAAATCCATCATAATATAGCTAAGATTTGAATCTGAAAAAGTAAAAATAGAAATGAGAATAATTTGAATACAGATGTGGTGTTAATTATTTGCTCATGTATATCCTTTGGGATTTCTATTAGGCAAGAAGGTCAGTTCTGGAAAAAAATAGTATGCTTGTTGTTTACTCACTAGAAATGACTATCTTAACAATCTTCTCATTTTTTTTCAATGAACTTTAGGTTTGTTATGCAATTGTGTTCTTCCGACTATCCTGAACGAAACTAAGGTTTGGCAAGTAAGATCAGATAGGGGGGGGGGGGATTTATGGAGATAAGAAGAAATTTAGAAGCCATTCAAGTAATTGTGCACCCGGTTCTAGAATTAGAAGTTCTAGACAAAGACATTGTCTTCCGCCATCTTTGTTGATCCATTATACCTCAACCCTAGCTTTGACTGTAAAGCTTTGACACCAGTTCATTTGATTTGGAGGCCTGTTATAGAGTTCTAGAATTTCATATGAACAACAGATGGGGTAATTGCAAAGTTAATTCTGCTCCATCTGGTTATCTCAGCTGCTTGAAAACTGTGTCAGTGTATTAGTTTTCTGTAAAATGATTTCTGGGGAGAATCAAGGTTTGCAATTTTCAATTTTTTTCGAGTTTCTTTGTTCACCCTTATCCTGGCCAAGATTTATGACTAGTTTCTCTTTGAGATTATCAGTGACAGTGACATGGCTAGTGACTTGAGGTTAGCAATGAAGATTATCAGTTACTTACTGACTTTAACAGTTACATGGTCAGTGACATAACCAGTGACAATAAATTTGACACCTAGTTCTACAATTACCACATGTCTCACAAAACAAGAACATCGATGATTTGAGCTTGTGAAACTGTATTAATAACTCAAATTTGCAATTAAACTTCACAAATATTTTTTTAACAGTAACTTTGCCAGTGATCTGATTAGTGACATGGATACAACAGTAACTTTGCTAGTGACCTGATCTGGCCAGTGACTTGGTCAGTGATGTGTATCAGTGTATAACTGTGACATGGTCACTAACATGCAATGGGACTTGGTCAGTGACGTATATCATGTTCACGACTGTGACATGATAGTGACATAGCTAGTGACCTGAGGTTAACAGTGATCTGACTAGTGACTTGGCTAGTAACAAGAGGTTAACAGTTCATCATTAGTGACTTTGATAGTTACATAATCAGTGACATGAGGTTAACAGTTACCTGGCCAGTGACTTGAGATTAGCAATGAAGATTATCAGTTACTTACTGACTTTGATAGTTACATGGTTAGTGACATGTTCATGATTGTAACATGGCCAAAGACTTTACAGTAATCACTTTAGGTTAATAGTTGCCTGATCAGTGACTTAGCTAGTTACTTGAGGTTAACAGTTACATGGTCAGTGACTTGGCTAGTTACCAGCAGAGTCACTGTCAATCCCTCGCCAAGTCACTGGCAAAGTCACAAAACATAACAGTGACACCATAAAAAGATACAAAAAACTAATTGATTTAGTAAGCTGGAGTTTATAATTGGCCAGTAACTTGCATCCTAACCCTAAACATATTGCTAAAACTCTAAATTTACATAAATCTAAACTCTGCCTATGTTTAGCAAATGTCTTGATCATATGAGCTCTATATTGCAAACTTCTTGCTGATTGTCTTCTGAATCCCCTCCTCTTTCGAAGGTTTCTTCATGCAGTACATCACAAAAATTCCACAATTCAATCTGTTGGCCATGAAAAAATTATAGGCAATGAATTTGAACAGTATAACAATCAAATGACATTCTAAAGTGTTGTATACTTATAAGATTTCTTCTTGTGAAAATGAGAAAATAATCAGTAACTTTGACAGTTACATGATCACTGACATAGTCAGTAACATGTTCATGACAATGACATGACTAATGATTTGAGTTTAACAGTTAACCGGCCAGTGACCTGGATATAACAATCTAAAAAAATTCTAAAATATGTCAGTGACATGCAATATGACTTGACTAATGACTTGTTCAGTGCAATATTACTTGACCAGTGACATGGTAATGGATATAACAATGACTTGGCCAATGACTTAGCAAGTGAGATGTGATTGACATTGGACATGACCAGTAACCTGGCCAGTAACAACAAATTTGACACATAGTTCTACAATTATCACCTAGTTCTCAAATTTGACCAGAGAAATTGAGCAAGCATACCAAGAACCAAAGCAAAACCCACAAGAGTCAAGAAATGATAACTGAGCCATTCAAAGAGCACCTAAACAAAGGTTGCAACAGTTAAAACACTAGCTGATATATTTTTGTTCCTCCACAACAACACATCAGTAGCTAAACAATTCCAACATTAAAAACAAACAGATTATTATAGTACAAGTAACAACTTTTAAATTGCATAAAAGGCTTCTCTGATGTTCTTTCTTTGTTCTCTTCAATTAAAGACTATATACTTCAAAATTTGTTATTCTACGACCATGAAGAACAAAAAAAGTATGAAACATAATGATCCTACAAATACGAAGATTTTTCATTAAAGACTATATACTTCAAAATTTATTACCGTACGACCAAAAAGAAAAAAAATGTATGAAACATAATGATCCTACAAATACCAAGATTAGAAAAGATGCACTATCCACAAAAAGATTCTACTGTTCAGTTGCTTGAAAGATTGAGCATACGGTGGCATCTATAGAAAACTGTACAATTTAATATAGAGATTAGCTTTGCATAATTATAGAGCGTACCTCCCGGCTATCAAAATTCCAATCAATTCTAGCAACTTTTGGCTCTGGGGGACTATAACATGATGCACTTCTTCCTATGCGTACAAGCAAATTCAATGGAAAGGGGAAAACAAAAGTAAGGCAGTAAACTCAATCATGAATAAAAATATACATCAAAGTATAAAGTCAACTTGAAAATTATCAATACAATATATGTATATAGCAATGTATCTCTTTGCACAACTTAAAAAAAATATCAACTTAGCATACTGAGCAGTATACTAACTAAGAAATACAACTATAATGTGATATCAGATTAAATACAATAGTATTTTACTATTAGAGTTACCATTTGTCCTATAATACCTGATTCTCACTATCAATTCACTTTGATTAAGCAAGTCCATGGTACCCCCAAATTAAGTCCATGACACTACACTGAAAATAGCACTTAAGTGTAAATTCTATTTCAATGCTACGCTAGAAATCATACAACCATAAATTCTTAACATTGACTACCACACAGTTACCATTTCCATAAACTGTGATCCCAAAACTATATCAGAATCAAATTTAGCAAAAACAACATAAGCATAACAATAAAAAGCTAAACTAGCAGTTTTTGTCTACACATAAACCAATCCACTATAAATAAGAAAATCAAATCAACAGCAAAGATATTGACTAAGATATTGAGAGAATTAGCTTGAGTTATGCTTCATAAATTACAGAGGCAAAGAGCCAAACAGATAACCATTGAAGAAGAACTAGTAACAAGGCCTCGATCTCCATATGCAGGCCAATACCACACACATAATTTTCCTTTTTCTACCTATAATTCCAAACAAACTCGTATAAATCCATTAAACTGAGCAATTCATCAGCAATTTTGTCATCTCATACTACACTGCTGGTCGATTATCAAGTTATCAACAATATCAATAAGAATTGATGATTAAAGCTATAGCCTACAGCTTTTTTGGTGGAAAAATCAGGGATGCAGTTAGAGAGATACATGTAGCTTTGATGAAGAAGAAGACGAATCTCCGCCGTAGCGGCCGACGCGGAAAAAAAAAAAAAAAAAAAAAAAAGCTACTCATGCAATTGATTCCTCAAACTCCATCAAATTCATGCTAGATGAAAAGCTCAAAAAACGAAACCGGACATGAGGAACTCCCGAAGCAACTCCTGGAAATACGCACCGCCGCTACCAAATCTCTCCAAATCCACAGAGCCGATTCAAAGCTCCCGATCCGGCGACGAACGCAGAAACGACGTCGTAGGGGATCAGACGTATTGGATGCCATGGGAGAGGGAGGAAGGGAAGGAGAGAGAGATTTTGGTAAGGGTCGAGTCCGAATGGATTCAGACGGGCTTGGGTAACGACAAGGGAAGAGAGAGAGAGCTGTCAGTGGCAGCTTTGGTAATTAAACTTCACTTTAGTGGCAGGTTGTTAATAGGTGACCTTAACATGGGGACATTTGTGGTGACTGGATTATCATAAGGTACTTTAAAATGATCTCTTTTATCATTATAGTAATAAATTCAAATTTGGGTGGAGAAAATAAAGATTAATGTTATACAATGAGAAATTAAGTAGACTTTGTATTTAATAAATTATTGATATATTTTTCTTTTCTTACATATTTGGATTTTAGAACATTAATATACTTATTAGTCATTTTGCACTTGGGTAATATAGTCTTTCAATAATTCAAATATTTGTAGAGTGAACAAAGAAAATGGTATGGTGGCAATAGCAGCCTCTTAAGGCCTGTTTGAATTGCATTTTGGAGACTTAGGGGGGTGTATTCAATTAGGAGTCTATTAGATTGTTTTGGATTTAAAAAATTTATGGGTATTCAATTAAGATTTTAAAAAGTCGTTCTGAATTTGATGGTATTCAAAAACCCAATGATTTTGATGGATTTTATTAAATGATGGATTGTATGAGGATTGTAGGGTGGTTAGTATAAATAACAAACCCTACCAGAAATCCATACTCTTGACGTGAGATTTTGACAGACTTCTTTTTCGCTCTCATTCTGAAGATGAAAAGATGTCGAACAGTAAAATACAAATTGGCGACGAACTACAGCCATTTTGTTTGGAGATCTTCATTTTTCTTATGTCTCCAATTGATTGAAAGTTTGAAACTAGGAATTGGTCCTTTAGGTACTCCCATCTACCTGACAAGGTATGTTTTCCCTCTAATTTTCAATATATGACATACTCAGTTCATCTCTGTGCTTCTTTGTATTTCTAAAGGAGATAAAATATGTGGGTTTCAGTTCTTTTATGGATTTTGATTCTTGAATTGCAGGGCAGTTTTGTGGGACGAATTAGTTTTATGGAGGGTTAAGAATTCATGTGAAGAAGAGCAAGTCTCAATTCCATGTTGCCAATATTACCACTGAAGTCAACACTTCTGAATAGGTGTGAATTTTCTTTTATGTAATTGTAATTAGCTTCACTTATTCTAATTTGAGATAATTCTATTTATTTTGATAGGTTGTATTCATTATGTCCGTTTATAATGGAAAACTTTGTGTTTGATGAAAGTTTCAAGAATTAGTTATAGAAATGCTATATAAAGATTTGGTTTTTGAGTTTATCTATTGTTAATTCTTGTCACACTGGCCATATTTAGGCACAAAGGCCTGCTGCTAAGGAAAGCTAGTGGCCATCAGATGACACTATGTCTTCTGCTAAATGTGAATGACCTCAAGATTGGGGGTGTCATGATCAAGGGTGATAGGGGTATTGGGAAATGCCCAACTATCAGGTCCTTCACCGTTTGATTGTCTCTGGCAATATATCCAGAAGAAAGGGAGCTCAGGCCATAGTTGCTTGACCGTTTTGATATGCATGCTCAAGTTGGGACTATGAGGGATGCAGAACTAGGAGTGAGGATTGTCGAGGAGAGAGCTCGGTTTGACAAAATCCCAAAAGATTTTCGGGTTTCTTACGAAGCTGAGCAAGATAAGATTCAGGAACAAATTACCTCAACTAGAAGTGGCATTTTCATCTGTACAGACTACAAATTGGCCAGGATCTCAAGGTGGAAATCTTTCAGGTTTGTTCAAAGTTGAATGTCGACGGATTGAGAGGATACATAATGTTGTAAAAGCTTTGGCTGCTCTAAAGGGAAGAGATAAGTTGACTCCAGAAGATACTGCTACTGTCATCCCTAGCTGCTTAGGCCATCGCGTTTTCGGAAGTATCCTTTAGACTCAATTGACTTTGTTACCGTTTACTTGTCAATGAGAAATGTTACATAATCTTTAGCTGAGGGAGGTGCTGAAAGGCCATTTCTTTTAAGTTTTGCTGGCAAGATTGTTGTTTTGTTCTTCTTTTTTCTTATTCTAGGTGTTAATCTCATTTCTGTTTGTTTACAAGAGGACATTAATGTCGTGCTAGATATTCAGTCTTAGACATTATGTAACAGTTGAAAGTTAATTGTCTATATAATTCAGAAGCTTGAAGTTGAACTACAAATATATGACAGAAGTTGTCTTATGTTTTCTTCTGATTAATGTATTGTATATTGTTATTCTATTTCTGATGAATTCGATCTTCCCTGAAATGTCAATGTTTGTTGCATGCTATGATCAAACACCTGTATACAATTAGTTGGATCATGAATTATCAGCTATGCATAAACTTCCTGGTTATGTCCAAGCAAACAAACTTCATGGGTCTTTATTCTTATTACGATAATCCATGAACTTGTTAAAATCCAAACAAATCTTACTAATACAATACATTAGACTCTACTCAAATCCATATGGAACTAAAACAATCCATAGATTCTGCAGAATCCATGAAAATCCACGCATTATAAGAAATCAGACAAAATCATTTAAAATCTACATTGACTACACCCCTTTTAGGATCGCAATTGGGTGGTTCTAGTTGGACCTCCAAATTTGATATTTGAACCTCTCCTACTTATTAAACCTCAAATTCACTTTTTTGAATACTTAAAAGGATCCCTACTTAAAAAGCCAAGTACACCTCCTTAATTTTATCATAATACCCTTAAACAATTAAATATGTATCTTCAACAATTTGTTGTTGTTTTTTTTTTTTTTTTCTATTACTTTTTTCTTTTGTCTCTATCAATTCAAACATGAAGAATTGCAATTAGAGCAATAACTCTTCATCTTCTTCGTCAATTGCAAAGGTGATACCACGGTTAAGAGAAGATGGGTAATCTATTATGTTATGTACAAGTTGATCAATCCACAGTAGCTATGATGGAACAATTTGGCAAAATTATAAAGGAAGGGACTCAACTGAAGGGAACATACTCAACTTATAGAAGAAAATAAAGTAAACCAATTCAAAATTGAAGACAGCCGGCTGATTTTGCTCTTAATTATCATACAAAATCATAGATGACAATTGATTTAAGAAAATTCTATATTGAGATGAACCCATTCTCATTCTCAAGTGTTTACTCTCGTATTAGATTAAGGGACCATTATAAGAAATAAATGATTTTGTTTATTTATTTATTTTTTTTTGGGGGGGAATCCCAACTCATTATAAGAATGAGTTGACAAAGTCCAACCATTAAAAAAAATATTGAGGTCCAATTAGAACAACTCATCACAATTTGCTAAAAGTTAAAATGGAGAACCACTTAGGAGTCTTGTGGAGCTGCTAAAGTTGATAAAAAACTAAAAGTGTTCTCTAAAATAGCGAAGCAGCCAAGATAGAGAGTCTGCTAAAAATGTTCTATAGACTAGCCAAACCCAACAATAAGAAGAGAGAAGGAATTAACGAATAATTACTGATCGCTATTTGAAGAAGACAATATTTTTAATTCCTTAATAGAAAGGAAAGTTCATACGTGCTGCCTCTTGATTACCATGCTTTCCATTTTCTTGCGGGGAAGAGGTTAAGGGATACCCAAACAAATGTATGACTGTTTTGTTGAGATTAACAAAAAAAATTTCTGTAAAGTTAACAAAATATCAATGTATTGACTCGTTAACTAAGATAGTCGTGTGGATATTTTATTTTCGGTTATTCAAATTAAAAGTGGGGCATGCTTTACTTGCCACTTTTAATTTGAATAACCAAAAATAAAATATACACACGACTATCTTAGTTAACGAGTCAATACATTGATATTTTGTTAACTTTACAGACCCCACTTTTTTTTATGTTTGGAATTTTGGGAGAAATGATTTGATATTGAGACTTTAACCACTACTATGAAAAAATTAAAACTCTAACTAGTTGATAAACTTGAAAATGAAATGAGTATTATTTAGTCCAATAGCATCAATCAATTTCCACTACTATGCTATCCATTTTACTATCTCTTATTATTTCCTTAATTTAGGGGCAACACAATGTCAAAAGAAGAAAGGACTCAAAGGGGGGGCCCAAACTAAAATTGCCTCTTTTTATGCGTCTCAAGTTCGGCCCAAACAAGAACTGTTCTTGAATCACTTTCGTCCAATCAAACACATAACCACCTTGGTTTTGTGACTTGATATGAAAATGGCGCATGCAGATCAAGCCGTCCGCATTATCTTGTGCCGCTGCTTGAAACTGGAAAGCACATGCTACTACATGTTCAACGTGTCTAACGTAAGGACCATGTTTCATGTTTCTTACTTCTCTCTTCTCAGCCCAACAAACAACATATCTCTACTCTTTTACAGCTATTGATTAATTCCTCAAACCTTTGTCTCTTCCTCTCCTAACTTCTGGGGACTATAATATCAAGCTTTTTGGTTCAGATTTGAGGCAGAAAGCTCTTCAATTTCAGAAACCCATTAACATTTTGTTGAATTGGGGGAGTGATGGCTATGCATGTTAGCAGTGCAGGGTTTTCTATATTTAGTCACAGGAGAGTTAATAGAGTCAGAGCTGTTGCTTCTGAAAATGTGAGCGTAGAGGAACAGAAGGTGAAGTTGGGGGCTTCTGAGTTGAAGGTGACAAAGCTTGGGATTGGAGCTTGGTCTTGGGGTGACACCAGTTATTGGAATAACTTTGAATGGGATGGTAAGTTGCTCATTTTCATTTATGCAAGATTGAAAAGATTGAAACTTTGAGATAATACCCTTTTGAAATTGGAATTACTTTGAATGGGATGGTAAGTTGCTCAATTTCACTTGTGCAAGATTGAAAAGATTGAAAATTTGAGATACCCATTTGAATTTGGAGATTTATTTTTTATACAATTGTGGCTCAGCTAGTTTTCCAGAGTTTTTATCTTCACTTTTTCCATTTGAGAGTGTTCTCTTTATTTAGCTTGAATGTGTGCACCTGTCTTTACATTGTAAAGCCAAAGTGGCGTGAAATTGAAATTGACAAGTAGGGTGTATTCATATATATATGCAATGGCAATTGCTGTTATTATATGATGGGATTTTATGTAACTTTGTTGGCCAATGAATGTTAAAATTTAAAATCTTGAACAAGTAACACTAGTTAGAAACAAGTGCCCATGTATGTTTGAAGAATAGTAAGGAGTGGAAGCTGTCTAGTTTAGATTTAAGCTGGTTTGAATTTGTGTGAAGGAAATGAAATATTAAAAAGGCGTTCATGATGGCAATAATGTTTTGTGAGAGTTGTAGATAGGAAGATGAAGGCTGCTAAGAATGCGTTTGATGCCAGCGTTGATGGTGGCATAACCTTCTTTGATACTGCTGAAGTTTATGGCTCCAGGGTGAGTAAGTCGCATCTTACAGTTCCTTTGTTGTTTTGTTTCAGTCAAATAGACCTAAATTTTTTGGGAAATCCAACCAAAATCATCATTTTCCCTCCATTGCAGGCTTCTTTCGGTGCTATAAATTCTGAAACTTTACTAGGAAGGTATATTGTGTGATTGTGAGCTTGTCTCATTCTACTCTCAAGTCAGCAGAGAGTGCAAGAAATCAGTTATTTTCTGCTTTGTGAGGATATTAGCATTCAAATCCAGTGAATTTCTTACAGATTTATCAAGGAAAGGAAAGAAAAGGATCCAGAAGTGGAGGTCGCTGTTGCAACCAAATTCGCAGCTTTGCCTTGGAGGCTGGGTCGGCAGAGCGTCCTCTCTGCCCTCAAGGATTCCCTCAGTCGCCTCGGTCTTTCTTCAGTAGAACTGTATCAACTCCACTGGTAGGTCTTTACGAGCCTTTTAGATGATCTTTGTATGAACATATATATCTTTTGTGTTAAGCTAACTACAATAGCTAATCATGTTTGTGTCTTAATTTTCAGGCCAGGAGTATGGGGAAATGAAGGTGGTTCATCTGTAACACCATTTTTTTATTTATTTAACGATTCTTTGTCCAGCTGATCACTACATATGGTAATCACCTTTGTATCTGAAGAGGCTTAATCCTTCGGAAATCAATTTTTAGGATACCTCGATGGTCTTGGAGATGCTGTTGAGCAAGGCCTTGTGAAGGCAGTTGGTGTCTCAAACTATAGAGGTATAAATCTATTTATTATTGATCAAAGTTAGCAGAGCAAACAATGAAATACTTTCTCTACACTATAAGCATCCTTTCGTTTATTTTCTTCTTTAGTTTAGCAAGTATAGAAGATATTGGCACACTGAAAAGATATCAATTTTGCGAAACTACATGCCCTCCTTAATTAATCAGAACATGATGCATAAAGTTCCTTATTTCAGAAAAGAGATTGCGTGGTGCATACGAGAAACTCAAAAAGAGAGGTATCCCACTAGCATCAAACCAAGTGAATTACAGCCTCATATACAGGGCACCAGAGGAGAATGGAGTTAAGGCTACCTGTGACGAACTTGGGATCACTTTGATTGCCTATTCACCTATTGCTCAAGGTACAGTGTGAAGCTTTTGCTGTTTTGCATTCACTATTATCATTATTACTCAATGTGGCAAGACGTTATATCTTCTCAGTTCACAGGATTCAAGACCCTCTCTGCATAAGCTTTGAAAAATCTGACACTGGTACAATTATTTACATCAACTTAGTAGGGAACTAAGGATATAAACTCAGAAAAAATCAAAAAATCATTGATGTTAAGAAAACAGGCTTACTCACTTTTTGATAGCAGCCTCTTGATTAATGAGCTTCTACTTTCAAGCAGTTTTCTTAACTTCAGTACAACGATCTTATTTCCTTTCCTGGTACTACTGTGAGAATTTTATTCATGCACTTGAAACTTCACCATCATCTTCCTAGTATAGACCTACAAAGCGTGAAGAAACTAAAATTATCTCTCTTGTGCATTCCTGTGCCTTGTCTCTTGTGAACATCTTATTGGCTTGGCTTATGGTTGAATTCAACTACTGGTGGATAAGTGGTAATCTTGCATGGTAAATCGCTTAAGTGAGTCATCTGAGCAATAGACATGTGTTCATATATTTGTTGTTCCACATGCGCACTCAATACTTCTACAAGTTTACAACAGAAGTCAAACAGCTGGCTTTTTCACCTAAACTGGACAGTTTTTACTAAAACTAAGTGTGTTCTGAGGCAAAAAGGATGTGAATACTTGATAAAAGAAGTCTGTAGAGATCGTAAGTTATTGGTTAATCTGGAACAGCCCTGGGTATGATGATCACAGATTTAGTCTTTGGATCTTAGAAGGTTGGTTGCTGCAGAAGTCAATTTTCATGTCTGACCTGATGTGAGAAAGACTGAGAAGACTGACATTTCTACTATTATACATATGCAGGTGTTCTTACAGGAAAGTATACACCTGAAAATATTCCAACTGGCCCTCGAGGCCAGATTTACACTCGTGATTTTCTTACAAAGGTAAACCATATTTACTTATCCAGCATTTTGAATGCGGATTTCACAGTACCAATTTTATTCCTGAAATATCATGGTGATATGCAGCTCCAACCTCTGCTTAACAGAATCAAGGAAATAGGAGAGAAGTACAGTAAAACACCTACACAGGTTTGTTCATGTTCTTTTATCACCATGTAATTTTCTTTACTAGCCTGAATTTTGTTTTTGCTGTGGAAACCTGACTAAACAATTAACTGAAGGTACCTGAATGTTCGTACATAAGCAATGTTTGACTCACGGACACCAGTGTCAATTACATAAGCATAAAGTCACAAGCTTTTTATATATGCAGACCAACTTTCAGTAGCTTGATGTATTTTTTCACACATCAACATTTAAACAAAAATTTCCTTGGATGTAGAAATAGTCCCTGGGATTTTTAATTCTAAACATGGTTTGTTCGTTTTTCTGAGATTTGATGGAAGCCGGGTTCCTGTTGACAGGTAGCCTTAAACTGGCTAATTACCCAGGACAATGTCGTGCCAATTCCAGGAGCCAAAAATGCAGAACAGGCTATGGAATTTGCAGGTGCACTTGGATGGAAGCTCAACGATGATGAAGTATCTGAGTTGCGCTCTTTGGCTTCCGAGATTAAACCTGTAACTGGTTTCCCTGTTGAAAACTTATAGAAAATTTACACTACCATCTGGGTTGTAAGCTCCTGTATACATACAAGAATGTAGGAATACACTTCTTCACAATAAAAATACAAAACTCGCATATTTTCATTAAAATGAATGATTGCAGGTTGACCAATGATATAGTGCCTATTCACATTTAAGGCAAAAACTAGAGCTGAAAACTGGTGAGCTCACCTCAGTACTGTTGTAGTATAAATGTATTATGTATAATGTCTATACCATGTAATAGGTACTTGAGTGTATAATGTAGGTATAAAGACTTGTGTAACATGCTTTATGCCAAGAGGCAACAAGCATGGCAATTATCACAATTGAAGATAACCAAGTGGAGTTGTTTTGATGATGATCATAGTTACCAAATTGGTTTTCTCTTAGAGCATTCACACTAGCTTTGTACTCCTATATAAACCCTCCATTGAGAGAAGAATATACACACATTACTCTCTCTCTTTCTTTGTTAATTTATCTTTGTCCTCAAATACGTTATTAGCATAATATTGCTCTAGAATTAAAATCGAAAATTGACAAGAGAAAGGAAGTTCATCATCCAATCGAAGTCATTTTTCCAAACCTACAAAAAACCTCCAAATCATAGTACATATCAAAGCCCTTGATCCCAGAAGCCCAGAACCTGCCTCAAAACCGCCAGAATCGATCGGAAACAGCCTGAACCTGCCGGAAGTTTTGAACGGCTGCCGAGTCCTGCCGAGCAGCTGCGTAGAAGCTGTCGAGCGAATCTGCCGAGAGCTGCCGAGCATCTGCCGACAGCACCTGCCGAGCCCCTGCCGAGGACCTGCCCACACGAGCAGTTGCACAGAAGCTGCCGACAGATCTGCAGGGCAAGTTTCCGACGACTTTTCTGGTGACTTTTCCGACATTTTTCCGGCGACTTTTCAGACGATTTTCTCCACTTTTTCCAGCGATCCTTCCGGTCACCTCTGACAACTTTTTCCGGCCAAATTTCCCGGCACCACTATTTCGAGGTATTTTTTACTAAAAGTTCCTGTTTTTGAGTTTTTATTCATTTTTCTCCTCTTTTCTTTTTCTCGAGAACTTGCAATCAAAAGGCGGAATTATAGAAATTCACGCTAAACGAACTAAGAGCGTTCGTAATCAATGAACTAAAAGTGTTCATAATATTCTAACTAAGAGCGTCTGCAAGCATCAATTTATGACCATATTAAACCTCATTGTTTCGGTCTAATCTAAATATTCTTGGAAATTGATTTCTTGGTAGCATAGCTCGGAAATCTTATTATCTTAGTTTTTCATGGAAGTTTAAAACACCGAAACTAATATATCTTTTCTTCTTATCTTCAGGATGTCGAATGAACTTAGACTCAACTTTCAAATCCTTGACTCAACAGGTTCGGATTACCATAGCTGGAAAACCGACGTTGAGAACCATCTCACATCGAAAGGGATATTGCCTATCATCCAGGCACCAAACGCGGGCCTTATGTTCCAACGAACACCCATAAGGCATGCACAAGCAATTATCTTGATGCGACGTCATATGGACAAAGCACTCATATTAGAGTACATGTCCATCAAAGATGCAAGGGACCTATGGGTAGCGCTAGAGGAGCGTTTTGATAATATCCAGAATTTCCTCCTCCCTGACTTGAATGTTCAGTGGAATAATATACGCTTCTCCGACTTCAAATGTGTTGCTGAATTCAATTCAGAAGCTCTTCGCCTCAAAGCCATGTTGAGGTTTTGTGAAAAACCTCTTTCAGAAGAAGAGCTAATTGAGAAGACTCTCTCCACCTTCCCCGTCATAGCACTTTTGCTATTAAAGCAATATCGCACTGAAGTCAATACTGGACGAATTACGAGGTTCAATGAGCTCATCAATATTTTGTCGATAGCTGAAAAACACGACAACATCCTTGTAAAGAATTATAATTCAAGACTCATTGGAACCAAGAGCGTTCGTGAGGCGAATTATAATGCACCCAAAAGATGGCGCAAGGAGCGATACCCTAATAATAGGTCGTAGTCTTGAGCCTGGAAAAGATCCATTTTGTCCAAAGGCTGAGGACGAAGATCTATTAGAGGCTGAAATGCCCTATCTAAGTGCAATAGGCGCATTATTATACTTAGCTCAATGCACAAGACCGGATATCTCATTCACAGTAAACTTGTTAGCTCTACATAGTTCAGCACCAACACGCCTCCATTGGGTTGGTATAAAGACAATCTTTCGATACTTAAAAGGTACGGTTGATATGGGATTGTTTTATCCCTACAAAGAAAAAAAAAACAGAAGTATAGGATCAGACCCCATAAGGCAAAACACCATCTTCCGTAACGAAGACGTCGGCGCCACCATCCGTGGTGGCTGACGTTCTCCCCCTCCCCTCCATTAAAATGATGGTGATGTTTTGATGGGTTTTGCTGATGCAGGATATCTCACTGACCCTCACAAAAGTCGCTCCAAAACAGGTTATGTCTTTACCATAGGAAGCACCGCGATATCTTGGAGATCTACAAAACAGACCCTTGTTGCTATTTCCTCAAATCAGGCAAAGATTATTATCCTACATGAAGTTGTGCGTGAATGCATATGGCTAAGGTCTGTAAATGGACACATTCAAGGAACTTGTGGTTTGAAGTCTACCACAAATAAACCTACATGCATCTAAGAAGATAATGCAGCTTGTATTGAGCAAATGAAATTAGATTTCATCAATGGTGACAGTACCAAGCATATATCGCATAAATTCTTCTACAACCAGCAACAACAAACACTTCTAAATATTGAAGTAAATCAAATCCGATCAGAGGATAATGTAGCGGACTTATTTACCAAGTCGTTACCAAAATCTCCCTTCGAGAAACATGTGAAGAGCATCGGATTGAGTTAGGGGGAGTCAAAATCAGGGAGAGTATCCAGAAACATACTCCACACTCAACCCGCGTTGTTCTCTTTTTCCCTTTCGACCAAGATTGTTTTTCCCACAAGATTTTTATTACTTGGCAATGTTTTTAATGAGACAACCTAGAAGAGCACGACCTAGACAGAACTATTGACATGAAATATCCAAGGGGGAGTATTGTATTATAAATGTATTATGTATAATATGTCTATATCATGTAATAGGTATTTGAGTGTATAATGTAGGTATAAAGACTTGTGTAACATGCTTTATGCCAAGAGGCAACAAGTATGGCAATTGTCATCATTGAAGATAACCAAATGGAGTTGTTTTGATGATGATCATAGTTACCAAATTGGTTTTCTCTTAGAGCATTCACACTAGCTTTATACTCCTATATAAACACTTCATTGAGAGAAAAATATACACACATCACTCTCTCCTTTTCTCTGTTAATTTATGCTTGCCCTCAAACAAGTACTTCATTTTAAAGTCTAAGATTCCATAAACATGACCTCCGGTGTAAATAGTAAAAGCATTTTGGTCCTCCACCTATAATGATAAGCACACTCATGGACCCAATTTGATATTAAAACAGCATTTAAAGGTAGGCCTCCTGGCTGCAACTGTACTGAAACTGACAATAGCTCATACCCAAATTTATAGCCAAGTACATTACATAGCAATCCCATCATGTGCTGAGCTAAGACTCTCTAGTCTTTGCAGAAGAAAATTGGCATGAATTTAAAGGTCATGAACACAACCCATATCAGAACAAAGAAAAACACACAATTTATGAAGACTTTCCTCATTAGCTGGTACTTGTGGATCCTCATGGCTGCTTAGTTGGAAGCATTGCAGTAGTACATGCACTAGATTTTATAGCCCTCTAAGCAAACAACTACTAGCTCCCCAAATTTTAATACTAACGTCATTCATAAATGTTGCTCCAAAGGTCATCATTTTGCCAATTCTTAAAGGGAGAGGTACTATTTTCAAGGACCTTCTAGCGAAATTAAAACTTAAAAGCCACAGCTCATACATCGTTGGGCTAATTCTTCGAGATTTAGGTGGGGTGTACCTGATTCTTTGCTTAATTGGTTTTTAATTTGTAGAGCAATTCAACAAGAATCTACCTCCATCTTCAAGAGAAATAGCTAAACAACGAGGAGTTATTAAATCATATAGAATGAACTGAATTTTGAGAAAGACAAATCACAAATAATTTTACTAGTCTCTTTCTAAATCTCAGATTATTAATATCTATTAAAAGTATTGTTACACTAAATAAATTTGCCCGCTAAATTTTGTACTGTCATATTTATTTTCCTCGCTTACTTTCATAAAGATAAGATATGTGCAATTTGCAATGGCATCATCCAACAATCTAGCCAACATGAAATCCCAAAGAAGCTTTGCCTACTTGGGCCATTCTGTAGAATGAGCTGTATAACTTTTCCTCATACAATCTTGTTCCTCATCATTGTCCAATAAAATATATTCTGCCATTGCAGACGTGGCACCACCCTCACTCATTTTCAGATCACAAGTTGATTGTCCTCCAAGTTGTAGATTTCGTTGCATCAAAATAAACCAATCCCATTCACCCAATTCTAACCCTTTTACATTCTACAACAACACCCAATAACCGATTCATCAAGTGCCACATGGCATGCTAGCAATGCTGCTGTAGAAATCTGAAGCTCTCTGTGTTACTACCCAATCTCTGCTCTCTGACCTCCGTGCCAAAGTCCCTGTCCTTCTAAACTGATCTTTAAGACTCTTTGGTCCCTTCCAAGTTTCTGGTTGCTCTCCTATAACTCTCTCACTCAAACAAAGAGAAAGAGAGACACTTCATTGGTGGCCTTCAATTTCCAGCTCAAGAGAAGTCAGAGCTGTGCTTTGATCAGTGTGATTTTCTATTCCATTTTTAGCTTCTTGGTCTTTTCTTTTACTCATTTTCCTTTCTGGGTTTCTATTAAAAGATTGGTTTTTTTTTTTGTTTTTTTTTTTTGGGGTTTTCTGGTGTAGTAAAGCAGACGCTTTTTTGTTTTTCCACTTGCTGAATTGTACTTCTCCCAAGTGGTGAATGATGTATCTAGCTCCTGTGTTCCTTTTTTCAACTAGAATTTTTCACTTGATTTTTCTCCATATTTTCTTTGCTGGATTATTTTATTCTGGGTTCCATGGTCTCTGTCTCTCCCAATTTGGGGTTCTCAATATTTTAATGTGTTGTAAGCAATTATAGCAGTGGCAATAAAAAAGGGAAGACTTTGCTTTTTGATAAAACTGTGTAGTTATATTGGGGTTTCATTCCATTGTTCCTCCTATTTCTTTTCTTAGGATAGTTCCAAATCTGGGTATGCATCATTTTTTATTGGTTAGTGTTTGATTAATAAATTAGTTAGTCAGTTGACCAATTAATCAATTAGTTTCTTTAGTAATTTTCTTCTAGTTGAGATAATTAATCTGTCTTATTATCTTGTTTTACAGGAACTTCTGTCTCTTCAGACATGAATTCTTGCATTCCTGATTGGAACTTTGAGGGTGATCTCCCTTTAACCAACCAAAAGAAACCCCCGGGGTCTGTACTCTCTCTCTCTCTCTCTCTCTCTCTCTCTCTCTCTCTAACTATCTATATAGTTGAAGAAGACAGTGAACAAAAATAATTAATCTTTATACTTGTTGAATGATCTTGATTTGGGTGGCATTTTTTACAGGCCAGATCATGAACTGGTAGAGCTGTTATGGAGAAATGGGCAGGTAGTTTTGCACAGCCAAACAAATCGAAAACCAGGTCCTAATCCTAATGAGTCGAGGCAAGTTCCGAAACATGATCAAATAAAGGTTGGTGGGTTCTATGGGAACTCAGGTAATTTGATTCATGATGAGGACACAGTCTCCATGATCCAATACCCTCTAGAAGATTCCTTTGATAAGGAGTTTTCCCATTTCTTTTCCGAACTGCCTTCCTGTGATTCACTTGAGATTGAAAAGCCAATCAAACAATTTGGAGAAGAGAAGTTTGTTAAGTTTGATGCTCCTAATGCCACCCATCTTGTTTCCTCTTCACCCCAACCTAACGTGAAGTCCTCTACCGGTGTGGCATATCCTGAAAATCCGATGCCTCCTCCAAGATTTCAGATCAGTAATCCAACTGAGAAAAATCAAAATCTTGGAGGCTTGGCGAAAATAGTTAATTTTTCTCAATTTTCAACACTGGGAAAGGGTGGTGTAGGATCTTCCAGAAAACAATTAGGAGGGAAAGATCCTGGTAAGTTGAATCAAGCAGAGGTTAGAGAGTGTTCTATGATGACTGTTGGATCGAGTTACTCAGGTAGCAACCAAGTTCCTAATGACTTTGACGTGAGTCGGGCTTCAAGCAATGGTGATGGGACTACTGGTTTTTCTACTGGACCCTTGTACAACAATGTTCAAAAGATGATGCCTCTGAGTGAGGGAGGGATGACAGAAACCCTTGATCCAACTCTTACTTCATCTTCGGGTGGTTCTGGCAGTAGTTTTGGCAGAGGAGGGAAGCAGTCTAATGTTGTCAATAGCAACAAAAGAAAGGGTAGAGATGCAGAGGACTCAGAGTGCCAAAGTGAGGTAAAAACCTTCTCTCCAAGACTTGACTACCTGTAACACCACTTAGTTCTTTTCCTGACAAATGATAGCCTGTATATATTTAGGCAGCTGAAATTGAATCAGCTGCGGGAAACAAGCCAGCGCAAAGATCAGGATCATCGAGGAGGACACGTGCTGCTGAAGTCCATAATCTCTCAGAAAGGGTAGGCTTTTAGGTTCCATAGCATTTCGAGGTTTTGGAATTTGTGATTCTTTGCTATAAGTTATTTATTTGGTACAGAGACGAAGAGATCGGATCAATGAGAAAATGAGGGCACTGCAAGAGCTCATACCTCATTCTAACAAGGTTTACTTTCTTACAAGCCATTCAATTCTTCGTCTTTTAACCTTCCCCTAATTTTAAATTTCTGTAACTGATATGTCCTGATTTTGCAGACAGACAAAGCATCAATGTTAGATGAGGCAATTGAATACTTGAAGTCTCTTCAGCTGCAACTTCAGGTATAATGGACACTGACCAAACTGAAACCACCCCTCTTCTTTGTATCACAAGCAACTGACAAACGTTTCTTGGTGATTCAGGTAATGTGGATGGGAGGTGGGATGGCACCGATGAT